>JAMXBD010000051.1:1800000-2379043 GCA_024138025.1 Combretum micranthum
CCAAGAAATGCATCCATATGCGCCTTAGTACCCCTGAATGAGCTCTGGCATCGGGCTCGTTATCCAAACGAGGCATCGACGGACCATACCGATCGACCTGCGTAGGAGTAGCATGCTACCAATGCAATATGTCCGATGCGATGCATGGCTAATTTAATTTTTGCTTAGGTCAAAATATTTATACATTCTTTAGAGTGACCAGCCAATATCATACACATAACAGAAAGAATATGAACAGTGCAGTTATCTAATCGAATCATGGTTTCGATATGCTTTAGTATTCTTTGGCATACATTCATCACAGTTTCATCATATATCCCATCCCCATTCATATCGATTTTTATCTTGTTCCTATAATTCTAATGCAACTAACTATAAGCACAATCAAGGTAACAAAATAAGGAGAAAACTCACTTGGCCATTGGATCACCGGTCTTCTAGCAATAATAATTCGGTGGCAGGGAATCGTCGATTTCGGGATCACCTAAAAAGGAAGAAATACTCTAATAAGTATTTCAACTCAAACTAATCTAAATAATCTTATACGAACTATCAAATTCGTAATTCTCGTCCTAAGCGGAAATTCCAACTTAAAACGGCCATAACTTGGTCATTTTAACTCGGAATCTTGCAAATTATATATCGATTTCTATCTACTTCGAAAGATCTATCTAATTCTAATATTATTTTTAAGTTTTGAAAAATTTGAAGCTTCAAAAAGGTCGGATCAGATTAGGACAGTAGCAAGTTCCAATTTCCGAAAAATAGTTTTATAAATGTTTGTAATGTTCCTACTATATAAATTAGCTATACATGCAATATGAGTGATTTCCTAACATGAATGACATGAGATGAGCTTAATGTATGCATGATCTTGATGATTTTACTAAAAGGAAATTTTATAACTTTTTATTTTTGCAAGACCATAATAACAACTACTTATGAAAATCTAGTTTCCTAACTTTGGTCATTTCTATTTGTTTTGGATTTGTTACTTAAGAAAATACAATTATTTTTGTTAAATTTGAGTCTTCATTATATATATTACTTATGACCTTCATTTCTACATAAAAATTTCCATTTTACACTTTGTAAACATGTTTTTTAAAATTGATTCATTCCAAAATCCGAATTTTATAGAAACTAGTTTTTGAGTGATTCATTCAAGTAAAAATCATTTGATATTTTAGAAAATTAGGGCTCCATCATACATAACCACTAAGGACTTCATTTTTACACAAAAATTTTTATTTTACACTTTGCAAATATGTTTTTAAACAATCTTTTCACAAAAATCCGAATTTTTGGAAAATTTCATTTCTTGCATATTTCTTATGAGAAAACTTGTTTAATGCATCAAAATTTGAAACTTTACTACATCTATTGTCTAAGGACTTCATTTAACACATAAAACTTGCAATTTGAGCTCAAATACTAAGTGATTACATATGCATCATCTCAAATTACGAATTTGACAATTTGATTACTAATTCAAAATTTTCCATTTTAATTCCATTACTTGTTTTGCACATTACTCATGCCTAAACTTATTTTAACTTGTAAAATCATTCCTTAAAGATACCTATTACATATACCCTTCATTTTTCACATAAAACATGAGTTTTGGAGTTGATAAATGGGTTTTAAAAATTGGTCTTGGTTGGAATCCGAATTTAGAAAATTTATATTTAGTCATATCTTTTGATAAAATCTATCTAAGCTTATGAAAATCCATTCCTTACATATCATATCTTAAGAGCCTTTCATTTCTTAAATAAAAACTCTATTTTTGAGTTGGAAAACATGTTTTTAAAATATGCCTTGGCCAAAATCCGAAAATAAGAGTTTTATTTTGAAAATAACTTTTGAAAATCGCATTAGATTCTTGTAAAAAGAAGTCTTGATGATATACATATATTAAGCCTTCATTTTCTTAAGTAAAAATTATATTTTGACACTTGGAAAGTGGTTTTTAAATATGGGTCTTGCCAAAATACGAATTTCACTACTTTTGTTCAAGTTCAAATCTAAGATCTACACATAATATGAACATAGATCTAAATGAAACCCATGGTAATGAACTTTAAACTCATAGATCTAAAATTTACTTATCAAAATCATTCATTTATGTTGTCTATACCCTAAGCCCTTCATTTTAAATGAAAAATACACATTTTGAAGTTGAAAAACAACTTTTCTAAATATGGTTCCATTTTCATCAGAATTTTCAAAAATGATTTTTGATGAAAATAAAATAGATCTTGAGTTTTCTAAAACATTCCTACTATCATCATGCCACTACAAGTCATCCATGAACATAAAACAAAGTCTAATGCATGTATGAACCTAAAACAACTAAATCTAGTCTTCTAAACTAGTTTTGAATGCATGAACACTTGTGAATAAGAAATATATGCATAAATCATAAGTAATAACAAGAATAATAACTTAAATAGCAAGATTTATGGCATAAACAAAAATCAAAGCTACAAAAAAGTTAGATCTACAATATATATCAACTTTAAACAAGAAAATAATTGTAATACAAGATAATAAAAGTGGAGAAAAGGAGTGTTTCATTTTTAGCATCATCATCCTAAGCTTTTAAGCTTATGGAAGGTCATTTGATGCATGAAACTTCCATTACACTTTACCTATATCACCTATGGAGCTTTGGGAAGAAGATTTGCTTAGAAACCTTTGAAAAATATGTGTGGGAGGCTCTACAATGGAATGGGGCAGCTTGTTCCTTCAAGAAACAAGAACAAAAAGAAGAAAGAAAGAGAGGAAAATGAGAGAGAAAAGGCTAAGGAATGAAAGAGGGAAAGTGAGTAAATGAAGAAGAGAGAGAAAATGAGTGTATTAAATGAATGAAAGAAGAGAAAAAAAATAAAACAAGGCAACCAAGGGAGGGGGCTGCTGCACGTGAACTATAGGGGAGAGAGAGAGAGAAATTTTGTTGAAATTTGACTTGGATTTGAATTGTGTAATAAATGTATTATGTAGCTTCTTTAAGAAGGAGTAGAATATAATTAATTTAGTCAAAATGGAGTGAACAAAGGACAATGGCAGCCATAAAGAAGGGGGAAAATCTGCCATGAAGTGTGGGTTAATGTGTAGAAAGATTGAAGTGAAAAGGAAGTGATATGTCTAAGGTGTTGTAAAAGTATTTTCTTAATAAAATAAAACAAAATAAAATAAAATTAGAAAAATTATTCCAAATATTTGTAGTAGATTCTTCATAATTAAAATTAAATAATTATTTAAATTATTTTAGTATTTTAACAATTATGTTACCGGTATGATCAAAATACGTGAATATGGGCTATAAATAATATTTTTATAACCCGAAAAATTCTAAAAAATTATTTTATGAAAATAAAAATATTTTTAAAATATTTTTCAATTATTAAATTAATTTATTTTATTTTTAGTATCGGGTCTTAAACAGAATCTGATCCCGTAAAGATCCAAAACAAACTAAATTTTAGAAAAACAAAATTTTCTATACCATATAAAATATTTATCTAAAAATATAAGGCTTTAAAAGAATAATAAAATTTTGTAATGAAATAAAAATGAATAGTGCAAAAGACTAATCAATTACCGGTAATAATGAAAATACGATAAAAAGGTTATAACTTTAACTTTTATAACCCGAAAAATTCTATAACTGATATATTTGAAAATCTTATGAAATTATGAGTCTAACGGTACTATTGGTATATTTTTTATATCTCGAGCCCCGGGGCACGCTTTTCGAAGTCTGTATCCGAATGGGTTCGAATTAGGTCAAAAATTTACCAACCTGTTATTTTTAAACAAACTTATATTACTACGAGCTATTGTACACAATTAACCTACATCTCGACCTCTAGGGTTAAGAGCGCTAGGTTGCCGGACTTAGACTATTGTATTCCACTTAGGGTTTCCGGGTGATTTTCCGGTTTAGATCTTTGCCAAATTGGAAACTGATATTTTACGTTTATACAACATATTTAATTTGAGAAATTTATTTTACATTTCATTTTTGTAAGTATTTAATATCTCTTAATGTTTTCTGAATTCTTGAATTGAGTTATATTTTCGAAACTTAATTATTATTTGCTTTTTAATAATTTGTTTTTGGGCTTTATATTACCCGTTTTTATAAGCCAGAGTTAAATATGAAATTTTTCGTACGTAGTGGTTTTGAATTTGAAGACCACTGAGTTCTTATTTTATTTTTAAGGATTTTCATTTTCTCATGATTAAGAAATTTTTGGATTCATTCATGATTTAGGACTTGTCGAAATTCGGTTTTAATTTAGAGTGATTTTTAGGGTTTATTTTTGAAGTTCATCGTAGAATTATTTACTGAAATTTTTCGGGGCTTACAGGTATTTTACAGAAAAAGTGGATGGTAATTAGTGTTAATTAATTAAAAAAATTAAAATAAATTGAGTATGAAATAGGGGAGGGCCGACACAAATTGGAGAGGAAGAGAGAGAGAGAATTTATTTTTTTTTTTTGTATTTTTGTTAATGAAAAGTAAGATATGAGAGATGTGAGGTTGTATTGGAAATGAAAATTGTAAGAAAATAGGTGTATAGGTTGTAAGAGTAGGTTGTAAGGAAAAGTAGATATAGAAGAATAGTATAGAATAGTGTAGAATAGTAATGAATAGTGTAATGTAAAGTAGATATGACAAATAATGTACAGGTGGTAAGAAAATACACGTATAATTGCGATATCCAATATTTTTTGTTACCAAAAAATTATAAAACTGATATTTTTGAAAACCTTATATCTTTTCGAGTCTAACGATATATTTGAAATATTTTTACTATTCCAAGCCTCGAGACATGCTTTTCGAAAACTGTATCCGATCGGGCTCAAAACAAATTGCGATTTAACTAATTTGATATCTTTAAACTTTCTTATTTTATTACAAACTATTCTACATATTAATCTCTCACTTACTCTCTTAGGGTTATGAACAAGGGATTGCCGAACTGAAATGGTTGCATCTGACTAAGGTTTTGTTGACTTTAGATCCGGTTGACCTTCTAATTAGGGTTTAAGACTAACCGATCGTAAAACTTTGGGGGTTTACAACCTACCCCCCCAAGAAAGTTTTGTCCTCAAAACTTGAAGTTCACACCTGATTCTTCGAATAAACTTGGATACTTCTGGCGTATATTGTTTTCGGCTTCCCAGGTTACCTCTTCACGTGAGTGATTCCTCCATAGAACCTTCACATACTTGATCTCCTTATTTCGAAGCTTTTGTACTTTATGATCTAAAAATCTCAATCGGGTGCTCTTTGTAGGTAAGGTTTTCTTTTAACTGTACTTGCTCCAACTCTATGATTCTACTAAGATCTGACACGTGCTTCCGTAAAACCGAAACATGAAATACGTTATGGATTCCAGACAAGTTAGGAGGTAAGGCCAGGGAATAAGCAAGATCTCGTATTCTTTCGAGCACTTCAAAAGGTCTAATATATCGGAGGCTTAATTTTCCTTATGCCTAGACTCTGTGAATACTCTTGATGGGATTCACCTTCAAATATACATAGTGTCCAACCTTAAACTCGAGAATACGTCGTTTCATATCCGCCTATCTTTTCTGTCAATCTTATGCTTCCTTCATCTTTTGTTAATGATTCGTACCTTGTCAGCCGCGTTTTGTACCAAGTCGGGTCTGATGCTCAACTTCTCCACATCGTCCCAAAACACTAGTGACCTACACTGCCTTCCATATAATGCTTTGTAACGTGGCATTTGAATTGTGGAGTGGTAGCCATTATTGTAGGCAAATTCTACCAATGGTAGGTGTGTGTCGCAACTACCCTTAAACTCTATTACACAAGCACGCAACATATCCTCCAGATTTTGTGTTATTCTTTCAGATTGACCATCTGTTTGGGGGTGATAGGTGGTGCTAAAATGTAGCTTTGTTCCCAAACATCTTTGTAAGCTTGTCCAAAACTTAGACACGAACCTTGGGTCTCAATGGGAGACAATTCCTATAGACACTCCATGCAAGCGTACTATCTCTTTCATATATATCCTGGCTAACTTATCCATGGAATACATCATGTTGATTGGAAAGGACATGAGCTGTCTTCGTCAATCGATCAACTACAACCCAAATGGCATCATATCCTACAGACGTTCTTGGTAGTCCACATGCAAAATCCATCGTAATTTGATCCCATTTCCATTCGGGTATTGGCAGGGGTTTCAAGAGTCCTCCTGGTCTTTGGTGTTCCACTTTTACTTGTTGGCATGTTGGACATTTCATCACGAAATCGGCTACGTCTCTTTTCATACCGTTCCATCAGTAATGGCTTTTCAAATCTTGATACATCTTAGTTCCTCCTGGGTGTATTGTATATCTTGAATGATGTGCTTCACTCGTGATTTCTTTCCTTATATCATCGTCACCAGGAACACATAATCTTCCTTTCATCCTCACAACCTTGTCTTCATCTAATATGAAATCTGTATACTTTCCCTCCTGTACCTCTCCTTTAATCTTTTGAACCACCTCATCATACCATTAGGCTTCCTTAATCCTTTCTACTAAGGTTAGTTCCGTGACTAGGCTGGCGATTTCTACTTCTACACTTTTCCCTACAAATTCGATACTCATTTTCTCAAATTCCCTTACTATCTCTTTCTTATCAGTGAGTAAAGTAGCCACTTCTCTGTGATTCTTTCTACTTAGAGCATCCGCGACAACATTCACTCTTCCTAAGCAATAGTTTATCCCAAGGTCATAATCCTTGATAAGTTCTAGCCATCTTCGTTGCCGCATATTCAACTCCTTTTGGGTGAATAAATGCTTAATACTTTTATGATTGGTGTAGATCTCGCACCTTTGCCCATATAGGTAATGTCTCCATAACTTAAGTGCGAAGACAACGGCGGCTAGCTCTAGGTCATGGGTGGGGTAATTTTGCTCATGAGGTTTGAGTTGTCGTGAGGCATACGCAATCACCTTTCCATCTTGCATCAACACACATCCGAGGCCATTCTTCTAGGCATCCCTATGTACCGTATAAGGTTTCTCAGGATCCAGTAACACCAAAATTATGGTGGAGACAAGTCGTTTCTTGAGTTATTGAAAACCTTGTTCTCTTTTATTAGTCCAAATGAATTTTTCATCCTTCTGAGTCAACTATGTTAGGGGTTTCGCTATGGTAGAAAAGTTGTTCACAAACTTCCTATAATATCCAGCCAATCCAAGAAAACTTCTCACTTTTGTAACGATCTTAGGTTGTCTCTAGTCCATTACTGCTTTGATTTTCTCGGGGTCCACCGATATAACTTCTTTAAATATAACATATCCTAGGAAAGATATCCTATCCAACCAGAAGTCACACTTAGACAGCTTGGCATACAGCTTATGTTCACATAAAGTCTATAATGCCATTCTCAAGTGTTCTTCATGTTGTTCCTGTGTCTTGGAGTAAATCAAAATATCGTCTATAAAGACTATCACACACTTATCCAACAAGGGTTTGTACACCCTGTTCATGAGATCCATAAAAGCTGCTGGTGCATCGGTTAACCCAAAGGGCATGACCAGAAACTCGTAATGTCCATAGCGGGTTCGAAAAGCCATCTTGGGTACATCTTCTGGCTTGATCCTTAACTGGTGATATACTGACCGTAAATCAATTCGTGAGAAGATACTGGCCCCTTAAAGCTGGTAAAAAAGATCATATATCATTGGAAGCGGATACTTATTCTTAATAGTGACTTTATTGAGTTCTCAATAATCAATGCATGGACGCATAGAACCATCCTTCTTTTTCACGAACAAAACTAGTGCTCCCAAGGTTGATACACTTGGTCAAATGAAAACTTGGTCTAGCAAGTCTTGCAATTGAGTTTTCAGCTCATTTAGCTCAACTGGTGACATCCGATAAGGTGCCTTTGATATCGGTTCCATGTTCACCATTAGGTAAATTTCAAAATTGATTTCTCTCTTAGGTGGTAATCCAGGTAATCCGTCAGGAGATACATCCGAAAATTCCTTAATCACGGGTATATTTTCCAACTCAAGTTTCTCTCCTTCCTTCCCCTCTATGTCCATGTTACTTAAGTTGATCTCCTTATCATCCATTAATAACTCAAATGAGTTCAACTTTACTGTGGATTCTCCCTTGAATACTAACTCACTTCCGTCTTGATTCTTAAAATTCACTTCTTTTCGTCTACAGTCTACTAAAGCTTTAATGGACGTTAACCAACTCATTCCTAAGATCACCTCATATTTTCTCATTTTTAATATTATCAGGTCACACTTAGTGTAGCATCATTGTATCTCCATGGGACAATCCTTAAGCACTTCCTTGGTTGACATAACGCTCTCGGTGGGGGTTTTAACTCGAAAACTAGTAGCGATGGCGTCTGTGGGTAAGCCGGTTCGTTTAGCTAAACTAGCTATGATAAAGGAATGTGTAGCTCCGGTGTCGAACAAAGCATAGGCGGTTTAGTTAGCTACATGTATGTAACTGCACTCGAATTTTATACTAATCACGAATCTTATATACTTAAATTATCTACTTGTATAGAACCTTTCACTTTCTGGGTTAAGAATTGAATGCATGAAACTTTAAGAATTTGCAACATATAGGTAAAGGAGTTTCTGAATCTAACATGTCACTAGACCAAAGTCGGGCTCACAATCTCCATCTAAGGCTGCTACTTCAGCTCCTTCATCGTCTGATTCTTCATACATCCACTGCCTTTCCAAGTTGTAAATTCTTATCCCATGGATGGTTGCTCCGGAACGATTTGGGTTGCTTCCTCCATTCTTGCTTTTTATCGATGTAGTTCCTCAAGTTGTACCAAGCGGTTTAGCTAGGGCATTCTTCCTCTATGGGCATCCATTGGCAAAGTGCCCAATTTTCTTACATACAAAGCAGACAATAGAAGCCTTCTTCGGGCAATCATTGATCTTGTGGTTGGGGTCTCCACAGAAATAACATTTGTACTGGAGTAGGCAGCATCTCTTTGGGTAATGCTCTTCTTTACACTTCCAGCATGATACCTTAACCTTCAATGCTTCCCTTTTGCCACTAGCAACTCCTTTATAGCTGCTGAAAGACTTAAACTTCTTGTTTTGGAAGCTAGGACCATAACTACCTTGAGTCCTTTTTCCAAACACAAAGGTTCTTTTCTCTAACACTTTACTCTTTCTCTTCTTAGCTCCTTCTATAATGAGAGCTCTTTCAACCAATTCACGAAGGGTCCTTAAATCCAACTCTTCTAACCGCACCCTCAAGTCTTCATCCAAGGCGCTCAGAAAGACCTGCCTTTTTAACTCTTCACCGTGTTTAAAGGAGTCTAGTGCGTACTGGAGTAAACGATTGAATTTGGTCTCATATTATTTGACTGTTCTTCCTTTTTAGGATATATGAAGGAAATCTCCACTATACTGCACTCTCAAACTTCTAGGAAAATAATTTTCCAAGAATTCTCTTTTGAAGGTTGCCTAAGTCATAGGTGGTGGTAACTCTTTACTCTTTGATTCCCACCACACTCTTGCATTGAATCTCAACATATAAGTGCCATAGTTTAGGCAGAGGTGATGATGTACTTCGAAAGCAACAAAGGATCTTTCTATTTGTGCTAACCAATCTTCTTGTAAACCCCGGTATTCTTAGTAGTCAAGTAAACTCCGGGAACCGAAAAGCAAAACCCTAAATCGGTCTAGTTTAATCTTAGTGAGAGAAGCTTAGAAACCCTAAATCCGGCTTTGCTTCGGTTTCATAACAAAAGAAGTTTTATAAAATAAATTAATGTGAATTATTGTTTTAAAGTATAATTCAAACCTTAGAAAGTTTTAATTTCGGAAAATTTTCTATTCTTGGCCTTCCCGAGCCCCATTACGGAAAAACGAGCCCCGAGACTAGAAACTCATAAAAATATTCTGGAATTTTTATTAGAACCAAAATTTTATAAGGATTTCAAAAATATAAATTTTATAATTTTTTGGATTATAAAAATTGCAGTTATAACCTTTTTCCTGTATTTTCGTTACTACCGGTAAAGTAGATATCTTGTCTATTATTTACCACTATTCACAAGTACAACTTACACTACACACTACCCATACCCTATTCTTACATCCTTACAATTTCCTACTTAATTATTACATTTATTACATTTTATTACTTAAAATTCAAATTTGACAAATTTCAACTCCTCACTCTCTCTTCCCTTGCCTGGCCGGCGCACCCCCCCCTCTTCTTTCCCTCTATTTGTTTTATTTTTACTTCTTTTTAATACAATTAAACCCTAATTCACTTAATATATAAACTCATTTTCACTCTCTCTCCTCATTTTTACTCATTCCAAATTTTTACAAAGAGCAAAACCCTCCCTTTTCTCCCTCCTTGTGCTGTGACACTCCTCCAAACACAAACATCCACTCACAAGTTCATTTCTTCTTCCATTCTTCTCCAAAACTCCTTTTAGGTGATGACTTCAAGCTTTGTTACTACTTAATCTTGCAATGGCAAGAGTATCCTTGTGTGTTTTCATCTTGAAATCCCAATGAGCAAATGCTAGGGATGAGAAAACATTAATACATGAATATCAAGCCATTACAAGAGTAGATCTTGTGTTTAACAAGCTTTTGTTGAAGTATTATTATGTTCATGCATATAAAAGTAGAGATCTTGCATGAAAAATATATGTTCATGTCTTTAAACTCATTTTCATGCACTATAAGTTGCAGATCTAGTGTTTAGACACTCATGTTTTTCTTGACATTCATGTTCATATGAGTATTTTGTGTTTTCATGCATTAACGATCATAAAAGCTTAGTCTTATATATATAAATATGTTAGTTGGTAGATCTTCATGAATATAAGACAAGGAACTTGAAAAGAAAAGGTTTTTGTTAGAAATGTTTAAGGGAAAATTCGGATGAACTTCAAGACCTATTTTAAAAACCCTTGAAATCACTTTGAAACTCATATTTTACATGAAAAATGAAAGGTATAAGTAATAGGTATCTCTAAGTAATGATTTTTACAAGTTGAAATGAGTTTGACATGAGTAATGTGTAAAACAAGTAGTGGAATTAAGATGGAAAATTTTGAGTTAGTGTTCGATTTGTTAAATTCGTAATTTGAGATGATACCTATATAAACACCTAGTATTCAAGCTCAAATTGCATGTTTTAGGTGTTAACTGAAGTCCTTAAGTAATAGATATAGTAAAGCTTTAAATTTTGATGCATTAAATAAGTTTTCTCAAAGGAAACATGTAAGAAATGAATTTTTCCAAAATTCGGATTTTTGTGAAAAGCTTATTTAAAAACATACTTGCAAAGTGAAAAATGTAAATTTTTATGTAGAAATGAAGGTCTTGGATAATATAGATGATGAAGACTCATTTTTATTTAGATAACAAGTAAATTCTAAGAATGAAATCCCAAAACACTAAGGAGATGCAAAATTGGAAAAAGTGGATTTTTAAGAATTAACTATCGTGGAGTCTTGTAAGAATTAGGAGTTCTTAAAAGGTTCATTATCAAAAATCATCAAGATCATGCATATATTGAACTCATCACATGTCATTCATATTAGGAACTCATTCATATTTTATATACACATGAATCATCAACTACATACATTTCAATCAAGTGCAAAACAATTTTTCGGAAATGGAAAAGTTGCAGAACAGATCTGATCCCTCTGTTTTGTGACCCAAATGTTTTCAAAACTTGGAATTAATATTAGATATAGATATATCTTTCGAAGTAGATAGAAATCGATATAAAATTTGCGAAATTCCGAGTTAAAATGACCAAGTTATGGCCGTTTTAAGTTGGAATTTCCACAAATAGCGAGAATCACGATTTTGTTTAGTTTAGATGCATAGTTTGAATTAGTTAAGTGATGAAATTCTCATTAGGTTATTCTTATTTGGTAGGTGATCCCGAGAACGATAATACCCTACCACCCGACTACTATTACTAAGAGACCAGCGTACCATAGCCGAGTGAGTATCACTTCTGATTTCAATTATTGCTTATGATTATAATGATAGTTGCACTAGTTGCTAAGCAAAGACAAAAAGAATGATTATGCATGATGGGGTTAGTTGGGAATTATAATTGTCTGCTGTTGATATGTGAGTTGAATTTAAAGAATATCGAAGCCGGGTGATAATTCATTGCTTGTATAGAGAGAAGCTAGAATTGATTGTCTGCGAATATTGCTTGGCCACCTAAAAGAATTGGATTAATCGATTATTAGACATTCAATATAAATTTGAACTCATTCATATCACGATGGGGATGGGGCATAAGCATTTGTTGGTTTTTCGTGATCCATAAAACGAATATGTTGGTTAATCGTGATCCATAAAACGAATTATTGTTCAGTTGACCGTGAGCTTAAACGGCGTCGTACCGCAGGTTTCATTAATCTACTAACCGGGGATGGAAGATGCAAGTCCATCCACATATGATTTTCGGCTGGTCATATATTTGTTGAATTTACGTGTTTGATGCATTTCACTTGATTGAATAATCACTTGCTTGAATGTTATGTCTTAATTGCAATATGGAAGTTTTCACTCACTAAGCTAGTTAGCTTACGCCCCTATAGTTTTTACTTGTTGCAGCACGAGTTCATTTGGCTTAGGCCAAGGCAGGCTACAGCTCAGGTACCGAAGCTAAGTGTTTCCCTTAGAAGTTTATTTCGGTTTTGTTTAGACTTCCACAGTAAACCAAAAGACTCTGGATGACTATAATGGACCTTAATATTCTCTTGCGGGGGAATGCCCCTTAGACTTTGTAACTTTATGTATGTGTTTTGATTTATCATCTAAGGTTATCGAATGCCACATTAAACTTCTTAACTCCATTGAATAGAGTATTCTATTGTCATAAAAGGACGCTTTACATCTATACAAGACTCTCAAAGGGCTCGGATAGTAATTCGAGAGTCTTATATAGCATATGGCGGATTGTTACGCTTAGGATACCCCTATGGGGCGTGACACTTCTGCTCCATCAGGTTTTCCAAAACTCCCATCAAAGTGTCAATTACTTTTGATGAAGCCTGGTAAGGAACTTCGATAAGGTCGGGGTGGAGGAGGTGCCGATAAAGGGGTAGTTTAGGATTCAGCTTTTGGTGGTCCTGGTGCTTTTACTATTGCTTCAGGTGCATTGGCAGTTGCCGGCAGCATATTCTGCACATGCTGCATGATGTTGTTAACCAATCCTGTTAATTAGTTAATAGCTGCCCAAACATCGCCTTGTTGATTTGGTGGGGGATTGGCTTATTGATTTGGTGGGGCTACTGGTAGGCCCGCTTGTGGGTTTTCCGGCTCAACTAGAGGGTTATTGGATGCATGATGTTCTCCTCTCCTATTTCATCTGTTAATTAATCTTAGTTTTAGACCTCTTAAATCTTTGCAAGGGGGGGAAATCGAAAATACTGGAAATTTACACAAGGAAAATTTTCAAGATAATTAAATCTAGAATCATTAAACCAAACATAAGAAACTTTTCATTACTTAATCAAAAGAGGGTGATAACCCTTACATGACCTGAGAGGGTTGAAACCAATCTCTTTAAAAGACAGTACATAGAAATAGGAAATAATAATTAGAAACATATTCATTAAAACAGAAAATTCATGCATCACAGGTAAGGATATGCCTATCCTAATCCTAGGAAAAAGGTTGATGGACTCATCCGGAAGTGCTTAATTCCTTCTCTATTTCCTTCTTCAACCTTCTTCTTCATGGTGATGTTGTAGGATTCATGCTTTAGCTGGTCGAACACTTGTGCCTTTTGACAAATTTTTGGAGATATTGGCTTACTGTTATTCTCTTTCCTTTGTACCTTGATGAAATTTCGGCTTGAGATGGCCATCTATCCTCTTGCGTAGAATTTCTATTTCCTTAGGTGAGGTCATTGGTCACTTCTTGATCTCCTTGATTTACTCCTTCTGGTGCTACCACAGTGGTGGGGGTTCGGGACCTGCTCCTCAAGAATTTACTTGGTTCATAGACGTTCCTCCATCACTGATTATTTCTCCTTCCTTCTTCTTTAGAGTCGGAGATCATCACAGGATTGTTTCTTGCAATCGTCTCCATAGAGACATCTTGGCTTAACCTGCGCGGGGGTACCGGGCTGGAAATTAAGGGGCTATACTCCCAAAGGGATGTGGATGGAGTCTCCTCAGGTTCTGGGTCCTCATCTTGGTCTTCTTCAGGATCTCCTTTTTTTTGTCCGTTTCTTTCGTTTTCATGGGCGTCTCCCATAATGAAGTCCTCGTCCAGGATTACATCCAGTTGCATATCGATTGAGTTTGGTGGTTGGGTGCTGCATTCTAACAACATTAGAACAATGCATTTGTAAGTGGCATACCCACAGAAACGTTCTTCTGCATCAACTTACAACCAGTCGCTATGGTCTGCTAGCTCGTTATGCGCATATATGTAGAGGGGTCCTATCTTGTTCCATGTTCGAAAGTCTGGGAACCTCCGAGTACCTTCATTCTTTAAGATAAAGGTCATTTCTTGCAGCATAGTTTCCTTATACATAAAGACAATCATCCTCTCAAGTACATAAATTACTGCCACATCGCTCCACTTTTATCTCCTAAGTGCATCAAATCTCAGCTCTTCGGGCAGATTTCTCCATAAGGAATATCTTAAACCCTTTTTCCATAGCTTAAACATCTCCCTGGCGGTTCGAGGCCTTTCTACCAGTGCGAATTCCTCGCAAAAGAACTCTCAACCTAAGGCGAAAGTTCACAAAAGTCTCATCTGGGTCCTTAAGGAAATTTCGAGCTTTTTCCTTCACTTCGGGGAGGGTTAACTATCCAATAGAACAGAAATATGATCAGATCTTAAGCTTAGGTTCTAGCTTCTTATTATCTATCTTAATGTCTATTTCTATTATCTTTTGTCCTAAAACTAAAACTTGCGCTCTAATACCAACTTAAACTATCACGCTGCGGAAGGTACCCTAAATGTGGCAATCTACCGCACATAATATTGAAGCTTGTAAACTCCCAAAGTTTTATGATCGATTAAGCTCAAACCCTAATTAGAAAGTCAACCGTAAATCCTAAAGTCAACAAAACCCAAGTCAGACGCAATCGTTCAAGTTCAACAATCCCATGTTCGTAACCCTAAGTAAGTAAGTAAGAGTTTAGTATATAGAATAGTTCGTAATAACATGAGAAAGCTTAAAAATATCATATTAGTTAAACTACGATTCGTTTTGAGCCCAATTGGATATAGTTTTTAAAAACTGTGTCCCGGGGCTTGTAATAGTAAAAATATTCCGGACATACTATTAGACTGGTAAAGAGATAAGGTTTTCAAAAATATCAGTTTTATAATTTTTCGGTAACTGAAAATATCAGATATCGCAATTATACGCTATTTTCTTACTACCTGTACTTTATTTGTCATATCTACTTTACATTACATTATTCATTACTATTCAATACTATTTATCTATCTCTACTTTTTCTTACAACTTGCTCTTACAACCATACACTTATTTTCTTATAATTTTCATTTCCAATACAACCTTACATCTCTCACATCTTACTTTTTATTAACAAAAATACAAAAATATAAATTTTCTCTCCTCTCCCTCTCAAAATTATGCCGGCCCCCTCTCCTCTTTCCTCGATTTGTTTTATTTTTCATTTATTTAATTAACACAAATTATCCTCCACTTTTTCTTATAAATACCACCTCTTTCTTCCATTTCCTTCACACCTTTCATACACTATAATTACTCTCTAAAATCTCTCCAAAAGTTCTCTCAAAATTTCTCTCTAATTTATCTTTCATAGGTAATGCTTCTTTAAGTCTTCCTTATGTTCATTTACTTAGTATGAATATAATATGTGTTTTCCAAACCCATGGAGGTTAGGAAAAGAACAATATGTTCATACTTTGTTCTTATTCATTAATCTATTTTCCTTTATGTTGTTTTTATGTATATCTAACTAAATATATCTATGTAGTCATATATATCTTTTAGAGCATATAAGCTCATTTGTTATTGCATTTTATTTATTTTCCTTGCAATTTATTTACTTTCAAGTTGTTTTAAGACTAGTCTTTCTAGTCTTAGACTTGTCCTCATCAAGTCAAAACAATTTTCATTTTTCTTTTGAGATTAGTCTAATCTTAGTCCCGGGAAGCCTTGAAGAAACTAAGGCTCCTAATACTTGACAATTATTATTATGCTTAGTTATTCTTTATGTTCTTTATTATTATCTTATCTTGTGATATTTTTAGCTTTTATAAACTACACGATCATATTCATGCATGGCTAATAAGTTGTTGTCCAAATAAAAATGAATCTTTTTGATAAAAGAATAAAATTTGATCAAAGTTTTTCCAAAGACTTAGAAAAATGTTTTCAAATAAGTCTCTTTTAAAATTTTATGTAAACTCATCATGAAATTTCAAACTATTAATAAATGAAGTTTCTTTAAAGTCTAAAGATATTTCCCTTTCAAATAAGAAAAGAAGTCTTGATATATAGATAATAACTTGGTACTATTTTGACCAACTTTCTAAAACAAGAGCTAAATAATTTTTCAAGAAAAAAAAATCAACTTATAAGGAAAATGAAAATAAATTTTCAAAGAATAAACTCATCAAGTACTACTAAAGAAAACTTTTGGAAACTCTATTTTTTTAATTCCTAGAAATAAATTTTGTAGATAACCTCAAAAGATCAAACTTTATTTTCAACTCACTTTTGATAAACTAAACAATCAAAATATAGTATATTAGATTTTGATCATCCAAAAATTTATAAGTTACTTCACCCACATAAAGTAAAGTTTAACAAATTCAAATTTTCCCAAACACCAGAAGAGGTTGTTTTAAGTAAATAAATTAAATAAGACAACACCTATAGCTTCATGCATAAATTATGAGTTTATTTATATACATAAGGAATTCATTTCAAAAATATACATATTTGAGTTTTACTTAAACAAGCCTTAGTAAAGGAAGGATTAGAAAACATTGTTTTTCAAGAAAAGAATTTTCGTATTAGATCTATACCCTTCTAATCAGAGACCCAAATGACCTTTTAAAGTAAAAGTGACCTTAGAAATTGATAGATCTTTTTGAGTAGGTAGAAAATCACATATAATATGCAAAATTCCGAGTAAAAATGAGCAAGTTATGGCCATTTTAAGTTGGAACTTCCTTCAATCCGATTTTACCGCAAATTAAAGATAGACTTAGAATTCTTTAAAGTAGAAATTCTATGAAAGATTCATTTTGGGTATTTCATCTTGTTTAAGTGAAGAAGGGACAGATATCGCCTTCCCGAAAGATTATTTCGACTAGGAGCGATCGTCATGGAGTGAGTTAATCCCTTACTAATAACGTTTCCTTAATTGTGCTTGTAAGTAGTAGCACTAGAGAGTAGGAAAAAGATAAATGAATAAATGTTGTGTGATTTGGATTCATGATTGAATGATGTGGTAAAATAAAAGCTAAGTATATCGAAAGAGGAATTGATGAATAACTTATGTTTTTTTGCAATAGTATGATGAATATTGTTTTTGTCACCTTTAACTTGAACTCCACGATAATTGAATAAACCAATAGCAAAAAATGATTCATACATAACATATTGTGAGTCACATTTATTTTTCGCTACTATTCTTCGTGTGGGGAAACGAGGAGTCGTAGTGGTGGCTAGTAGGAGCTAGAAAGTCTACATGGGCTAGTAGGAGCCGGAAAGTCTACAGGGTAAGTAGGAGCCGGTAAGTTTGCAACTATTGATGGTCGTATGAGCCAGTAACCACCCAACCCTCGACATGGGGGGCGTAAAATCCATGCTACACATGGTTTCTAGTTAATCGTGTGTATTTTTTTTGCTCATGTGATTGATGCATTCCCATATGATTGTCTAAAATACTTGTATGGTTTATGAAAATGTTTTGAAAATGGGAGTTATCTCACTAAGCTAGTTTTGCTTATACCCCTATAGCTTTTTGTTACAGTTTGATTACTTGTGGTTGGCACCAAGGAGCCCCTTTTTTTAGGTATGAGCCAAAGCTACTAGGAGTTTTTGGAAGAAATTTATATATTTAGTTTTGGATGTAGACTTCTAAGAGAAATCTCCATAGTAGACTTATGTTATATTCATGGATGTTTTGAAGATGACTTAGTTTGAGCAAGGCTTTTAGAACGGGGGAATGCTCCTAAGAAGTTGTAAGAAATTTTTATCTTAATGATTATTACATGGTTACCTTTATAAGTTCTTACATGCTTTTATTATCTGCTTAAACGTAATACCCCTTTAAGTCTCCTAATATCTTGGAAGCATGCCTTGCACATGATATCGAAGCTCTTGTGTGGCTAAGGTTGTCATTCATTAGCTTTAATATTATATGTGGTGGACTGCCATATTCAGGGTACCCTCCAGGGCATGACAAAGCTAATAAATGACAATCTTAGTCATGTAGGAGCTCGATATTATGTGCAAAGCGTGTTTTTAAGATAGTAGGAGACTCAAAGGGGTATTACGTTTAAGTAGATAATAAAAGCATGTAAGAAATTATAAAGGTAAACATGTGATAATCATTAAGATAAAAGTTTCTTACAATTTCTTGGGGCCATTCCCCTATACTAAGAGCCTTACTTAAACTAATCCATCTTAAAAAGGTACATGAATATAATAAAAGTCTACTATAGAGATTTCTTTTAGAAGTCTACAACCAAAACTAAAATATGTAAACTTCTTCCAAAAACTCTTAGTAACTTTGACTCGTACTTGACAAAAGGGGCTCCTTGGTGCCAGCCATAAGTAATCAAACTGTAACAAAAAGCTATAGGGGTAAAAGCAAAACTAGCTTAGTGAGATAACTCTCTTCTTTAAAGCATTTCCATAAAACAGACAAGTATTTAGACAATCATATAGGAATGCATCAATCACATGAGCAAACAAAATATACACGATTAACTGGAAATTATGTGTAGCATGGATTTTACACCATTCGTGTTGGGGGTTGGGTGGTTACATCAATGATTGCAGACTTGCCAGCTCCTACTTGTCCATGTAGACTTTTCGGCTCTTATTAGCTTATGTAAACTTTCCGGCTCCTACTAGCCACCACTACGACTCATCGTTTCCCCACATGAAGAATAGTAGTAAAAAATAAATGTGACTCACATTATGTTATGCATTAACTGTTCTTAATATTGGTTTATTCAATTATTGTCGATTCAAGTTAAAGGTGACCAAAACAAATATTCATCATACCTATTGCAAGAAAACATAAATCATTCATCAATTCTTCTTTTGATATACTTAGCTTTTATTCAACAACTACACCGTTCAATTATGAATCCAATTCACACAACCTTTATTCATTTATCTTTTTCCTTACTCTCTCTAGTGCTACTATTTACAAGCGCAATCAAGGAAATGTAATTAGTAAGAGATTAACTCACTCCATGACGATCGCTCCTGATCGAAATAATCTTCCGGGAAGGCGATATCGGTTCCTTCTTCACCTAAACAAGATGAAATACCCAAAATGAGTCTTTCATAGAATTTTTACTTCAAAGATTCTAAGTCTATCTTTAAATTGCAGTAAAATCGAATTGAAGGAAGTTCTAACTTAAAATGGCCTTTGTGCATTTTAACTTAGAATTTCGCATAATATATGTCGTTTTCTATCTACTCGAAAAGATCTATCAATTTCTAAGATTACTTTTACTATAAAAGGTCATTTGAGTCTCGATTTAAGAGGGTACAGATCTAACACGAAAATTCCTTCTTGAAAAACAACATTTTATAATTCTTCCTTTATTAAGGCTTGCTTAAGTAAAACCCAAACGCGTATATAATTGGAAAGAATTCCTTATGTATATAAATAGACTTATAATTTATGCATGATGTTATAGGTATTGTCTTATTTAATTAATTTCCTGAAAACAATCTTTTCTAGTGTTTTGGAAAATTTGGATTTGTTAAACTTTTCTTTATGTGGTTGAAGTAACTTAAAAATTTTTGGTTGATCAAAATCTAATATTTTATATTTTGATTCTTTAGTTTATCAAAAGTAAGTTGAAAATAAAATTTGGTCTTTTGAGGTTATCTACCAATTTTACTTCTAAATAGAATTTTCAAAAGTTTTTTTTAGTATTACTTGATGAGTTTATTCTTTGAAATTTTATTTTCATTTTCCTTGTAAGTGGATTTTCTTAAAAACTTATTTAGCTCTTGGTTTAGAAAGTTATTAAAAATAGTATATATCAAGATTTCTTTTAAAAAGGAAGTATCTTTGGACTTTGAAAAAACTTCTTTTATTAATAGTTTTAAATTTCATGATGAGTTTATGTAAACCTTCAAAAGATATTTATTTGAAAACATTTTTCTAAGTCTTTAGGAAAAGATTTATTTTGTGATAAAATTTTATTCTTTTATCAAAAAGATTCCCTTTTTATTTGGACAACAACTTATTAGCCATGCATGAATATGATCATGTAGTTTATAAAAAGATAAAAATATCAAAAGATAAGATAATAAAGAATATAAGAAATAAATAAGCATTTTAATAATAATTGTCAACTATTGGGAGCCTTAGCTTCTTCAAAGCTTCTCAGGACTAAGATTAGACTAGTCCCAAAAGAAAAAGAAATTTGTTTTGACTTGATGAGGATAAGTCTAAGACTAGAAAGACTAGTCTTAAAACCACTTGAAAGTAAATAAATTGCAAGGAAAGTAAGTAAATTGCAATAACAAATGAGCTTATATACTCTAAAAGATATATATATAACTACATAGATATATTTAGTTAGATATAGATATGAACAACATAAAGGAAAATAGATTTATGAACAAGAATAAAGTATGAACATATTATTGCTTTCCTAGCCTCCATGGGTTTAGAAAACACACATTATGTTCATACTAAGCAAATGAACATAAGGAAAACTTAAAGAAGCATTACTTATGAAAGACAAACTAGAGAGAACTTTGAGAAAACTTTTGGAGAGAATTTTTTATAATATTGGTAGTGTATGGAAATTGTGAACGAAATAGAAGAGAGACGTAGTATTTATAGGAAAAAATGGATGGTAATTAGTGTTAATTAATTAAATAAAAATTAAAATAAATTGAGTGTGAAATAGGAGAGGGCCGACACAAATTGGAGAGGAAGAGACATAGAGAATTTTTTTTTTTTTTGTTTTTTGTTAATGAAATGTAAGATGTGAGAGATGTGAGATTGTATTGGAAATAAAAATTGTAAGAAAATAGGTGTATATGTTGTAAGGAAAAGTAGAGATAGATGAATAGTGTAGAATAGTAATGAATAGTGTAATATAAAGTAGATATGACAAATAAAGTACCAGTAGTAAGAAAATACGCTTATAATTGTGATATTTAATATTTTTAGTTACCGAAAAATTATAAAACTGATATTTTTGAAAACCTTATTCTTTTAGAGTCTAATAGTATATCCAGAATATTTTTACTATTTCAAGCCTCGGGACATGCTTTTTGAAAACTGTATCCGATCGGGCTAAAAAAGAATCGCGGTTTAACTAATCTGATATCTTTAAGCTTTCTCATGTTATTACGAACTATTCTATAGATTAATCTCTCATTTACTCTCTTAGGGTTACGAACACGGGATTGCTAGACTTAAATGGTTGCGTCTGACTAGGATTTTGTTGACTTTAGGATTTTGTTGACTTTAGGATTTTCGGTTGACCTTCTAATTAGGGTTTAAGCTTAATTGATCATAAAACT
The DNA here is from genome assembly GCA_024138025.1 of Combretum micranthum. Lineage (NCBI taxonomy): Eukaryota > Viridiplantae > Streptophyta > Magnoliopsida > Myrtales > Combretaceae > Combretum > Combretum micranthum. The sequence goes on from JAMXBD010000051.1 coordinate 1,821,788, forward strand.
TTGGGAGTTTACGCAAGCCAAGTAATCAAGACGTGACAAAAGCTATGGTCAAAGCTTGATAAGCTTAAGTATGCCTAAATAGTAGTTGAAGGGTTGGTCGAGTCCTAAACAAGTTAAGTGGTTGAGGTTCAAAAAGTTAAGTTAGATGTGCAATAAGCTAAAGAAGAGAATAGACCTGTCGAGGGTTAAGTTTAGGGCTCGACAAGCCAAAAAGTTGATGCTGGAACACTATAGAACAAAGGCTTGACAAAGCTAAAGAAGCAAATAGGTTGTCCAAGGTCACATCGAGGGCTTAACATGATGAAGACTTAGGGCGCGACAGTTCAAATTTGAGGTTCGAAGAAGCGTGTATGTGGAGAGGCTATCAAGAGCAAATTGAGGCGCGATAGATTGTGATGAGACAAGTATTTGAGGCACGGCAACTTAAAGTCTAAAGCTGATGTGGCAAAAAAAGAGTCATTGAAGCGCATTTAATGTCTGACAGATTATGGACGTTGTGCCTAATGGACTTTTGAAATACAAAGGCTTTTTATATACAAGTCTTGGAGAACAACAAAGTGGGAAGAAGTGCCAAAATTATTTTATAAGCTCATTAATTACGATCATACAAATTCCTTTTCTTTGTTCTATTGTACATAATATTTGCAAATTATTGAGAGAGAGAAAATACATTATTGTACTCAGTTAATATTAGTTGCTCTTTCTTTTAAAGCACTTAAGGAGAGAGGAAATATTTTATTTCCTAAGTTGTGTAATTGCTTATCTTAAGCTAATTTTTTATATTAATTTCTATAGTGGTGAAGACTTCGATAGAGGCAATTTGTGGACCACGAAAAGTAAGAAGCGAGTTGAATTCCTCATTAAATATGGCTTCATTTTTTTCTAACTCTATCTCTTTAATTTACACTTTATATCTATTGTTTATTTACCCACTGCAAGTTCATTTTCTTTTTTTATCTACTAAAATTAAATTAACTATTTCTAGATTTTTGGACAAATACTCGATTCACCCCTCCTCTTGAGTATTCCTAGTGCATTTTCATTACAAACATTAATCTCCATTACAAAAGCAAAACTCTCTTTCAAGTCCATGATTGAACGGCACTACTTTCCATACTAACTCCATCTCTTGGTCTTAGTCTTAGTTTTTAGTCTTGGTCTTGGTCTTCCTTCTTATAGTCCTGTAAACAACAGCCTATAGGAGCATGAGTACAACAAGCTTAGTAAATAACCAAATCTTAACACAATTTAATTAAAACCAAACAAAGTTTAATTATCAATCATATGCAAGGCAGTAATCAACCATATGTAACAAATACAGTTTGGACAATCAGAATTCAAATATATGGAGATTTACACTCTCTCTTTAAGGTTGAAGGAATAGTTCAAGTAATTCATGCTCAGGAAAAAAAAAAAAAAAGAGCTAAGGAAGGAGAAGTCTTTTTCAAACTCATTTATTTCTTGCAGATAAATATAATATATATATATATATATATTCTCAACTTCACTTAAAACTCTAAAATTCCACTAAGTATTAATACTTTAAAGCCAACTCCAACATAGGCAACATCTTTCTATGTTTAGTTAGTTCCTATGAAGTTGATAACCCTATGGTAACCTTAACCAGATACATTGGATTCTCTAAAGAGTTACTACAGAATTGAAATATTAATATGTGATATGAATACCATGCTAATGCAAGTTATGATGTTGTGCAATGCATGTCCAATTTAATTAATAGTTGAATGAAGGTTAAATTCAATTTCTTGGTAACCAATTAATTTCAAACAATTGACAATTCAAACTACACTATCATTATCATACAAGTAGTTATTGCTTTGCATGTTAAAAATTCGTCACTCATTCATATAACATATAACATGCAAAATTCCCAAACCCCATGCATTCATCTAAATTTGAATATATTTAAGAATATGTGCCACTATAGTACAATTACAAACAACATAAGAAGACTTCTATTACTCACCTTTGCATTTTGCCTTAGTCGTCGTAATAATCTATCGGAAAATCTAAGTCTTGATTTAGGGTTTCTATAAGATAAAAAGCTTATATCACTATGCATTAAGAAGAAGAAAGAGGAATAAACAAAGTGTTAGATCCATATGGGGCGTATGAAGGATGATATAGGATCAGAGGCCCATACACCCTTAGCCATGCCCCATATCAAGGAGTGTATCCAACTAGACATAGATAGAAAGGCTACCATGCCCCTTGCCACACCTCATATCGAGGGGCGTATCCTCCTAGAATGGCACTCAGAATGTGCCACGCCCTTTATCATGGCCAATATCAAATCCCCTACAAAAATTACTTCTAAACCCCAAAATTTTACACATCTCAACCATCTATAAAGATCTTGTTCCCAACTAAAACATGTAAAAATCAACATATAAGGTTCATATTCGTCCCTTTCATCTTCATATTGTCCTACAATTAGCCATCCTCAACATCAACTCCAACAAGCTAACCATAGCCTATAATATCCATGATTTAGGACTTAGACTACAAACTTCATAGCTTAACTTCACCCATCTAACATCAATGCTCTTAACAACCTTACATTTGATATTAACTAGCAAGAACATTAAATTATACTTGCTTATCTTGCAAAATTAACAAAGCAAAAGAGAAGTAATAACTTACCTACTTATATCTTATCTTGATAATGGAAGTTTAACTTGAATTTTTTGAAGAATGTGAGAGGACAAATAACGAAGAAATTTTAGTGTGTGTACATGCGCTTGTAAATGGTGCCTGCTATATGGAAAAGAATAAGTAATTTTTGCCAAAATAAAGTTGATATTTATCTCTAATATTTAGATAAAGTAAGATTGACTTTATGGGAATATTAAGAGTTATTGTATGTGTGCATGTACATGATAACTAAGGTAATGAATGGGCTTGTTTTCCATGAAGAAGAATTGGGTTGAACTTTCATCCATGAATTGGGCTTTTCAAAGTTTAAAGCATCAAGAAGAAAATAATTGAAATTAATACAAAGCTTAATAAATTTGGTTTATAAATTTATTTAAATAGAAATTTTCTTATGAAAATCTAAAATAACATTCCTCATGATTTAGAGTTTAAATTTTGGAAATCCAAGCTTCTAGGAGAGTTTGAAAGCAAAATATTTGATAAACAACTTGAAATGACTCAATTGAAATTTTTGGAGCCTTAAATGACTTAGTTCTTTCTACACATGTTGTTATATATAAATTTACTAACTATACCATTCATTCCAACTTTCATACTCGTTTTATATTGATTTTCAATTTTTAATGCTAACTTAACTTAATGAAAATTTTGAAGATTACAATAGGTATCATTTTGATGATTTTCTTTCTCAAGTTTTCTACTATATATGTGTATATGACAATTTAGTGAGGTACACATGATGGTCGTTCTTCTAGGATATTTTACTCGATATTTCATTTCTTTTCACTTCTAATTTTTATGGAAAGAATTGTTTTGTTGACACCTATTAATTGTATTATGCATGTTGTCACCTTAGTAATATACATAACTTCATATCACAATGCTTATCATTATTGGTATTGAAATGGCTAGGAGATAGTAATTCAATGCAACTTTGGTTGTCTTTTTTCCACTATACATTGTGATATATTTTTAAGTTATGGACTAAATGCTTAATCCTAATCAATTTCTTAGGATTGGTCTCGTAGGAAACTTTCTTTTGTTTATGCTTATGGTTTTATTAGGATTTTAAAGCTTTTAAATATGTTTAGGATTATAATTTTTGGATATTATTTGTTTAAAGGAAATGTGTGCCTTTAAGACATTGTCTATATCCACATAATATATGTTGATTCTAATAATACTAAGTATTTCTGTCCGATTTTACTTTTACTATTTAGTCTTTGTTCATCTACTTAGACATAGGCACAAGCCGGCCCAAATCGTCGACCCAGCTTGAACCGCCACCAACAAGTCATGGCCTGTGGCCTTGCCTAGTTGTATAGGTCATGACCCACCAGCCAACCCATCGGCTTAGCGGGTTAAGGCCTCGACCTAGCAACTTGGCGAGTAGGACAAGTCAAAATAAGAAAAAAATACACAAAATTTAAAAAATACAAGAAAAAAATAAGAAATAAATATTTAAACTCATTTTAATGTGAATAGATAGTATTTATTATGAAATTGTCCTTTTTTTCCTTCATTTGTTGAAGTACGCTTGTTTAGCCCAAGTATGTGTACAATAGAGTAACTTTATAATTCAAGTATGCTTTCTTTAATAAACTTTGTCTGTTTTGCACAAGTTTGTAACTTAAAATTCTCCATATGTCTATTCTATAATGATTTAATTATGTGTTTCTTTTATCAATTTAGTTAAAAAAATTTACAAAAAATAAAAAAAATCATTGACAGGTCAAAGGCCATGAATCAGCCTTGAACCACCGGTTTGAACCAACCCAACCCAGTCCAGCCCAGCCCTTCATGGTCACAAGCCGGCTTGAACCATGACCCGACAGTTCCAGGCTAGTTCAATCCAGCACCGATGACTACATCTTTTATTATTTAGTGTTGTATTATAAATATTGAAATCATTATCCACGCATTGTCCATGCTCGTAACTAGTTACTATAACTTATAGATATATCAAGTAAGTACATCTCCTTTTAGATTTAACACCCTCAAAATATTGTTTCATATATAAATTCTGAAGATTATACTTACATTTTATTATTGTTATAAATCACAATTTTCTCATCTATTTTGCAAATACACACATTTAGCAAGAAGAAAAAACTTATCTATGTGTCTCATCTAGCAAGCATTTGTCATGATTTCTTAACTAAATTCTTTAAAGCCATTGAGTACATCATTACAAATCAAATCTAGGTCTATTTGAATTTTCTGATTTTTATATGTATTGTATCTATATCTAACATGCATCTATGACTTATCTGTATCATATCTATTTGATCAATTTATAAGTAAAACTGTTAGTTTTTCCTTGATATCTGTGTCTTAATAAATTTCTATTTGAAAATCGACAAAAATATGATACCAAAATGATGAAAATATGATGAAACATACAAACCCCTAATCTATATATAATACAAAATTTCTAAATTTTTTTTGAGACTCTTAATATGTGATGAAATAGTCTCATTACATCATTAAACATTTTCAATTTATCGCAACCATAATCGAACCTCTTAATATTTTTTACACTAATCTTTTATAATCAATTTAATAATATTATTATAGGTAGGATGGTTTGTAAGAGGAACAAAGAAGTTCTATAACTTTTCAACAAAAATACTAAACAAAACTTATTACTTTTCCATGTATTGTATGTGATGGTGATAATTATAACGAAACCAATCCCGTTACATCATTGAACAGTTCACATTTATTATAAACATGCTTAAAATAGTTAGAATGTTTGACACTATTTTTTTTCTAATAATCAATTTAATTATAACATTAGTGGAGGTACGTCTCGTGATGAGACCATAAAATGTAAAAGTTCTCTAAGTTTTTGCTATACCACTTCAATACTTTTAACATATACAATGCTCATAAATTTACTATATATTTGTTATGCCTTCTTATTTCTCATTGTTGATTGTCACCCTCCTTTTTACTTCTCTATTTACCCAAATTTATTCCCACTTTTTCACTCTTTTTTTCTCTCTTTCATATTTGTTCCTTCCATTTCATTTCTCTCTCTCTCTTCCAATTAATCTTTAATTGTCTTTGTGTTCAAGTTGTAATTCTCAGTCTACCTTTTCATTTTTTTTCCTTTTTTTTTTTTGTGTTAGCTACTGTTCATCATTGATAAAGTTTGAATATAAGAAGCAGATAAAAAGCTAAGTAACATCATCATCGTCAGTATAAGCTGAACGAAAGTTCTAAGAAATAATGATATTAGAAAATAGAATGAGCTCTTTAACCACATCCCGCAAGAGATGAAAAAGTCAGATCTGGGATGGCATTAGCGAACCAAAAGTCTCAGTTAGCCCAAAAAAATCCTTTTGAACCATCTCACACGGGATAATGGTTCCCTTGATGTCTAGCATAACTGGACCAACTAGGTCGTCTGAATTAGTCGTTAACCACCAAAATAGCTTCCGTACTCTGTCTCTATAAGGGAGGTTTCAGAAAGCACTATTTGTTGCAATGTTTTGTGCATTAATGATCATATCACCATCATATATATATATATATATATGTACATTAATGATAATAACATCGTCATATATATATATATATATATGTATCTATAGTTAGTTAGTTAGTTTGTTAACATTAACGATTTATTTTGTTTCTTTCAACCTTTTCTAAGATAATTTCCTCACATTACATATAATATTACGTCTTTAAGTTTGATTTCAAATTAAATAACATGTATACGCTTGGGTTTTTCAAATACCGTATTTGCTAACATTTACTTTACTATTGTTAATTTTTTCTTTTAGTTTGTACATATAATCTTGATCGTAAAACTGTCTGTTTTATTACCCTTATATTGATCATACGATAGACGTATATTTTTGGTTGTTAAATTCTCACGTTCATTGTATATTATTTGTAAATGCATATGTTATAAAATATCCCACTTTTATATTAAATTATCTATACCGCTTACCTTATTATTTTTAAAATTTATTGGTTTTTTTTTCTCTATTTTGAAAACCTTTTTATAATTCTCTTATAATAACGTGGTTGTTTTACAATTGGAATGCCTACTTTTACATAATTTTATGCAATATATCTTAAGTATGATCTAATCATATTTGTTAAATTAGGTCTTTCAAAAATAATATATTAATGATTTTTTACTCTCTATTTTTTTGTCCTTTGAATTATATTTTGTCTAAAGCAGATCTCTTCACTAGTAATTTATATTCAATGAGTTTTACATAATAAATATACTTAAATACTTATAATTTTATATATTTATTTACCATTGAAGAGTGCATCCTTCACATAATTGATGCAAGAGAAAAAACTACCTTTTACATTTGATGTATTACTGTAATTATTTGAAAAGTTATAGTTGTAAACATATAAACTATATTATATATATAAATGATAATATGTGTCCTTTATCTTCAATAATTTATTATTAACTTCTACTCAAGAGATATAACTTTTTATAGAGTAATTTTTTTAATGGTCGCAACTTTTGGTATAATGAACATAAAAGGACACAACTTTGCAACATGATATTTTACTCCTGCCTTTATATTAAAGATTATAAATGGCATATTATTTTATTAAAAAATTCTTACATTATACTGTATCTATATAGGAAATATTTTTAGTAATTTCTATACAGCTTAGTTTATCCCTTGTATATACATTAGCTTGATTCCAACAATTATCAGTTATTGTCTTCTCTACTGACATTTTCATGGAGATTCACGACATTCTTTCTACTTATGATTTATGGACTTCACTTAAACAACGATTTTTTGATAATTCCAAGGCTTGTGAAATGGAATCAAAACAATAGCTCCTAGCCCTTCGTTTATATAATACCTCTAATTCTAATTATCTTTGCAAGCTCAAATCTATTGCTGATTATCTCGCATCGATTAATAAACCTCTCATTTCAGCAGACCTCATTACTCATGCTTTTTGTGGACTTCCATGGGACTATGATGCCCTTAGCACTGCCCTGACACCCTCCTTGATTTCCCTCACATTTGACCAAGTTCGTACCAAACTACTAAGTTAGGAACAATGGCTCAATTGCCATGACCATGATGATGCTAGTATCTCTATTCCTAAAGCTTTCACCACTCAAACCACCTCCACTCCTCCTAAGATTCAAGGTCGTGGTTATGCCAACTTTGGACCAAGGGGTGTGGTTGCTCTTCTTCAATAGATCACAGTTTATCCTCTGACCTACCATTACACACAAGCTCCTACAATCGAGCATCCTTTACCCAGAGATACTAAAGTAGAGATCACCGTTCCAGCTCAACCTCTCCACTCATATGTTAGATTTGCAAAAAAAACTAGGTCATTCTGCCCTTTAGTGTTATCACAAGTTCAATGAGTTGTATGCAGGCATATCTTAATCATTCGCTGCCTTATCTCTTGGTGAATCGCATGGTACTCTTCGTATCTCGACTTTGATGCTACACACCTATGACGCAAGATGCAAGTACACCTTTTAACTTAAAACCCTATGTTGGGTCTAATAAGGTATTTGTAGGCAATGGCATATCACTTCCTATAGTCACACAAGTGGTCTTACTATTCACACTTAGGGTCATAATCCACGTCTTAACAATGTTTTGCCCATTCCCCATCTCACCCACAATCTCTTGTTTATCATTAAATTATGATAATATAATGATGGTACTATTACATTTAACAACTCTATTTTTTGTGTTAAAGTATCCTAGACAAGTAAGCTCCTCCTCCAGCATCCAACTCTATTCACATTAGGTCATTCTGCCCTTTAGGTTTTGTTTTTTGTTTGTATTTTTGGTGAATGTGTGTAGAAGATTAGCTAGTTGTTCAATTGCATTCATCATATCCATCTGCGAGATCTGGGGCGCTATCCCTTATTGGTTTTGCTAGGGTAAAGCAGGTTGGTTATTTGCTTCTATCGGGGGAACTTTCTTGTTCACTATTGCGATTTCTTCGGTTTCGTCCGTTTGTACGTTACTATGTAGGTTTTAAGATTTTCCTTAAGTTATGCCTCAATTACTTAATTCACAAATCGCAAAAATCAAATAATCAATTGAAATTTTAACGAATCATTATAAATTGCAAATCATGTAATCTAAGCTAAAAAAATTTTGATTTATAGTATCATATCGTAGAATTCAAATCATAACTTAATTTATGAAATTAAACAAAAAGAAATCAATCATAATGATGAAATGGATGCAATGATGTGCATGTATCTTATTATTAATTACGGTTCTCTAAGAGTATATTGTGAATAATGTTCCTCATTAGCTGCATCCTTGTTTATGTCATTTGTTAAGGAAATGGAACTTCCTAATAAGTACATATTTGATTTCATTAGATAATACCGACATCATACATTCGGTCGAGTCTCTTACATTGAGCTTACAAAACATGAAAATCATGCTACTTGACTGACTTAGACCTATCAAAATTACAATCTCTTACCAAACCGAGAAAGGAAAAACAAGAGACAAGAAACGAAAGACAAAACACACTAAAACCGCTTAAGGATATCACTAAGGCAACTTGGCATCCCTCATTGCTTATTACAAAATTTTTGTTGGACTATTGTGGGTCATGCTCGCCATCACTACTTTCATCTCTCCTAGGCATCTCCCAGGGTAGGGGTTGGAGGACAATCTCCACTAGAAGAATTCCTATCTTCTCTCCTAACCAATAGGCTCAAATACTCCCTTACTGTCATCCTTCTCCTTCTAGGTGGCCATGTCCGTTCTTCCTGCTTGGACTCCTGCTCTTCCTCTTCTTCTTCTTCTTCTTCTTATTCTTCTTCTTCTTCTTCTTCGATCCTATCTTCCACCTCTCTATTCTCTTCTCTTATCATCTCCTCACCAGTTTCCTTCTAAATCCTCCAAACATTCTCTTGGGCTTCTTTCATCATGATCTCTTTAGAATTTTTATTCTCTACAGGATTAATAGGTGTTTCACTTGCCATTATCGGGTTTTCTCCATATTCATATATGTCTCTCCAAGGACTAGGATCAAATTTAGGCTCTACCCTGTAGCTATCCAGAATTTGCAGATCTTGATCAAAATCCAGATTGGGTGGGTTTGGCTCATCACTTAGATATTCCTTAATTCTAGCCGATTGAGGTGTTCTATTCTCTTCCTCATCTACCCAGTTTGGGTCTTCCTCGGGGTCCTCTTCCTCCTCACTTTCATCCTCATCATGGTTTTCCTCTACTGGGGCATTCCCTAACCGCATGCCTACACCGCTGGGAGGTAGGGCCTGAATCTCTGCAGGTGTTGGCGAAAGGTCCAGATATATTCCTTGCCAATAGAAGTGATTGTTCACACCTACTTCAATCCATCCCCTATAGGTCATCAAGTCATCGTGGGCATACACATACAAAGGTCCAATGCTCCTCTATACTCAAAAGTTAGGGTATGGGGGATTATCTTCCTTCTTTAAGATAAAAGTGGCCTCTCTCAACATTGGTTTATTTCCATAATCTACCATGATTCTCTCCACGGCATAGATTGTTTCCAACATTGACCATCTCCTCCTCCTTATTGGATCATACCTAATTAGATCAACTACCATTTCCTATCTGGTATACCTAATATCATGCCCCAAGGTGTACCATAAATGTCACAGTCCGTTATACACAATACTAAAGCTTAAGAATGACTACCTTAGTCACACAAAGGCTTCCATATCATGTACAAGGTATACATCACAACCAAGAGAACGCATCGGAGTAGCGTAATTTACATTGATAATTATTAAGTAACAAGGCAAGGAGAATACTTGTCAGTATCGTATGTTGTTGTTTGTTTGAAATAGACTTAACTAGGATAATTGTATGATTTTGTATGATATATACACATAGATATATGTGTGCGTTCGTGCGCGCGCACGTGTATGTGTGTGTTTTGTCATGTGTTTTACTTGTGATATGATGGTGAGTGTATGGTTTGATGTTTGTTTATAAATAGACTTAATTAAACTTTGATTAAATGTAAGTAGAGCAGAAACAATTTAGAAAATAATAGGAATAGCCCCTTAAATTCTTTAAAATTGGAAATAAAATCTAAGTATTTGTGTGAAATGCATAAATGTGTTTGCTTTTGTTAAAAATGATAGACTATAATAGGAATTTTCCCACTAAGTTATAATTTTTAATATGTTGACAAAACAAAAAAATAAATCATAATGAAAAGAAAACTCAAAATTTCAAAGTTGACCTTGACTTTTTCAAATCTACCACCATGTCAAGTGTACCTACCAAAATCAAATGAATTGTTAAAATAAAATTATAACTGAAATCATACAATGCATGGTCAGATAATAAACTTTGATATCTTCAAATCTATAAATACTACAAGTGTAACCATAAATTTCATAGTTTAAAATGAAAGGAATATTCAAAATTTCAAGTAGTCTAGGAAGGAAGCTTTAACCTATCCAAATCTATTAATACGACAACTCATCTACCAAAAATCTAATGAATTATCAAAATAGAAGTTCCAAATTAATTACTTAAATCTAATCCAAAATTTTGAAAAATCAAAATGATTAATTTCCATAATAACATAGGAGTGAGATAAAATAATTGAGTAATATCTCAAATATATCAAAAGAAAAATTACTTACGAAAAGTTTTCAAAAATCAATATTTTACAAAAATAGAAATTAAAACTTAAAATATCAAACAGTTAATGGATACTTGTCTATCACTAATTTCAAATATACAATAATGATGCCATGACAAAACATAACAATATCATGAGAAATTCAAATCATGACTCAATATAGCAAATCATATTCATCACACTATACCATATAGTAAACAAAACTCAAAATGAAATCACTTCTCTCATATGTATGACCAAAATGAAATTCTAATTGTAACACATAAAAATTTGGAAATGACTTGCGAAACAAGACACAAAAGTTGATGTCAAACAATTTCCAAAATGAAATCTTAGTTTTGACAAAAGTACAAAAGTTGACATACTAAACAATCTATACGTAAATGATGAAAAATGAAACATCTTGATTACTACCATATCAAAATGAGTACGAAATATGACATTCTTGATGATTAAAAGAAATGAAGTTAAACTTAAGTAATACAAAATTTCAAAATATTTTATGAAAATGAAATTGATAAGAAATACCAAATAAAGGTAACAAAAGAAGCAAAACAATGTAATCATACATGCCAATAGATAAACTTAACACATCTAAATATTTACCAAAATAATACCAAATTTCAACACGCTTCACAATTAGTGAGAAACATCAAATAGACATGATGATGATGACGACGACGATGATGATGATGATGATGATGATGATCATAATAATAATAATAATAATAATAATAATAATAATAATAAACTTGACAAATAAGAATGATTGACAAATAATTCGAAATTTCATTAAAAACAAGATGTAAGAACAAAATTTGAATGAAAAAGTAATTAGAGTAGCATAACAAAAGCATAGTGAAAGAATAATTCTTAAAATAACTGAAAGCTTTTGAATAATAAATTTAAAGTTAATGTCAAACGTTAACTGCCACCAAATAGTCAAGTGAATTTCGAGGACGAAATTCTTTTAAGAGAGCAAGAATGAAACATTCTAAATCGTCACCTAAGTTAGAAAATTGAATTTAGATAGATTAAATAATCAAGTAAAGTATGGGATGTAATTAGATAAGTAGGCATAATTAAATTAGTAAATAGATTAATCGAAATTTGAGATTTCATATAACTCTTTCAACTTCAATTCACTAAAGCCTTCAAACAAGTAATTTAATTATTTTGCAAATTCCTAAACCCTTAAACGTTAGCTAAATTTTCATTCCTTTGATCCCCATAAATTTTGAATTCATCTTTTTTTTTTTTTTTTGAATGATAGTTCTTAAATCCAAACTCAATTTAAATACTAGTTTCTTATAAATTAAACTTCTAAACTATATTTCTAATATATACATTCTTAAATTATTTTCTAATTATTTATGATACTCAATATATTTCTCTTAAAGGTTGAAATCCAGAACCCTTACCTATAAATATCTTTTAATTTCTTCTTTCTTTATCCCTTTCCTTTTCTTTTCCATTTTTCCCATTTCTCTCTCTTTTTCTTTACCTCTTCTTTCTCTCTTCTTTTTCTCTCCATAAATCCAACTCCAAAATCTCAATTTCAACATGACCATAGAAGAAATTGATGATAGAAAAGAAGATAAAATATGGAAAAGAAGTCTAAGGAAGCTTCACTATTAGACTCGGCCCACTTAATTTCTGAAAGCCCCAACTCACTTATTCGGAACAATACCCTAATCCTTATCTCTCCTTGTTACTTTCGCCTTTCACTCTCAAGTAGAATCTCTAACTTCCTCTTATCTAGTCTCTATTGTTATTTCTCTCTCTCTCGTTGCAACTATGCTTTCTAATGTTGGTTTACTTTGCAGGAACGATTTGCTTGAGAGCATTACTCTCGCCAAACCTAAGACTCTAGGGATATTTAAAATGATTGACTACTGTGTTCGAGCCATAGTAAAGATCCGTACAAACAATGTTTCACAAAAGGGGGGAATAAGTTTCTCTTTTCCCTTACTTCTATATTTATATTCAATTTTGTTTACAATTGCTTATCTGTTATAATAGATCTTGTTTGTTACAAGCACTAACTACTTACATCTATTTCACTGACTGCCTGTATTACATCTTTGATTTAGTTACAACTATAGTCTATAAACTTTCGAGGACAACTTTTCATCTTTGTATTATGTGTTGTAACATTCACTAACTAAGAAGGAAGAGGAGTAGTGAGTATCAAGTTAGTTAAGTTAGCTAAACATGTAAGTTTTGTTTTCTTGTTGTAATTGTTGTTGTACATATGTATGAAAAATTAAAACTAAATATAAGTAGGAATTTAGATAAAACTTGTAAGATATGAACTTGAATGTTAGGACCTAGTTATGTGCTCATGCATGTATAGACTAGAAATTTGATGAAATATGAAGTAAAAATTTGTATATAGATGTTATAAGTCATGGGTATAACTTATTTGCTATTTATAAAGATGTTGTATTTTGAAAAATGATGTAAACCAAGTAGTTAAATATGCTAAGGTAAACATGCTGTATTTTTGTGCAAGAGCACAAAAGGAACACGATGAGCCTTATTCAGCCATGCAACTTTCTGTTTCTTAAAATACATAGATTTTAACTCACCCAAGGAGAAACACAACTGGAACATAACTAACCCTATCCAACCGTGCTTCTCTTTGTTTTCTGTATTAAACGAAATTCTAAAACAACATGATTAGAACATAACTTCTCCTATCTCTTACCATGTTTCTATCTAACCTTTGAAAAGTTTGGAAAATCTACGAAGCATAGGAGGAGCATGGCTCACCTTACCTTGCAGTGTTTCTCTCTATTCTTCAGTCCAAGAAAAAAACACGATGGAAACATGACTAAATGTATTTGGTCGTGCTTCTTTTATTTTGGGAGACGAGAGGGAACATGGCTGACCTATCTGCCCGTGTTCTTCATAAAATAAAATAAATTAAATTAAAATAAAATGAAATAGGTTAATGATATGTTATTTAATTTATAAATAAGAGTGAGTTAAATGAATTTATAAATTAATGACTAATTAGATTAAACATTGAAGCTAAGTATAAAATAAACTTAGTTAATAAACTTATATTCAACTGGATTAGTAAATCTTAATGAGTTAAAATGAATTAGATTAATTAAGATCCTATAAGACAGATAGACACACACGTACATACACACACGTGTGTGCACGCGCGCACACACCCACACAGAGTATTTTCTTGATGAAATAAATGAAAATAACTTAGCAAAATATGGATTTTGAAGATGTAGAGGACTAGTCAATAGACCTAGTGAGTTAATTGAATATGATTTACGGCTCGTTTACTTTGCTGAATGAATAAAGCTATAATACAATTCCTATTATGGAGGAATAGAATAGAGCTATAATAGAATTTTTCTTTATTAATTTTTTATTTAAATGGTGATATTTTGAAAAAAAAAAGATAATTTTAGCATTGAATTGATATTCATAGGTTTGAATAAAGAATGACTATTCAATGTTTTATATAATAGGGATTCATTGTAGAATCGTCATTTAGTGAACTAAACGCCATAATAGCTATTCTAAAGGAATACAGCTGTAATGGAATTGTAATTGCAATTACAACAAAGTGAATAAATAGTTAGTAACTAAATTAAATGATTAATTTTAATCAACTTGGCAAAGTTAAATAATATAAACTTATATTTGGCTTAAATTAATATGTTAGGTTAAACCATGAATAGTAAAGAGAGTATAGTATTTCAAATGTTTATTTGCTGAAGTATTTTCTTAAAAGTTAGTAATTTATTTAAACCTTGAAAATGAATAATAAATGATAATGTTTTATAGAAAATGAGTTATAAACAAAGGAAAATAAATAATTTAACAGACAATGGAGAATTGTTCATATCTTGGAGAATAGATTTTCGTAGCCATGGTGACGTTCCTACTTAGTGTCTAATCAAATATGTTTTAAAATAAGTTTGATGTAAGTTAGTAGTTAATTTAATTACTTATATGAGTTTAATTTATTGAACAGATACTTGAATCTACCTTCCATCTTATCTTCTGGACTATCTTTTGATCCCCGCTTGAGTTTAGATAAGGTACGCAATGACTTGCATGTTGTTTGTTAAGATAGAAATTCATAATGAACTAAAACTTAAAGACAGTTTAATTAAGGAGTGTTGCTTAGGCGTGCATCATTGAATCTGGTCCGAGGAGTGACAACCTTACTCAGAGTGAGCGCAGTAGTTAATCGCTTAGGCCATCCCCTTATCATGATACAATGATAATTTAAAAATAGCTCAACAGATAGCTAACAAAGCTAATGGTATCAGCATAACATTTGCTTAAGCTTGGAGTGAAGTAACATGATTCAGTTCACGTTGATGGGATTGGTTCAACTGAGTGATGTTATGGACTAAGATAAGTAAAGATGTGTGACAATTGTTAACCCTAGAGGATGCTATATAGGGGATATTGATATTCAGGTTGTTTATAACAACCCTCTTAGTAGCTACTATTACTCAAAACCTCAGATTTTCAGAGGCTTGTTTCAGAGTGTAAGTGCTTTAGTATTGTTTGTTTCACTTTATTTTAAAGATAATAAGCTTTTATTTGTTGCATTACATTAGTATAAGCTTGTGTATCATCTCATGTGTGCTTGTGTTGCTATTGTATTGGACTTCGGCTTATTATGCTTTTCTTTCAATGTATTGATTGGATGATGATTGTGCTGATGATGATTTCGCTGAAGATGTTTAAGGTAGGTGAATGGAATGACTCGAGAGGATTTTGATAAGGAGTAGAGTGAAATAGGACCGTTGGATTTTATTTTATTTTATTTTATTTTGTCAGAATTAGATTTATCATTTTGGTAACTTGTATTTTCTTTAAAGGCCTAATTACGGAGCCCATGTTTTGTATTTAAGCTTTTAAAGCTTTGTTTACCATCATGAATATGTATTTTGATGAAATACCTAATGGTATAGTTTTTTTCATTAGAATAATTACCTACTTATGAGAGTAGATTATAAAATGTTTTTATAAAGGTTGAATTTACTATGATGAGTCCAATTGTCTCTAGAATATAACTAATTGATTTCAATAATTTAAAAATGGCTAGCAAATGATAGGCATAAATAGTTTCTTTAAAGGAAGCTTGTACATGTAATACATAAAGTATTATACGTGACAACTGTACATCTTTAGACCCTGTTTCGAAGTGATACAAATACAAATATAAACAAATTCATATTTGATTCCAATAAGTCACAACAAGTATTATACACATTTATATTCATTTATTTCTTGCACTTAAACTAAAAAAAGCTATAAATATTTATTTCAACACAACAAGGATTGTGAGTGGTTCAATTTACTAACCTAACTCAAATCATATATAAAATTACTATGTGAGTAAGACTAGAAATTTAAACAACTCATCATGGGTAGCATATGGAGGTGAACGGGTATATAGTGAGTAAGGTATGAGGCACTACCCATACCTTACCCTACAAGGTATAGAGTATTGAATTTTGTATCCAGTACCTACCTTATGGTATCTTGTACTCACCCTAAACCCTATACACTGTATTGATGGTACCCTATGGAACTTATAGATTTTTTTTCACAAAATCACTATTTTTTCTATTTCATTTTTAAACTTCAAATTTATATTATTAGATATGGTTTCATGTAATATATAAAATTATCTTATATTCATTTATTCATTATAATACCATGTGCAAAATAATTTTGACAATAATATGTTAATAGCATGTGTTCTCCAACATATGGAATTTGCTTATGCATAAAATTTGAAACACGTAACAAATATATGTAAAACCTATTTATGTGCTATTAAACTAAATTATAGACCTTATAGCAAATTTCAAAATTAAAACTTTTCAGAACTACTTCTATAGTAATCAATTTTAGAAAATAAACAACAAATTTGCATAGTTTGGGAGACTAACTACATGCATATAATCATAATTCTTCTAAAATAAAAAACAATAAGTTCTTCTAAAATAAAATAGTACAAGTTATTCAACAATAAAATTTTTTGGAAGGTAATCTACAAATAATAATCTTGAATGAAAGTAGTCATAAAATAAAAAGTTTATTATTTATAACTTATAAATTAACATAATTTTATAATATTAAATGGGAAAAACACATGATAACTTGGAACATATATAAAGTATAAAATTTCGGGTGCGTATAGGGTATGAAGACCTCATACCCATACCCTATCCTGTGAGAGTAGGTTCAAAATATATACCTATACCTTATTCTATGACCCTTAATATCTACCCAGACCCTATCTAGTTGATCAAGGTCCGAGTGGGTATCCTATACGATAGGGTTACTCGCTCACCCTTAATAGCATGTGGGACAAATGGGAGCAAGTTGGGTTTTTTAGGATTTTTGAAATAGATGATGCGAAACATAAACGATGCTAGAAATGATTCAAAAACATCAAATGTGAGATGAGTTTTAGCTAAATTAATGTTTGAAATAGATCACATAAAATTGAAATGGGGTGTTAAAGGCTTCGATATTACACTCAAAGGCTAATAAAGGGTTTACTGTCATCTATAAAAATTAATAGGAATACAAAGATTAGAAAAGGTTTTCTCAATAATCAGATGATTCAAAGAGAGTTTGTGGTATAAGGAAAATAAGGATATGCTAATGTCCTCAAACTTTTACCAATAAAAAGTGGAGTGAGTAACAAATGATATGATCTTTTCCTCACTCTTTTACAAATGACAACCTCCTAGTCTCATCAAGACTCATTTGTAATAAGGTGCAGTTATTGTTTTCTTTCTAGAATCTAGAGGGAATATGTGTTTTAGCGTTCGCTATAAGTAGTGTCTACCCCTTGTCAAGCCAATGAACTCCATAGGACTTAAAATATGAAACACTTACATGATTTGATTTTTTTTTTTCAATGAATTCAAATAAGAAGAAATTAGTACACAACCTACTATCCATAATAAATGTACAAGTGTTCCTGTTTATCAAGATCCCATCCTTTGAACAAGTTTTCTTGTTGTCAATCCCCCACATACATCTTGTCATTAACAACTCATCTCACCATCAAGGCTCCCAAGGGCCATGTTCTCTTACTGATAGTAATAATTTATACGTATTTTATTAGTTGATTTTTGCAATGCTCTTATGAATTTAATTAATTTTTTGATCAATTTTAGTACATGATTTATTTTATTTTATTTTAGGGGTTGATGAGCTAGTTTGAAGTTAAAGAAAGGAATTCAGACAAGTTTCACCAGATTTGGAGCTAAAATGAAGAAGATTTAATATTGAATGAAGTACACATGCTAGATTAACACCCATGTTGTTAACCGTGTTTTTTTTTCTAAACAAGAAAATTCATGCATTGATAAAAACAAGTAAGTACAAAATGAAAATTAAGAGATAAGGATAACAAACCCTAATCAATAAGGTCACATCTCTTACATAAAAAATGGATATAAAAAACACTATAATAGAAATTGTTCTACCATGAGAACAAACATCCGATACTTTGCTAGACAATATAACCACATAGGGATAGAGCACAAAAAATGAAACAAAAAGAAAAATTGATAAAAAGACGGCTCTTTTTTACCTTGAAAACTCTCTCCGTTCAAGATCTTGCAATACTGATGCTCAAAATGATGAATCCTTTGACCCTTTACTAACAACAGCTTCAAAATCCTTCTAAAATAAGTTTGTAACCTTGAAATGGTTAAGAGATAAAATAGAAAAAGAGATGATAAAAGGTGAATGGTGGGTTTTTACTGGATTTTAGGAAGTAGCAAAAAGGGCAGCTGCCTCCTATGGTTTTTTTTTTTCTATTTTGAGGGTTTCTCTTGTTAACCATGTTGTTGAAGAAGGATAATTGAATGGTTTAAGAGATATATGATCAAACACTTGCTCGTGTTTTAAGCCTACACACTTGGCATACTCATTGAAGTTGGAATTTCTCAATCAAACAACAACATAGTTAGGTAAATGCTCATGTACCTACTTGTGTACATGTGTCGCCCATTCATTCATGAATTGAAGATATGGAGAGTAACATGGTTGGATACATGGTATGCTCAGACGTGTTACAATTGTGAATTTACCCTGCTATAAAAAGATGTGAAGGTGAGAATTAAGGACATTTAGGGAGCTTTTTCGAAAACTTTTGGTGCATTTGTGGATGAGAAGTTTAGGGTTGAAAATAGAAAAGAAAAATTAAAAGAGATCATAGGATAAAAGGTTTTTTTTTTTTCTTTTCATCATGATTTTTTTTCAATTTGATTTTTTCTTTTTAATGGTGGTGATAGCTTAATTTCTTTTGTATCTAAACTTATGCAACCCTAGAATTACTATGTAAGCTTGTTCTTATTCAAATTTAATAAAGTTTTCATATCCTTTGATTCAATTATGTACTTGTATTTTATTGAATTGATGTTTCTAAAGTATTAGTTTAATTATCTAATATTATTGATATATTGAAAGAGGTTTCAATTAATCAACCTAGGTTGTTAATATTCTTAAAAGTGGTATTAATATAATTAAGGAATTCTGGTAGTCTAAGAATACAAAAGTTTTAATTTGAAAGAGGTTTCAATTAATCAAACTGGGTTGTTAATATTCTTGAAAGTGGTATTAATATTATTAAGGAAATTCTGGCAATCTAAGAGTACAAAAGTGGAATTATTTTATCTTAAATGGTTATATCACGCCCCAAAGGGTACCCTAAATATAACAGTCCGCCACACTTAATATGAAAGCTTAAGTATGACAATCTTAGTCATCTCCATAAGCTTCGATATTAGGTGTAAGGTGTGCTCTCACAATATTAGAGGACCATATTTTGAAATATGAAGCTTAAGGAGATACAATAACAAATTAAGAAGTGGAAATCATAATGCTCATTTGTTCATCAATAATTGTCTTACAAGCCTTAAGGGCATTCCTCTGTCAAAATACTAGAATCTATTACAAGAAATTTTCTATGAAGTCTACATCTAAACTAATGCTAAACTTTATCTAAAAATTCCTTAACCAAAAAGGGAAATACCTGGCTGTAAGGTCCTTGTGGCCTCAACCACAAATAGTTAAACTGCAAAACATATCTACAGGGGTATAAGCTAATAAGATTAGTGAGAATTATTTCCATAAGTAACTACTTGAGTAGAAAAAATTCAAACAAGTTATTTAAGCATTCAAGTGAAATGCAACATACATGTGAGCAAGTAATTCATATAGTTTTCCGAGAACTATATGTTGAATGGATTTGCGCTCTCTATTTGGGGTTTGGTGATAGGTAACCTCAAAACGAGTAGTTTTAGTTAAGTTATGCTTTCAATCGTTACCACCAACCATATAAGTCTACTCGGGTTGAGCCATGCTTCTGGATTACCACCAAGCATTGGTTTAATTCCATGTTGCCAAGCAATCACTTTCAATCATTGCCACCAAATGTTGTTTTCGACCGTGTTACTATCATTTCCACCCAAGGATAATAACTCCATGCAATGTGATTCACTTTATGGTATGCATGAATCAATTTATTTAAAATATCATAGTATCATTATTATCAATTTTTTTATGGTAATCATAGAGTTTCAGACATATCAAATTCTATACTAAAACAATCAATTCCCGCCTCGATATTCTTAGTGTTCTTTCATACGACTTTACATACATAGTATTTTGTCTTTCCTTAATTCTAATGCATCTATACTACAAGCACAATCAAGTATACAATTTAAGGAAATAAACTCGCGTTGTTATGACGATACTTCTTCTAAATGGATGAGTCAATCGAACTATCCACTTAGTCGAAATAATCTTTGGGATTAGGGTATTCTTCCTCGGGATCACCTAGTCAAGAAAAATACCCAAAATGAGTATTTCTTGATAAATTTCTCAAAATCTAACAAAATTATGTTATAAGAACGTCAAAGCTCGTGTAGAAGACAATTCCAATTTAAAATGGCCATAACTTGGTCATTTTAACTCGGAATTGCGCATATAATATACCGTTTTCTACCTATTCAAAAAGATCTATCCATTTCTAAAATTACTTTCATCAAACAAGGTCATTTAAGCTCCAGAACAGTGGCGATCAGATTCACCATGAAATTTCCCATCCCAAAAGCATTTGTTTTAATCATCAAATCATCCAAAAATTGCTTTGATAAATATTTAGTTATCTATATAGTTGAGAAATTCCTTTTTATAGATGTATAGCTCATATTTCATACATGTTCAAGGAGTTGTTGTCCAAACAAAATTCTTTAGTAAAAACAATGTTAGTTAGAAGTTTGAAAGATCATAATTTACAAGAAATCCTTTTTGCAAATCCTTTAAAAATGAGTCTTTTGATTTCTTTGTTTTCAAAAAGTATTTGATGTTTATTTTATTATTTTCTTTGATGACTTTTCTTCAAAAATGAATTTCCATTTTTTACCTTTTTAAACTTCTAGCACTAGTGTCACTTATCTTATTAGTTTTCTATGTATTTCCTTTAGCCATTATTTGAACTTTTTAAATCCTAGTTTGAAAACTTACATTTCCTTTTTATATTATGTTTTTGAGAAAAATATTTTCATAACAAAGAATCATCTTCTTTATTTTTAGAAAACAACTTTATTACTTCTAAAGTTATGGTTTTGGAAAAAATCTTTCAAAATAATGATATAAAATAATAATGAGTTCTTTTTAAAACTTAGAGAAAATAATTCCCTTTATTAATTTGAAAATTCTAAATTTCTTTCAAAACTCTCTTTTGGTGACGAAAATCTTTTTGGTAAAAAGTATAGTTTAAACCTTGGCGGTTTAGACAACAATCTTAATTTTGCATGAATATGAGAATAATAAGAAGCAAAATTATAGCAACAAAATAAATAGCAAAATAATATAAGTCAAGTATTGAGAGTCTTAGCTTTGAATCAAGTCTAAGACTAGAAAGACTAATCTTAAAATAACATGAAAGTAAATAAATTGCATTGCATGAAAATAAATAAATAACAAGTGAGCTTATATGCTCTAAAGAATATATATATATATATATATATAGATGCATAAATATACTTAATAAGGTATAGATAAGAAGTTAACATAATAGCAATAATAATATGTGCAAAACATAATAATAACATAAAAATAAAGAGATGGATTTTCATGAATAAGAATAATACATGAACATAGTGTAGCTTCCATAACAACAAGTTTAGGAAACTCATACTATGGTCATATAAAGTTACATGACATGGAAGAAAGAAATATGAAAAGAAGTTTTTACCTAAAGAAAAAATGGAGTAGTAAGAGTGAATGGTTTTTTATGTATGTAGAAGAAGGTTTGGGAATATTTTGGGAGAGTTTTGAGAGAGTATTTGGAGAAAGTTTTGAGAAGGAAATTATGGAGAGTTTTGGTAATGAATTTGTGGGTAGATAAAGTGTGAAAGAAATGAAAGAGGAGAAGGTATTTATAAGAAAATGAAGAGCAAAATTGTGTAATTAAAATAAATAAATAAAAATATGAGTGAAAAATAGAGAGAGGGGGGAGGAGGTGCGGGGGAGCACTGGCCACTTGAGAGAGAGAGGGAGAGATGTGATTTTTTTTGTATTTTTGTTAATTAAATGTAATAATATGCAAGGTAGATGTGACATAAAGTTATGAGAAAGATAAAAGATAAAGAAAATAGGTGTGTAGAGTATAAGAATAGGTGTTAGAAAAAGTAGAGATAGAGGAATAGTGTACAATAGTAATGAATAGTATAATATAACGTAGATGTGACTAATAAAATGTCGGTAGTAAGAAAATACGTGTATAATTGCGATATCTGATATTTTTAGCTACCGAAAAATTATAAAACTGATATTTTTGAAAACCTTATATTTTTACAAGTCTAAAGGTATATTTGGAATATTTTTACTATTCCGAGCCTCGGGACACGTTTTTCGAAAACTGTATTCGTTTGGGTTCAAAACGAATTGCAGTTTTACTAATATGATATTTTTAAACTTTCTTATGTTGTTACGAACTATTCTACATACTAATATCTTACTTACTCACTTAGGGTTACGAACATAGGATTGCCGGACTTAAACTCGTTACATCTAACTAGGGCTTTGTTAACTTTAGGATTTCCGGTTGACTTTCTAATTAGGGTTTAAGCTTAACCGATCGCAAAACTTGGGGGATTTACAGGTTTCGTGTGTAATTCTAATAGAAAATGTTTGCATACCAATTTCTCACTTTCTTATTATTAATTTATCTTAGAAAATTCAATTTAATTTCTCATATACAATTTGCAGTTTAGATAATAGGGCATAGGTTAGTACTAATATTTATATTTCGTATTGATTACTAATATTATTATTTCATGTACAACTTAGTACACTTGCTAGAACAAATTAGGCATTTTTCTTTTAATTTTGTAAGCTACACGTATTCATCTACTATGTGCTTAGATCCTTCAACATATGCTCTTGCTACTTTCTCAACATCCCCATTGTTAACTTTATCCTCTTCTTCACTCTTTACATCTTACTTAGGTATGGCTCCCTTCAGCATTGTGCCACAACAATTCAGGTAATGAGAAGCAATGTAATAAAAACATAAGCACTTAAAGCACCAAATTTCAATTAAATTTCTTCTTTTGATTCTTTTACTCAAACTCTTGCTCATTAAATTCATTGAAAAAATTCTATTGGCCTGTTGCTAAAAATTGTGCATAATAAGTTATAGTCCAATATGATTTAAGTACATTATTTTCAATACCTATCACAAACATCACACTAACATCTCGCTTATTAGGATTTCGCTCACCAAACTTTGCTCATATTAGTTGAGAGTTAAAATCATTCACAAAAACAAGAGAAACCGAGAGTCAAATTCTTGGCACATAAAAAGTAAGGAATTAAAATATGTACCATTGTATAAAACCATGTCCTAAGGTCTAAAGCTTTGCAAAAAAACTAAAGAGATTTACTATAGCTTAAAGTGCTTGACTAAAATTCAAACCCCCACCTAACCTAAGGTGGTTAGTTACAAATGGAACTTTTTTACTATAGTAGGGAGGTGGTTAACCACTTTAGGTCGTGGTTGATCATTTCACAAGCTACTTTTCCGAGAATTGTTGGCAGTTAGATTTAAAACTCTGGATGGAGTCGTTTTACATATTAAAAAAATCAAACATATTTTTTTAATTATTTCATAAAAAGATGAATTGTTTTTTCTTAATTTTTATTTAAATATGTATCATTCATGAAAATTGAATTAGATTGGCCATGTCACATTTTCATTATTAAAGTGTGTCTATAAATAAGTTAATTTTTAGGTTTTAACTTTTAGCATTTTGAACATTTTTTTCTATACTTTACTGATTAATCCACTTATATTATATAGTTACTTATTGGTATTATATAATTGATAATTTGTTGATTGGAAACACAACAATTTGAATTTTGTGCCTCATTTGACATAAAATATTCTAATGTTATATGGTTTAGTCTATCATTATAATTCAAGAAAATTCAATAGAATGAGCTAGTATACAATTATAATTTTATGATGGATGAAATTTCCCATCACTATAACTTTACAAGTTTATTTGGGTAAATGATTAAGTTTAAATAATACTCTTTGTATTTGCCTTAATGATACGAAATATGTAATTGAAGCCTTTTGAAAAATGAATTTTTATTTCAAGAATTAAAAAAGCTATTCAAATCGCAAACTAAACTGTAGTGATTTTTTTTTTTTAGGTTTAAAAATTTTATGATTCGAACAGTATGATTATATGAAAATTAAACGAAAAACCGAACTATAATATATGTTTCGATTTGGAGGGCAAACTGAACTTCATTGCATCGTGCTCACCTTAGATAAGACTGGAATGGAAAACATAGTTAACAAAGAAAAAACAAATATATATATATAT
This sequence comes from Combretum micranthum, assembly GCA_024138025.1. NCBI lineage: Eukaryota > Viridiplantae > Streptophyta > Magnoliopsida > Myrtales > Combretaceae > Combretum > Combretum micranthum. Next base: position 1,847,032 of record JAMXBD010000051.1, read on the forward strand.
TATGTTGATTAATTTTTAAGAAAATGGTCCAAAATTTCAAATTATCTTTCAATTAAAAGTTATTCAAGTAATCACCTTCCTTGTTTTCTACCGTTTTAGAGAATGATTTGTGTGAATCCTCTAGGAAACTTTTCCTTATATAATATTCCATGTTCCATAGTTTCTTTTCCTCCACATTTCTTTCTCCAATCAAACATAATATTAATTACAACGATGTTTCCTTGAGTGTATTGAATTGACATAGATAACATAAATTAATATATATAAATATATATATATATATAATAAATACACTCATAGTTAATGGAATTATCACCTAGTGACATCTTTCTTGGTAATGAAATGAATATATTTAAATGACAATTATAGATTGGTTTCTACGACTTTGATACATGGACCAATGTTTTACTTATATTATAAGTTTAAATATATATAGTAGTATAATTTACTCTAATGGTGATTTGTTGATTCACATAGATAAACATTTTTATAACTTATTCTCATTATCTTACATTTCCTACTTCGCAAAAATAAATTCCTTGATAAAAAAAGTATTAGACTGCCTTGAATTTTTTTTTAATAACAATGATAGTTATTTACATATTTAACCCTTTAATTAAGATTAAGATATATGGTTTAAACTATTAACATCATATTTAAGTGGCATTAATAATTTGTCATATGCAAAAATACGTTGATCTATATACAACTGTGGAACTTAAAAGAATTAAAATGTAAATTAAAAAGGGGGAGAAAAAAGAAAATGATAAAAGCAAATTGAATAGAAAAGAGAAAGAGAATGGAAAAAAAAAAAAAAAATCACCACAACCAGCATATTTGTCATTTAGCTATCTACTAATTCATGTCCGCGTGTTTGTGTAGAGAAAGAGATGGAAGTGTATCATGTCTATTTTTATTCTATAATTTTTCATCAATTTACCCTTTTCAGTTTTTGTGTCAGGTTCAATTAATGATTAAGATTATAAAAATGAATATATTGCCATAATTTCATAAGATGGCCTATCTAGATAATATATCAATTATTGTGGAAATTGAGAAGAAAAAACATGAAAATGATCTCAATCCTTGAGTTGTGAGATAGGCACATGTAAGACAATATCTTGGAAGTAAATGCAAGATATACAAATCCTTTATTCCTTTGGAAATAAATCATAGAACTCATATCTTCCTCATATTTTCCATTCAATTAGTAGTGCCTTTCCACTTTTTTGAGTACTCAAGAAGAAAAAGGATATACGAAATTGTGGTGGGCTAAACTAAAATAAGGGAAGGAAATTGCACCTTTTTTTTTTTTTTTTGACCTTAGAACTGAAGAAGTTACTTACAATGAATAAAGAATAGAAGAGTTTGTCGTTCTTACAGTCACCACCTCCCTCCCACCACTCCAACTCTCCCATTCTATATTAATATAATATACCTTTTAAAGTTGACATGACTTTCTCTTCACATCAACTCCATATATGCCATCCCCACTACACCCACCCCATATATAAATACACACGCAAACATAACCGTTTTTGTCACTTCACTTTTCAATCTCTCTCTCTCTCTCTCTCTCTCTCTCTCTCTCTAGTGTTCTTATACACACACTCAAATCACACAAAAAGGAAAATAGTTATGGCACTTGAAGCTCTAAATTCTCCGACAACTGCCGCACCACCATTCACGCATGAAGATATAGACCATGTTAGCAATTGCCAAGAGTCATGGACCAAGGGAAAGCGCTCAAAACGACCTCGTATCGAGAACCCACCAACTGAAGAAGAATACTTAGCCCTGTGCCTCATCATGCTCGCTCGAGGAGGCGACGCCACCTCCACCACCACCACCACTGCTACAGAGACCGATAGTACCGAAAAGCGAAAGGCCACACCACCACCGGCCTCGGAACTCCCGTACAAGTGCACCGTGTGCAATAAGGCCTTCCCTTCCTACCAAGCCCTAGGTGGCCACAAGGCCAGCCACAGGAAGTCCATCCTAGAAACTGCCGCCGAGCGCCCAACAACTGCCACCGCTGCCACCACCACCTCCACCATTACATCCGTCCCAACATCGGGAAAGGTTCATGAGTGCTCCATCTGCCACAAAACCTTCCCTACGGGCCAGGCCTTGGGGGGTCACAAGCGGTGCCACTATGAAGGCGGAAACGGCGGCGGTACCGCCAACTCCACCGTTTCGACCTCATCATCTGGCGGCGCATCAACCCAAACCCTTCGTGGGTTTGACTTGAATTTACCAGCTTTGCCGGAGCTCGAAGTGGCGGCTGACCAAAACAACCTCCAAAAGAGTCAACTTTCCGGTGGCTTTATCGGGGAGCAGGAGGTAGAAAGTCCACTACCAACGAAGAAACCCCGTTTGTTTTACGTCGATGAAGAACATTTGTTGGCTTCTCCGATCTAAAATAAACTACATAATGGATTTTATAGCTTGGCTTTTTTATTCTGTGTTTTCTTTTTTATTTTAATCTTAGAATTAGTTAAGGTGTTAGGTTTTAGGGATTACCAGAAACATTTGTGTATAAGATTCATTAATTCTTCATTGTTTCACAACTTTCATTAATGGGCGTCAGATGGTATTGATAATTATTAGGTTTCTCTCTCTCTCTCTATATATATATATTGCATTTAATTATTGATTTCTTCTTTTATTCAATCATTGCATAATGATGATTTTTATTTATTTTTTTTTATAAGCTCTTGACATGGAATATAATTCAATACTCCGGTTGGTCAAACCTTGAAACAATCGATAGGATTATTTTCACCTATAGGAAATTTCTTCATGGCCCTTGATCTCTTGACGTGAGACTTGGGTAAATTGAGTTTAATTTGCTTATTTGATGCATGTGGCACATTTAATCCTGTTGGAAAGTTGACTTGAAGGGGGACAATATATATATATATATATATATATAATTCAATTTCTCTCTCAATTTATTTTGTCTTGGTAGTTTTTTTTTTTTTTTAATAAAGCTATATACGTAGAAAACTAACAATTATTTGCATTATTTATACACATAAAATACAAATTTTATCCAGCAAAAGGTTAGATTACAACTTTCTTTAGAAGTACGTTGAATATTTTTTTTTTTGTAATTTTTATATTTGAAATTGTTAACAAATAATTGAGAAAACTTGTTATAGGAAAAAAGGAAAAAAAATCCCTTATATGCATTTTCATCCCTTTTCCTAATAATAACAAATAATTTATTAGTTGTAGGAATTCCAAGTTGATCTGTTATGGGTCAGAAAAGCAACCTTGATCTATCCACTCTTAATGGGTCATACGCAGTAGCTAAGGTGGCAATGTTGAGTACAAAATTAAGAAATTGAGTTAGTTAAAAAATTTTGTATTTGGTTGTATACTTCAAATTGGTAACCACCATGTGATCCTTGCTTAAACGCACATGCTGCAATAATGATCAAACCACATCAGCGCATCATCGCACTCACACGCACTATCTTTTGCGTGGTTTACGCTATTTTCATGACACATCGCCATAACTTTCCATTAGACGACTTTTCCTTCATTTTCTTTCCAGCCAAACAGACAAGGTAGCGAGCAAGCTTGATAGACTTGAAGCTATACCCTACACGAAAAAGTCTTTAAGGAATACACGTTTACATTTATGTTACGTTACAAACAGTTTTAAGAACCAATTTTCCACGTCAATGACAAAATTTCCTTCAAGGACAAGATCATATATGGTATATAGTATGTAGTAGCTTGGAGGAGTCTTAAGAGGAATGCGTTACGTGGGGTCAATTCCAATCGGTCCAGACGCGGCTTAGGGTTTGACACACCTTTATTTATATTCCCAAATTATATAATTTTTCGATGGATTATTCTTGCCTTAATTAGCAATCCAAGTGTAGAGGAATGTTCTTTCTTGGAGTCACCTATCCTCTTGTATCTTCTTAGTTAGGAATTTCATGGGTATTTTTCTAGAAGAAAATTAATAATAGGATAAATAAGAAATATGCCTTTATTTGTTGGCCTCCACAGTAGCTAAAGCTATCTGCTATTACTTGGAATATTTAAAACCTTGATTACATTTGTACTTAACACATGCTCATCACAAACAAAAGGGGAAAAAGATCATTAAGGTATGAAAACAAAATGATATTGGCATTGAAATACATGTACTATGTTATCAGCAAAATCCTGTTTTCATATCCTAATATTTTTCGAAAGTAGGTTAGCAATTGCATTTTGCTCACTCTACACATAATTAAGTTGTATCCATTGGAGCAAAATCCTTACCCAAAGTTAATCATTCAAGATTTCCCACTGACAGTCAAATAGAGGGCAATTTGGTGACTATAGCGAATTCATTTCTATCACAACCTATTTATAATTGAAATACAAACAACATTTAAAACCCCTAACAAAAGTTGTTAGCTCAATAAATTCATTAAATGATGAGAAGAGGAGAAATAAAAACACCAAATCATATTTCCATTTTCATTTGTGAGGATGCTCTAATATGGCCTATGGATGGTCAATTTTGGCATATGGGTTTCCCAGGCCCAATTTCACCAATTCAAGGCGTGGATCGACTCATGGGGCCCAAGCCTAGTCTCATTTGACTCCCCACATATATAGGAGATTAGGAGTAGCCCCTTAACTTAGTAAACCAATACCTTAAGCTAGGCTCGTGGTAAAGCTAATCTATGTCACTCGACGTACATTCCACTAATATCCACTATCTTAGACCTAATGGAATCCTGACATGATTTCAAGGTTTAATGCCATGATTGCACCAACTACTATCAACTTCTTACCACTCTACGATCTCCTTAATGTTAGCAATTGCGTAGAGCTCCTCTTATAAATACCACCTCCAAAAGCTTTTGGAGGCAAGACACATGCACCTATGTAGTTGTTACTATAGATAACTCCTTTCCTTTGATCTTTCAATCCTTCAACTCAAGCAAAAACTAACTTGAGCTTGGAGTGGCCGCACCAAACAGCCATCTAGTAGCCCCTGACCTTGTTTTGTTTTGTAAACCTTTCTCTATAGGCCCATCATCAATTCCAATCGCTAAAAGTGTTATTGGTTTTAAACTAACAACAGTTGGTGTCATCTGTGGGAAATGACTCCCACTGTTGTTTCGTCTAATTATCTTCTTAACATGCATGTCACTTTCATATTTTGAGTAATGCCTATACACAAAGCCACCTCAATCAAAGGGTAAGTTGTCGAAGAACATAGTTCTTAAACTCATATTCATTCTATTATGGGTTTTAGTAATCCTCAATTGCCTACTTGCTCAAATGGGGGCCTTAAAGTTTTTTAGCTCCTGACTATATGTAGGAGTAGCAATGCCTAAACAAATTGGAGAATATGTTTCACTAGATAGTTGCTCAAGACATAAAGATGATAAACTATGACCATCAAATGGATTAATGACATAAAGGTTTTGAGCTTCAAACTAATGAGTCGCAATGCCAAACTAGGAGTGGCAAAAGTTAATTACCACAACCTTAGGTCGCAACATCTCCACTACTTGCTAAAGTGCAGTCTCGTACCAATCATTCTCAAGCTCGAGCACAATCTTGAATACGCAATGCCTTGACAGCTTCCCAAACACATGATGAAATGGAGACACATACTCTATAGGTAACAGTAGTGATTTCACATACACAATTTGATAGCCAAACCTTGGTTAACCCTCCTATGTAATAAGGGAAGCATTTTGAAGATCTGCCATGTAATGAGATGTCAAAAGAATACAAGAGAATATTCAAGATCATGGGAGTAAAAAGAGTGTTCAAACTCTAGCAACATCTTAATGACAATTATGACTCTCTTGGAGTAGTTTATCATTGAAAAGCTCTTCCCTATAGGCATGATAGTACCAAATGTTAAGACATATGATGGGGAGACTGATTCTAAAGAACATTTGTGATGCTACAAAGAATAGATGTTGGTATTTGGCTTTAATGATGCCATTTTAAGCAAAGTGTTTCTAGGAACACTAAAGAAACCATTCCATAAATCGTACCATTAGTTGCCTATTGGTCTTATCACCAACTTTGAAGAATTGGCAATGGCATTTAAAACTTATTTCACAGTATGCAAGCCGCCTTTGAAGGGAAGAATGTTTGTAAGATTGCATCACTTGATTCAATAGATAACATGCACTAATGGTATTCATCTTAGTATTGCTATTCAAGAAACCATACAAGGGTTTCATTAAAGCAAGAACCTCTTCTACTCATTAGCCAAAAATAAACCTAAGACTTTGGAAGAGTTTTAAGAATGATCCAAAAAAATATACTAGGTAGGAAGAATTTATTATTACTTTAAAGGATATTGAGAAGCCAAACTCCAATCGACGAAAGGAAAACAATCAAAAGAAAAACAAAGGGTTTGTCGATGATCAACTAGTCCCTTCAAGAGATAAAGAAAAATTTTCTTTGTGGAATGAAAAAGGTCAATGTTAGAAAAGATTCTACAATTCAAGCTTCATTATGCTCAATTAAACACAAGAGTCTAGTTTATTCAAGATACAAAGTTTTAGTATCTCACTAGAACTTAGCAAGATGAATGGGAACTGTAAACCCCTAAAAATTTTCATAATTCATAGAAAATAATTCTAAAAGTTTAAAAATTGAAATCCTAAAAATTGACTCAAGTTAAAACCAAGTTCTAAATCAAGACAAACACCAGAAACGAAACCCTAAAACGCGAACCAAGTTAAAACCTAATTCTAAATAAAGATAAAAAACAGGATTTCTTAAATTGAGAAATAGGGAACCCTCAAAAACAAAATAGAAAAATCCAACTATCGATTGAAACAACATTCGTACATCAATCAAATCACCTAACCGTTTCCTAACACACAAATCAAGACAATATATCCAAGTAACAATCGACAACAAAAACTTAAAACCCTCGATAAATTTCAGAATCAGAAATTTCAATTTTCGCCAAAAGTCAAACTGAGTCAACTCATAACCCTAGACTCGGTTAAATGATCCCGAGAACTAAAAACTATTAACTAATCACAAATAAAATAAGATAAACCATAGATATCAAGCTAAAAATATAAAACGATCAAAACTCGAAAATTATACGATCTTACGAATATCTCGACGAAAGCGGAAGTCAAACCGGAACCCTAAAGTCAACTAAGTCTATAACGAACCCTAGTGTTTAAGATCCGGCAATCCCGCGTTTTCAAACCCTAGAAAATGAAATTAAGCCAATAGCTTAAAATAGATCGTAATAATATAGGGTAACATAAAAAAATCATATTCGCGAATTTCGAGTGTCCTTCGGATTCAATAGGGATCGGTACTCGAAAAGCGTGTCCCGGAGCTCGGAATATTAAAAATATTCCGTTTGTACCAATAGACTCGTAAAAATACAAGGATTCCAAAAATATCAGTTTTAAAATTTTCGGTAGCTAAAAATTACAGATATCGCATTATTATGAGTATTTTTATTACTACCGGTACTTTAATTGTCTAGTCTACTATTCATAGTACTTTTCTATTATTCATTACTATTTCACCATCATCTCTACTTTTTCTTACACCTATTTCTTACTACCTACATACTTATTTTCTTACTTTTTATATTTCCAATACACCTTTTATCAAATCATACCTTACATATTAATTATTTTCTTACAAATTTCACTCAAAAATCAACTCACACCCCCTCTATCACACCATGGCCGGCACCTATCTCCCTCCCATTCATCTAATTTTATTTCTTTTTCAATTTATTTTATTACATCTAAAATTCACTCCAAAAATTCTATAAATACCCCCTTCCTCTTTCACTCTTTCACACAATTCATTCTACTACCAAAACTCTCTCAAAATCACTACACAAACTCCCTCCATAAACTTCTCCTCTACCAAAACTCTCTTTCACCAAATACTCACAAGAATTTCCCTTTATACAATACAACTACCATTTCTCCATAACTACATAACCATACATTCACTACTATCTTTATACCACAAAAAAAAAAAAAACCTTAGGTAAGAATTTCTTTCAACCATTTATTTATTCATGTCATGTAACTTAGCATGACTATGGTGTTGTTTTGAAACTCATATGAGTAGTAAAAGCAACAACATGTTCATGTTTTGTTCTTGTACATAAGCTTCCTATTTTATTATGTTGTTATTTTTATTGTTATTATTTGCTTCTAATCTAACTTATATAGTATTATGTATATATATTTATTTAGAGCATATAAGCTCATTTGTTATTTATTTACTTTCAAGTTATGCAATTTATTTATTTCATGTTACTATTAAGACTAGTCTTTCTAATCTTAAACTTGTCCATATCAAGTCAAAACAATCTTTTATTTATTTTCTTTAATCTTTCGGGACTAGTCCCTTTTTAGTCCCGGGATACCTTGATGAAGCTGAGGCTCCAATACTTGACCGGGATACCTTGATGAAGCTAAGGTTCCAAATACTTGATATTTTATTTTCTTGCTTATTATTTATTTCTATTATTTTCTTATGCTTTATATGCTCATAATACTTGCATTTACATAATGATAATGTCTCAACTAATCTAAAAATAGAATTTTACTTTACTAAATGAACTCAAAGCTAGATTCTCGATTATGTGATTTATCACAAAATCATGAAGTTATTATCAACAACATAAAAATAAAGTAATACAAGTTTTCTAAGTTTTCTTAAATAACAAAGATAGTTTTACCAAAAAAACATAAGAAATAAATATTTTCCTTATTTTATGGTAATCTAAGTTTCCAGAAAAATAAATCATCAATATTGAAAGTTTAAGACTTAAACTCTTTTCTAAACTAAGAAACAAACTAGTTTTCAAAGTTAAGATAAAAATCAACTCATAAAGTTATGAACCCACTTAGGAAAAAAAAAATAATGATTTTCAAATTCTAAGAGAAGGAACTCATTTTCAAAAGAATATAAATAAAGTAAGATTAATGGATTTTATAAAGATGATTCTTTTCAAAAGAAATGAAAGAACAAGTTTTGGAAAGCAAAAGCTTATATTTTAAACAAAAATTTATAATTTAATTGTTTTGTACATTAATCACAACCATTACATCGCTAAATAAAAAAGATATATATCAATATATTTAATTTGATTGTTACTAGTATTGTCAAATAGTTTCACCAATGTAGTGAGTCTTATGCTGTGTTTGGATTTGGAGAAATTGGCTGAAAAGGACAAAAGAGGAAAGAAATCAATTTAAATTCATGTGTATGGTAACTTTTACTATGGATGAAAGCAGATGAAGTCAACAGAAATTAGTGGAAATTTTGAAGCATGAACTTTATGCCAAAACTAGCATGAAATAGATGTAAACGGGGAGAAAAGGAATGAAATGACAAAAATCCTCAAAGTAAAATAAAATTAATAAAACAAGGATATTTTAGTCTATTTCGTACTTTGTTCCTCTCTCTTTCGCTTCATTTATTCTTATAAATCCAAACAAGAAATAAGAAAATCATTTCATTTCCACTCTCTTTCTTTCTTTTCATTTCTGTTCATTTCTATTTTAAAAACATTGTTAAACACAATGTTAATAAGATATGTATAAATAAATGTATATTCATACTTGAAGCATATTCTATAGATATATATATATATACACATATATACATACATATACACACACTTTTATTTGGAATGCTGAAAATTAGAATATAAAAGTAAATAAAAAAGTTAAGAGTGATAGTTATACAATAATTACTTAAATTCATACCCAACTATGATTTTATATATCACTTACAACATTTATTCTAATAGTTAAATGATTTATTAAATGCTCCTATCGACAAAACTTACAAGTTTCCCTTAACCATGTAATAACCATATTTTGTGTCCTCATTATACCCATATAATAATAATAATAATAATAATAATAATAATAATAATAATAATAAATAAATAAATAAATAAAAATAAACCTCCATAACTCTTGAATCTCTATTTGAAAATTATAACCCATCTTACAATGATATTAAAATCGAAAATTATATAAATGAATGTTAAAAAAGATTTATAGTCTTATGAATAATTCTGATAAAAACACAGTAGTCCAAGGTTCAGCCATTAATTCAAACTTTATATAGTATGCAACTAACTTAAACAAAATCCAAATTTAGTTTGTAACATAGTTGTTCAACGCACTTACCACAAGTAATACAAAGCTAATTTAAATAAAACCTTATCCCTATATTCAATTCGATTTTTATTAATAATATCAAATATTTTCACTCATATAGTGAGACTTAATAAAATATGCATAAGTAAATGTATATTCATACTTCAAAATATTTTACTACATTTTTTTCATTTTAAATATTAAGAATTAATGTCTGAAAAAAAGCCTACTACAAAACCTATGTCAAATATAGATTGACCCATTTAATAAGCTCATCTAATGTCCACCTTGAACCCAATTATCAGTCAAAAAAATTTTAAAATACACTCGTCATAAGTTTGAATTTCTATTTGAAAAATATAATCCTGTATTGTCTTCAATTTGGTAAATACTTACAATGTAACGGAAATAATAAATATATTACTAATTGTAAAAATAACTTTTCAAGTCTTGGGGATAAAATAATCTAGTAAAAACATACTGTTCCAGAATCCAAACCATTTACTTAGACTTTATGTAGTATACAACTAATTTAAATAAAAATTTATTTCATAATTGTTCTGTGCAATAATCATGACCATTACATGATTAACTTATTGTATATTTAATTTGGTTTTTACTGATAATACCAAATAGTTTCATTGATATGGTGAGACTTGATAAGATAAAAAAATATCTATATTCTTGCTTGAAGTATATTATTATATATACATAAATATATGTTTCTTTTCTGTCTTTCCTTTTTTTTTTTTTCGAATGCTAGAGATTAGAATATTAAAGGATATTAAAAAAAAAAAAGTAAGAGTGATACTCCTGTAAACTTGCATCAAACAGAGAAAAATGATAATTAGAGAGAGAATGATGGTAAATAGCTAATTGATATGGAGTACTTAGAATTAAGAATAGATGTGTGTGTGTATAGAAAGAGAGAGGTGCTAGAGACATAGTGGATACTTGAGAAGAAATTCGAGAAAGAAAATAATTGAATATAAAATTAGACTGGGAATGATGAGAATTCTTGATCTTAGAGAGGTTGTGTATAGAATCTATGCAGGGTTCATAGTCATTCAAAGCACAAAACTTGAATACATTTATAAATGGATTTATACCTCTTTGGCCCATTTATTAATTGGATCACATTTTCCTTACATAAATCCATTTGTAATAGTTTTGTATCAAATTAGGATTGATCAAGTGCCGAATTACCTGTCCCAACTCCCAACTTCCTCAAACTCTAAAATGTATCTTCATCTCTTCTCACTATTTAAATTATGTTAGAAAATAAAACCAAGCTTGAGAACTAATTACTTATATTTAGTATATTATAGATACTATACTTACTATTATTATATTTGTGGTGTACAATTAAGAAAGAGGTTACAAGATCTATTTTTGTGTAAAATTAAGGATAAAGTTGTATTCTACTGTAAATGTACAACAAAGAAAAAGAAAAATAATAAAAGTTAGAGAGAGTTTCAACGAGTTCTTAATGTTGTATTTATTATTAGGCAATTCTTTCTTTTTAATTACTAACATATGGTGTTAGAGCCAGTTATACAACATGACTTCGAGTTCAAATGTGGGAGTGCAACAAATTCAACTATTAATTTGATGGAAAAAATAACTTTGCAATGTTGAAACATTTAATGGAGTTGTATTCGTATAGTAATGGCTATGGAGAAATTTTAGAGAATGGTTTTGTTGAGCCAACAAAAGCAAAAGCATTGTCAATAGCTAAAAAACAATGAATAGATAGTGATGGTTCACTTAATCAAAAGCTTTATTTTTAATTTGTCAATATGTGAAGCTACTTGTTCTTGAAAAGATTTTTCATGCCAAATAGCAAATGAAGCATGGAAAATTCTGCTCAAAACATATGAAGATGCAGACATGATTAAACAAACAAGATTGCAAGGTCTAAAACAACAATTTGAGATAATGGAACAAGAAAAGGATGAAAGGATTCGTGATTATTTTTCACGAATGGATAAACTAGTTAATGATTTGAAAAATAATGGTGATGATATAACAAAAGAAGAAGTCGTTGACAAAATTATGCATACACTCACAAGCCGGTTTGATTATGTGGTAACATCTATTGAAGACTCCAAACATCCTAACACAATAACCTTGAATGACCTACAAGCCTCTTTGGAGTCAAGAGAAATGCGAACGAACGAAAGATCAAAGGCATGGTTAAGCAAGCATTAAAAGTTCGAGCATATATAAGGAGTGGGAAAACTACTCAAAAAAGGAACAGTCACATCAAGAGGTCAAAATTTCAAAGGAAAAGGAAGGAATTTCAAAACTCATTCAAGTCAAGGTATAAGTAGCAATGGCTCCTTTCAAGATAAATCTAATATTCAATGTCATAAATGCCAAAAATACAGACATTTCAATCTAAATGCAAATCTCAAATTTAGTGTCATAACTGTAAAAAGTATGGTCACTATAGCCGGGAATGTTGTGTTAAAACATCGAATATTGTAGAGAGCCATGCTCAAGCAGCAAAAAATGAAGATAACATGGAATCGGTGCTTTTAATCAGTCATACAGTCGTTGATATAAATGATAGTCAATGGTTATTAGACACAAGTTGCAGCAATCATCTAAGTGGAAAGAGGGAATTATTTTATGACTTGGACGAAAGCTTTCAAACTACAGTAAAGCTTTGTGATAATTCAAGAATTCAGTTTAGGAAAAGGGAAGATTGTCTTCAGATTGAAGGATGGATCTTTGAATTATATTTCTGATGTATTTTATGCACCAAGTATCAAAATCTCTTAAGCTTGGGACAACTAGATGAAAAAGGTTATGACTTATGGTTTAACAAGAAAGGCTGCACTATTAATGATGTAGAGATTGGTCAAACAACAAAGAGAAACATGTCAAGAGATTGTCTCTTTCTGATGAATACCAAATATGGTCCTCTATTGCAATGCTACAATGGTTGGTGAAAATTGGCTTTGGCACATGCATATTGGGCACCTCAGCTTTAGGAACATCAAATTTCTTGCAAACAAAAATTAGGTTTCAAGTTTTCTAACAATAGAAATTACTCGTCAAATTTGTGAAACTAGTGTAGAAGGAAAAAGCATAGGAAACCATTTCCTAAAGGACATTTGTGGAGAGCTCAAGTACCATTAGAGCTTGTGCACAAAGATTTGTGCTATGTGGATATTCTATCTAATGGAGGGAATAAACATTTTATTACATTCATTGATGACTTTAGCAGGAAGACATGGATTTATTTTCTGAAAAATAAATCTAATCCCTTGATATACTAAAGAATTTTATGGCATATATTGAAAGCAAAGTGGTTATACTCTTAAAACCTTGAGAACCAATAGAGGAATCGAATACAATGTATGTGATGATTTCATGAGAAACAAGGGATTAAACATCAATTAACTACAAGATACACTCCTCAATAGAATGGAGTGGCAGAAAGAAAGAATATATTATTATGAGCATGGAAAGAAGTATGTTAAATTGCAAGAAATTATATAAACCCCTAAAGTTTTACGATCGGTTAAGCTTAAACCCTAATTAGAAGGTCAACCGAAAACGTTAAAGTCAACAAAACCTTAGTTAGACGTAACAATTTAAGTCCAACAATTCCGTATTCGTAACCCTAAGTAAGTAAGTAAGAGATTAGTATGTAAAATAGTTCATAATAACATAAGAGGACTTAAAAATATCATATTAGTCAAACCGCAATTCATTTTTAACCCAATCAGATACAGTTTTCGAAAAACCTATCCCTGAGCTCGGAATAGTAAAAATAATCCAGATGTACCATTTAACTCGTAAAAATATAAGGTTTTCAAAAATATTAGTTTTATAATTTTTTAGTAACTAAAAATATCGTATATCACATTTATACGTGTATTTTTTACTACCGGTACTTTATTAGTCACATCTACTTTACATTACACCATTCATTACTATCTTATACTATTCATCTATCTCTACTTTTTCTATTACCTACTCTTGTACCCTACATACCTATTTTTCTTATTTTTTACCTTTTCTCATAACTTTATATCACATCTACCTTACATATTATTACATTTAATTAACAAAAATACAAAAAACACACATCTCTCCCTCTCTCCCTCAACAAGGCCGGCACACACCCCACCACCACACCCTCTCCCTCCCCGCCCCGCCCTTCTCTAATTCACTCATATATTTTTTTCTTTTTTAATTTATTTTAATCACACAATTTTACTCCTCATTTTCCTATAAATACCCCTCATCCTCTTTCATTTCTTTCACACTTCATCTACCCACAAATTCACTATCAAAACTCTCAAAAATTCTTCTCTCAAAACTCTCTCCAAAACTCTGCCAAAATACACCTAAACTTTCTTCTTCTCCACACACAAAACTCATTTATACATACTACTTCTGTCACGCCCCTAAGGGTATCCTAAACATGGTAGTCCGTTGTACATAATATTAAAGCCTAGAAATGACCGCCTCAATCATGCGAAGGCTTCCATACTATGTACAAGGCGTCTAATACATAGAGGAGACACATTGGACAGATACATTTTATACTGATATAACTTGAGTAACAATGTAAAGGAAATATAATTCACTATACTTCATATACAATCCATCCACAGATTTCACTACACAAACTATTACAAGACAATTCATGATACCCAGCTAATATTGTAAATCCCCGAAATTTTCGATCCAAAATTAAAGACCTAAACCCTAAACGGAAGTCAAACGGATTCTTAGGTCAAACAAAACCCTAGTTTACCGTAACCATTTAACTCCGGCATTGCCGTTTTCTCAAGTCATAGAAAACGAAGTTGGAAAAATTAGCTCGAATAGTTCGTAATAACCATAGGTTTTATAAAAGTTTCAGTTTCGCGAAATTCGGATGTCCTTCGAACCCGAACGGACACAGTTCTTGAAAAATGTGTCCGGAAGCCCAGAATAGGAAAGATATTCCGAATATACCGTTAGACTCGTAAAAATATGAGATTTCCAAAAATATCAATTTCGTAATTTTTCGATAACTAAAAATATCAGATATCGCTTTTATACGCGTATTTTCTTACTACCGGTATTTAATTGTCATGTCTACTTTTACATTACACTATTTTCTACTATTCTACACTATTCATCTATCTCTACTTTTTCTTACAACCTATTCTTACAACCATACACCTATTTCTTACACATTTTCATTTCCAATACAATTTCACATCTTTCATTTCTTACTTTAATTAATCAAAAGACAAAAAAATTAATTTTCCTTATACCCCCAAAATAGCGCCGGCCCCTCTCTCTATGCTCAAATTGTTTTATTTTTCAATTATTTAATTAACACAAATTATCTCCCATATTTTCCTATAAATACCCCCTCATATCCTTCACTTCTTTCACACCACTTCTATACTAAAGTTACTCTCTCAAAATCTCTCTCAAATTCTTTCAAGAGTTCTCAAGAAGTCTTCTTAAGTTTAGTTTCCTTTAGGTAAGAAATTCTCAAGAATTCTTCATGTTCATCTACTTAGTATGAGCTTAGTGTATGTTTTCTAAAACCATGAAGGTTAAGAAAGCAACATTAGATTCATACTTTGTTTTTGTTCATAATCAATCTCTTTATGTTCCTTTATGTTCCTTATATTTCCTTTATGTTACTACTATCTAATATATCTATATAACTATATATATTATTTAGAGCATATAAGCTCATTGTCTTACAATTTATTTATCTTTCATGCAATTTATTTACTTCATTTCAAGTTATTTAATTTCAAGTTGATTTTAAGACTAGTCATTCTAGTCTTAGACTTGTCCTCATCAAGTCAAAACAATTTCTTTTTCTTTTCTTTTTCGGGACTAGTCTTTTCTTAGTCCCGGGGTACCTTGATGAAGCTAAGGTCCCAATACTTGATTTACTTTATTATTTACTTAAGCTTTCAAGTTATTATTTTACATTTCTAAAGCTTATGATTCATATTCATGCATGAACATAATGTATTTGTCTCAACAAAAATAAATGAGAAAGTGTTTTCTTGAATTAAAGATTCTTTCTAAAAGAAATAAATATGGAAAACGGATTTCTTAAAAACCCATGAACATGTATAGGAATGATTTTTCTTACATAAACAAAAGGTTTTATGAAAACTTATCTTTTATCAAGAAGTAGAAATTCTTTTGGAAACATTACAAATGTCATTTTACTACTTTTGAAATCTAAGTTTAGAAAATAAAACCACACTTTAGGAAATTAAAGTAATTTCAAGAGATTTCATTTAGAAATAGAATATTCATCTTAAATGAGAGATCTTTCAAAAAGTAAAATAGAATCTCAAGTTCAAAGTCTTTTAAAAACCTTACTTTTAAGTTGAGACAACTTCATTTACTTCATACATTTGTTATGAGTCATTACAAATATATATATACCTTTCAAAAGTTTACAAAATAATTGAAATGTTTATCTTTTCAAAATGAGCTTTGTTTACAAGAAGGAAAACAAGTGTTTACAAATTCGTGGCAAATCTGATCGCTACCTTTTCGGACCCAAACGACTTAGTTTTATGGAAATAAGCTTAGAAATGAGTAGATCTTTTCGAGTAGATAGAAAACGATATATTATACGCAAAATTCCGAGTTAAAATGAGCAAGTTATGGCCATTTTAAGTTGGAATTTCCCTTTAATTCTACGATTTTTAAGAAAAGATTAGAATTTTCAAGGATAGAATTTCATGAAATACTCATTTTGGGTATTCTTCTTGAATTAGATAATCACGAGGAGGATTGTTCGTATCCCGAGGATTACTACGATTAAGTGGAATTTCCGAACGACCCATCCAATTCAAGAAAGGTGTCACCATGGCCGAGTGAGTTACTTCCCGTTATTTTTCGTACTCTTGGTTGTGCTTGTAAGATTAGTTGCACTAGAATTTAAGAAAAATAAAAAGGAAGTGTATGATAATATGTTGAAAGAATACTAAGTATATCGAAACTCGATTTGTTTGTAATAAAAGTTGTATGTGCATTAATATCTTGAGATGTTTGAAATTGGTTGATCACTTGAAAGAAGTTAAATGTAACTACTAGACTGTAATTAAAGAAATTATTCATGCACCTCATATGTTGAGTCACATTGCATTCGCTACTATACAATTGGTGGGACAAGTGTATAATAGTGGTGGTAGACATAACCGGTATATCATGTAAGTGGCGAGTAGGAGCCGGTAAGAACTACAAAATTGGTGGCTAGTAGGAGCCTGTAATAACTACAAGTTTTTGATGGCGTGTAGGAGCCTGTAAGATCTATAAAAGTGTTTTTAAAAGTTGTGGCTGTAATTGGCCTGAATCCCCAACCCCGAATGAAGGGCGTAAATTCATTCAACATATGATTCCCGAAAAGTCATATGTCTTGTATGCTCACGTGGTTGTTGTATTTCATATGTTTGAATAAATAAACTTGATTGATAATTTACTTCGAGTATGAATTTTGGGATCTACTCACTAAGCCTATAAGCTTACACCCCTATAGATATTTGTATTCTCAGGAACACCTAATTTTGTGCCCGAGGTCTTCCAGTATCCGTATACGTTTTATGTTGAAGCTTTTGGAGGAAATCTACTCGAAGACTTAGATTAGAATTCCTTTGAAATCTTTAATTTTGGAGTTATGAAGTTTATCTCGATCCTTGGAATTAGCGGGGTATGCCCCTAAGAGATTATGTAACAGACCTTTGGTTATTTATGATATGATATACTTTATTTCTGAATTCTTGTATGTTTATCTTTACTTGCTTAAACTATGCTTCCCAAAAGCGTCTCCTATTACCGTGTTAGACGCCTTACATATAATACTAAGGCTTTCGCATGACTAAGGTAGCCATTCTTAAGCCTTGATATTATATGTGGCGGACTGCCACGTTTAGGGTACCCTTCGGGGCGTGACAGTTTAAGTTGGTATCAGAGCACAAGTTTATAGAAATAAAGGTAATAGGAATAAGCCTAGAATAGAAAAAGATAGATATGTTTACAAAAGGACTTAGATAGGATTAGATAAGTTTAGAAATTCTCAAAAAGGAGAATTAATGACCTCCCTTGTCCTTTGTAGTTACTCTTGGAGAAGTTAGGGTTAAGGCCCAATGTTGAACTCAAGAAATGAAGAAACCCTTGTGGATTACCGATTAAAAGTAGAAGCCTATGTAAGGAGTTTTCCCTATTAGACAGACTTAGAAGTTTCTTACGATATAGAATGTTTTACGTACCATTACAACCACACCCTATGCTCCAAAAAGCTACGTTCTTTTTCCGAAATAATAGATGTTAGTTTTCCCGATTTTTGAGTTGGAATTCCATAGGACGATTATATATATATCTAAGCCACGATGAGCCAGTAGATCATGGACGAGATAAGGATATTCCCAACCAACATAAAGCCAGTCAAGATTTCAAATGACCTGATGAGAATATCCCGAATTGAAGACGATCTCGTGTAAGAAACCTGATCGAGAAAGAAGTAACGGAAGTATCCGATGAGGAGCATGCAACACAGACGAAGTTTGATCAACGGGAGCCAAGCATCTAGAAATCAACCCTCCCGCAAAGGAAAATATGGACCGAAGCAACTTGAAGCTGTTCGTAACTAAGATGGCTAAGAACGACTTCTAGACCCAACCAATGCAACTCCCTCACCAGAAGGAAGATCAAAGAAAGAAGGAAGGATCCACATGAGCAATCCCATGTGTCCAACAAGAATTTTGTAACCAGATCAACTTAGGATATAGGATCGATTAGTAGTTTAATTTATGTTTTCGAAAAAGTGTTTAATATTGTTATTTTGAATTTTTTTACCTTGATTTCTTTATAAGATTTATTCCCTTCTATGCTTTTTAATTAATATTTTGGTTTAAACAAATTTCCATCTCTTGATTTAGTTGATTAAATTTCTCTTATGTGATATTTCCCTTCATATGTTTATTTCTTAAAAGTTTCTGCAATTTCCGTAACTTAGTATGTAAAAGACTTAATAATCTAGTATTTACGTAAAAATTAAAACAGCCGACCTAGAAGAGGACGACCGAGGATGAGGCAGGCATCAAATAACCCGCCTGAAGAAGTTAATCAACCAGAAGTACCCCCTGTGGCTCCTGCCCAGACCAGCAAGGCAATCTCCAAGCCACTCTGGGTCAATTAACACAACTTCTTAATGTGTTAGTTCAACAACAAAGGAATATGCCACCTCCGGCACCAGCACAAGCACCACCCCAGCAAGCACCCCAAGCATCTGTACATGGACCAGCAGCACCTGATGCTCAATCACATATAGCACCCTTGCCGCCTCCGCCACCACCTCGACCATACAGAACTTCACTCCAGATTTTATCAAAAGTAACCGTTACTTTGACGGAGCTTTTGGGAAACCAGATGAAGCAGAAGATTGGCTCGCGCAGATAGAACGATCTTTTGCCGCCTATGAAGTTCCTTATCATCTCGAATAAGCTATGGTACTTATATGTTGAGGTTTATGCCCGCATCTGGTGGGAGTCCAAGAGTAGGGAATTGCCGCCGCCTATCACCTGGGATATGTTTCGGAATGAGTTTCTGGAAAATTATTTCCCTGGAAGTTTAAGAGTAAGGTATAGTGCGGATTTCTTGCACATATCCCAGAGAGGAAAATCCATAGAACAATATGAGACGGAATTAGCCGACTCCTGCAGTATGCTCCGGATTCTTATAAGTATAGTGAGGAGCTGAAACGACAAGTGTTCCTGAATGGGTTAGATGAGGACTTAAGGATGCGATTAGAAGAGTTTGACATTCGCACCTTCAGAGAATTGGTTGAAAGAGCAGAATTGTTGAAGGGGCCAAGAAAAGGAAAGCTGGGACTTTGAGAAAAAGTGCAGGTTTTGGAAGGAAATTTCAACCTGGAACGAGCTCCAATTTCCCTTCTAAGAGGTTTAAACCAATTAGCAACTTTAAGGGAAATTTTAGTGGACAGAAGGATAATTCCAAGATAAAGCAAATTGTTGGAAATGCAAAGGAGCGCATTATCCGAAGAGATGCCCCCTTCTCCAGAACAAGTGCTATTTCTGTGGTGACCCGAGCCATAAGATTCCGGACTGCCCAAAGAAAGCTTCTACGACTTGTTTCGTATGTAAGCAATTGGGACATTTTGCTAACGAGTGTCCCCAAAGGAATCTCACAGCAAACCGACCTGTTGGATCCCCAGGAGGACTTGCCCCGACAAGGAGTGGAAATGGAAGCGGAAGTCGTTCGGCATCATCTATGCATGGCCTGAGAATTTATAACCTTGAAGGGCAATGGGTCTGCGAGGAGGATGCCGAAGAAGGATTAGAGTTGGCTGCCCTGGACCATGGAGAGGAGTACGACTATAGCTTGGTTACAGGTTAGCCTCAACCTTTAAAAATATATGTCTGTTTTAATATCTGTTGAGTATAAAGTTATGATGTATGTTGGAGCTAATAGATGTTTAGGAAACCTTTTTAAAGACAATAAGACTAGTAACACGCGTCTTGAACGCAGGAACCATACAAATAGGGACCTAACCGCTTATACCCTCTTCGATACGGCGCAACACATTCCTTTATTGCCACTAGTGTAGCCTTGAAGACCGGTTTACCATCACCACAATCACAACAAGTTTTCGTATAAAAACCCCCACCGGTAGTGTGGTGACTACCAAAGAAGTAATAAGGAATTGCCCCATGAAGATACAAGGCCATGAAGCAACTACCGATCTTATAGTAATAGAAATTAGCAAGTACGAAGTGATTCTCGGAATGAGTTGGTTGTCCATGGTGGAAGCAAAGGTAGATTGTAGAAATAAAAGGGTGGAATTCATGAGACAAGATGGAAAGAAAGCTACGTTTTTGGGAGAATCCGCAAAAAGTTTGGAGTTAAGTTCGTTTGAGCTAATTGAAGAGTTGAGGAAGGGTTGAAAGTTATGTGGGAAGTACGGAGGAGACAAGGAAAGACCCAACATTGACGACATCCCCATCGTTAATGAATTCTCTGATGTTTTTCCAGAAGAATTGCCTGGGTTACCCCCAAAACGAGAAATCGATTTTGAGATCGATTTGATGCCAAAGACAGAACCTATATCCAAGGCACCATACCGAATGGCACCTGTTGAGCTCAAGGAACTTAAGAAGCAATTACAAGAATTGCTTGACCAAGGATTTATTAGACCAAGTGTCTCGCCTTGGGGAGCTCCGGTATTATTCGTAAAGAAGAAAGATGGATCGATGAGGTTGTGTATTGACTATCGAGAACTCAATAAGGTCACATCAAGAATAGGTATCCATTGCCAAGGATTGACGATCTCTTTGACCAACTACAAGGAGCAAGTGTATTCTCACGCATTGATTTGAGATCTGGATACCACCAGCTGAGGATAAAACCAGAGATGTGTCAAAGACCGCTTTTAGAACTCGGTATGGACACTATGAGTTCATGGTCATGCCATTTGGATTGACAAATGCACCAGCTGCTTTCATGGACTTGATGAATCGGGTGTATAAACCGCTCTTGGATAAATGCGTGATTGTCTTCATTGATGATATTTTGGTTTATTCTAAAACACGGGAGCAACACAAAGAACATCTGAGAATGGCATTACAAACCTTAAGGGAGCACAAGTTATATGCCAAATTATCCAAGTGTGACTTTTGGTTGGATCAAATATCTTTTCTAGGACATG
This sequence comes from Combretum micranthum, assembly GCA_024138025.1. Classification (NCBI taxonomy): domain Eukaryota; kingdom Viridiplantae; phylum Streptophyta; class Magnoliopsida; order Myrtales; family Combretaceae; genus Combretum; species Combretum micranthum. Next base: position 1,868,908 of record JAMXBD010000051.1, read on the forward strand.
TTATCTCAGGGAAAGGAATATCAGTAGATCCTGAAAAGATTAAGGCCGTAATGGAATGGAAACAACCAAGGACGGTGACTGAGATTAGAAGTTTTCTTGGATTAGCTGGCTATTACAGGAAGTTTGTGCAAGATTTCTCAAAAATAGCTAAGCCACTAACTCAGTTGACCCAGAAGAATGAAAGATTCATTTGGAATGAGAAAAGAGAACAAAGTTTCCAGATTAAAGCAACGATTGGTATCTGCTCCAATTTTAACCTTACCCGATCCAAAAAGCCATATACCGTCCATAGTGATGCATCAAGAAATGGCTTAGGATGTGTGCTTATGCAAGAAGGGAAGGTAATTGCTTATGCTTCACGGCAGTTGAGGCCGCATGAACAAAATTACCCGACGCATGATCTTGAGTTAGCCGCAGTTGTCTTCGCTCTCAAGCTTTGGAGGCACTATCTATATGGACAGAGATGCGAGATTTATACGGACCATAAGAGCCTCAAGTACCTATTCACACAAAAGGAATTGAATATGAGGCAAAGGAGATGGTTGGAGTTGATCAAAGACTATGATCTTGGAATAAATTATTGCCCTGGAAGAGTGAATGCGGTAGCAGACGCTTTGAGTCGGAAGAACCATGGAGAAGTTGCAGCCATGCTCACAACTCAAAAAGAACTTATAAAGGAATTCGAGAGATTGAGCATCGAATTTGTGGGGCAAAGTGCGGAAATGGAAATTTCCCATTTGGTAATGGAGCCAACCCTGATCGATAGAATCAAAGAATCTCAACGATATGATGAAGTCATACAAAAGTTGAAAAGTGAGATACAAGGAGGAAGGTATGACGATTTTGAGATAGATGAGGAAGATGTAGTAAGAATGAAGGGAAGATTATGTGTACCAAATGATGAGGAGATGAAAAAGGAAATAATGGATGAGGCGCATAACTCGGGATATACCATGCACCCCGGTGGTACCAAGATGTACCAAGACCTTAAAGTCGCTTTTGGTGGAATGGAATGAAAAAGGATGTAGCTGAATTCGTAATGAAGTGTCCCATATGTCAACAAGTAAAGATTGAACACCAAAGGCCAGGAGGACTTTTGAAACCATTGGCCATACCAGAATGGAAATGGGACCAAATTACCATGGATTTCGTATGTGGATTGCCCCGAACATCAGCGGATATGATGCCATATGGGTAATTGTGGATCGACTTACCAAGTCAGCACACTTCATCCCATCAACATGACCTACTCAATGGAAAAGTTGGCCCGGCTATATGTAAGGGAGATTGTGAGACTGCATGGAGTTCCAGCAGGGATTGTATCGGATCGAGATCCTCGATTCGTGTCAAAATTCTGGACAAGCCTTCAGAAATGTATGGGGACCAAGTTACAGTTCAGCACAGCTTATCATCCACAAACTGATGGACAATCAGAGCGAACTATCCAGACTTTGGAAGACATGTTAAGAGCTTGTGTTATGGAATTCAAAGGAAGCTGGGAAGTACACCTACCTTTGGTAGAGTTTGCTTACAACAACAGCTATCATTCAACAATCAAGATGCCACCATACGAAGCTTTATACGGAAGAAGGTGTAGATCGCCTCTATTTTGGGATGATGTGGAAAAGTTAACAATTGGACCAGATCTCATCCAAGACGCCTCAGATAAAGTCAGGATTATTCAACAAAGGATGAAAGAGGCCCAAGATAGACAGAAAAGTTGGGCGGATCAAAAACAAGGATCCTTGAGTTTAACGTTGGTGATCATGTGTATCTGAAAGTGAATCCGATAAAGAGTATCATCGTGTACGGCTCGAGGAAGCTAAGCCCAAGGTATATCGGACCTTTCGAAATCCTCGAACGGGTAGGAGATTTGGCTTATCGCTTGGCATTACCACCAAACCTGTCGGGAGTACATAATGTCTTCCATGTCTCAGTGCTAAGAAAGCATATCCCCGACCCTGATCGGATTGTGGAGCTTGAACCAGTCAGGCTGAAAGAAAACTTGACTTATGAGGAGCACCCAGTTCAAATTCTGGATCAAAAGGTTCAAAAGCTGAGAAACAAGGAAATCCGATATGTCAAGGTGTTATGGAGGAATCATTCGCGAGAAGAGGCTACTTGGGAAGCCGAGGATGAGATCCGAAAGAAATATCCAAATCTCTTTGAAGAATCAGGTACGAATTTCAAGTTGCAAATTTCAAGTTTTGAGGACAAAACTTTCTTTAAGGGGGGTAGGTTGTAAATCCCCGAAATTTTCGATCCAAATTATAGACCTAAACCCTAACGGAAGTCAAACGGATTCTTAGGTCAAACAAAACCCTAGTTTACCGTAACCGTTTAACTCCGGCATTGCCGTTTTCTCAAGTCTAGAAAACGAAGTTGGAAAAATTAGCTCGAATAGTTCGTAATACCATAGGTTTTATAAAAGTTTCAGTTTCGCGAAATTCGGATGTCCTTCGAACCCGAACGGACACAGTTCTTGAAAAATGTGTCCGGAAGCCCGGAATAGAAAAAATATTCCGAATATACCGTTAGACTCGTAAAAATATAAGATTTCCAAAAATATCAATTTCGTAATTTTTCGGTAGCTAAAAATATCAGATATCGCTTTTATACGCGTATTTTCTTACTACCGGTATTAATTGTCATGTCTACTTTTACATTACACTATTTTCTACTATTCTACACTATTCATCTATCTCTACTTTTTCTTACAACCTATTCTTACAACCATACACCTATTTCTTACACATTTTCATTTCCAATACAATTTCACATCTTTCATTTCTTACTTTAATTAATAAAAGACAAAAAAATTAATTTTCTCTCCCCATACCCCAAATAGCGCCGGCCCTCTCTCTATGCTCAAATTGTTTTATTTTTCAATTATTTAATTAACACAAATTATCTCCCACATTTTCCTATAAATACCCCTCATACCTTCACTTCTTTCACACCACTTCTCTCTAAAGTTACTCTCTAAAATCTCTCTCAAATTCTCTCAAGAGTTCTTCAAGAAGTCTCTTAAGTTTAGCTTCCTTTAGGTAAGAAATTTCTCAAGAATTCTTCATGTTCATCTACTTAGTATGAGCTTAGTGTGTGTTTTCTAAAACCATGAAGGTTAAGAAAGCAACATTAGATTCATACTTTGTTTTTGTTCATAATATCAATCTCTTTATGTTCCTTTATGTTCTTATATTTCCTTTATGTTACTACTATCTAATATATCTATATAATATATATATTATTTAGAGCATATAAGCTCATTGTCTTACAATTTATTTATCTTTCATGCAATTTATTTACTTCATTTCAAGTTATTTAATTTCAAGTTGATTTTAAGACTAGTCATTCTAGTCTTAGACTTGTCCTCATCAAGTCAAAACAATTTCTTTTCTTTTTTTTCGGGACTAGTCTTTTCTTAGTCCCGGGGTACCTTGATGAAGCTAAGGTCCCAATACTTGATTTACTTTATTATTTACTTAAGCTTTCAAGTTATTATTTTACATTTCTATAGCTTATGATTCATATTCATGCATGAACATAATGTTTTTGTCTCAACAAAAATAAATGAGAAAGTGTTTTCTTGAATTAAAGATTCTTTCTAAAAGAAATAAATATGGAAAACGGATTTCTTAAAAACCATGAACATGTATAGGAATGATTTTTCTTACATAAACAAAAGGTTTTATGAAAACTTATCTTTTATCAAGAAGTAGAAATTCTTTTGAAACATTACAAATGTCATTTTGCTACTTTTGAAATCCAAGTTTAGAAATAAAACCACACTTTAGGAAATTAAAGTAATTACAAGAGATTTCATTTAGAAATAGAATATTCATCTTAATGAAGATCTTTCAAAAGTAAAATAGAATCTCAAGTTCAAAGTCTTTTAAAACCTTACTTTTAAGTTGAGACAACTTCATTTACTTCATACATTTGTTATGAGTCATTACAAATATATATATACCTTTCAAAAGTTTACAAAATAATTGAAATGTTTATCTTTTCAAAATGAGCTTTGTTTACAAGAAGGAAAACAAGTGTTTACAAATTCGTGGCAAATCTGATCGCTACCTTTTCGGAACCCAAACGACTTAGTTTTATGGAAATAAGCTTAGAAATGCGTAGATCTTTTCGAGTAGGTAGAAAACGTATATTATACGCGAAATTCCGAGTTAAAATGAGCAAGTTATGGCCATTTTAAGTTGGAATTTCCCTTTCTACGATTTTTAAGAAAAGATTAGAATTTCAAGGATAGAATTTCATGAAATACTCATTTTGGGTATTCTTCTTGATTAGATAATCACGAGGAGGATTGTTCGTATCCCGAGGATTACTACGATTAAGTGGAATTTCCGAACGACCCATCCAATTCAAGAAAGGTGTCATCATGGCCGAGTGAGTTACTTCCGTTATTTTTCTACTCTTGATTGTGCTTGTAAATTAGTTGCACTAGAATTAAGAAAAATAAAAGGAAGTGTATGATAATATGTTGAAAGAATACTAAGTATATCGAAACTCGATTTGTTTGTAATAAAGTTGTATGTGCATTAATATCTTGAGATGTTTGAAATTGGTTGATCACTTGAAAGAAGTTAAATGTAACTACTAGACTTAATTAAAGAAATTATTCATGCACTTCATATGTTGAGTCACATTGCATTCGCTACTATACAATTGGTGGGACAAGTGTATAATAGTGGTGGTAGACATAACCGGTATATCATGTAAGTGGCGAGTAGGAGCCGGTAAGAACTACAAAATTGGTGGCTAGTAGGAGCCTGTAATAACTACAAGTTTTTGATGGCGTGTAGGGGTAAGATCTATAAAAGTGTTTTTAAAAGTTGTGGCTGTAATTGGCCTGAATCCCCAACCCGAATGAAGGGCGTAAATTCATTCAACATATGATTCCCGGAAAAGTCATATGTCTTGTATGCTCACGTGGTTGTTGCATTTCATATGTTTGAATAAATAAACTTGATTGATAATTTACTTCGAGTATGAATTTTGGAGATCTACTCACTAAGCCATAAGCTTACACCCTATAGATATTTGTATTCTCAGGAACACCTAATTTTGTGCCCGAGGTCTTCCAGTATCCGTATACGTTTTATGTTGAAGCTTTTGGAGGAAATCTACTCGAAGACTTAGATTAGAATTCCTTTGAAATCTTTATTTTGGATGTTATGAAGTTTATCTCGATCCTTGGAATTAGGGGGTATGCCCCTAAGAATTATGTAACAGACCTTTGGTTATTTATGATATGATATACTTTATTTCTGAATTCTTGTATGTTTATCTTTACTTGCTTAAACTATGCTTCCCAAAAGCATCTCCTATTACCGTGTTAGACGCCTTACATGTAATACTAAGGCTTTCGTATGACTAAGGTAGCCATTCTTAAGCCTTGATATTATATGTGGCGGACTGCCACGTTTAGGGTACCCTTCGGGGCGTGACAGTTTAAGTTGGTATCAGAGCCACAAGTTTATAGAAATAAAGGTAATAGGAATAAGCCTAGAATAGAAAAAGATAGATATGTTTACAAAAGGACTTAGATAGGATTAGACAAGTTTAGAAATTCTCAAAAAGGAGAATTAATGACCTCCCTTGTCCTTTGTAGTTACTCTTGGAGAAGTTAGGGTTAAGGCCCAATGTTGAACTCAAGAAATGAAGAAACCCTTGTGGATTACCGATTAAAAGTAAGAAAAATAGTTCCCATGCATGTTCATGGGTTTTTAAAAAATCCATTTTCCATATTTATTTCATTAGAAAGAATCTTTAATTCAAGAAAACACTTTCTCATTTATTTTTGTCGAGACAAAAACATTATGTTCATGCCTGAATATGAATCATAAGCTATAGAAATATAAAGTAAAATAATAACCTGAAAGCTTAAGTAAATAATAAAGTAAATCAAGTATTGGGACCTTAGCTTCATCAAGGTACCCCGGGATTAAGAAAAGACTAGTCCCGAAAAGAAAAGAAAGAGAAATTGTTTTGACTTGATGAGGACAAGTCTAAGACTAGAATGACTAGTCTTAAAATCAACTTGAAATAAATCGCGAAAAAGAAAATAAATTGCATGAAAGATAAATAAATTGCAAGATAATGAGCTTATATGCTCTAAATAGTATATATAGCTATATAGATATATTAGATAGTAATAACATAAAGGAAATATAAAGAACATAAAGGAACATAAAGAGATTGATATTATGAATAAAAACAAAGTATGAACTTATTGTTGCTTTCTTAACCTTTATGGTTTTAGAAAACACACACTAAGTTCATACTAAGTAAATGAACATGTGGATTTCTTGAAGGCATATTACCTAAAAGAAAGAAGAAGAGAGGAGCTCCTTGTAGAAGAATTCTTGGAGAGAATTTGAGAGAGATTTTGGTATAGTAACTTTAGAGAAGAAGTGGTGTGAAAGAAGTGAAGGTATGAGGGGGTATTTATAGGAAATGTGGGAGATAATTTTGTGTTAATTAAATAATTGAAAAATAAAACAATTTGAGACATTATGGGGGGGGGGGGGGGCGCTACTTCATGCATAAAGAAGGGGAAAAATTTTTTTTTTTGTTATTTCGTTAATTAAAAGTAAGAAATGAAAGATGTGAAGTTGTATTGGAAATGAAAATGTGTAGAAATAGGTGTATGGTTTTGTAAGAGTAGGTTGTAAGAAAAAGTAGAGATGATGAATGTGTAGAATAGTAGAAAATAGTGTAATGTAAAGTAGACATGACAATTAAATACCGGTAGTAGAAAAATACGCGTATAAAAGCAATATCTGATATTTCTAGCTACCGAAAAATTACGAAATTGATATTTTTGGAAATCTCATATTTTTACGAGTCTAACAGTATATTCGGAATATTTTTCCTATTATGGGCTTCCGGACACGTTTTTCAATAACTATGTCCGATCGGGTTCAAAGGACACTCGAATTTTGAAAAACTGATATTTTTATAAAACCTATAGCTATTACGAACTATTACAACTAATTTTCCCAACTTCGTTTTCTAAGGCTTGAGAAAACGGCAATGCCGGACTTAAGCGGTTACGGTAAACTAGGGTTTGGTTGACTCTGGGAAATCCGGTTGACTTTCGATTAGGGTTTAACTATAATTCGGATCCAAAAATTTCGAGGATTTACAACCTACCCCCTTAAAGAAAGTTTTGTCCTCAAAACTTGAAATTTGCAACTTGAAATTTGTACCTGATTCTTCAAAGAGATTTGGATATTTCTTTCGGATCTCATCATCGGCTTCCCAAGTAGCCTCTTCTCGCGAATGATTCCTCCATAACACCTTGACATATCGGATTTCCTTGTTTCTCAGCTTTTGAACCTTTTGATCCAGAATTTGAACTGGGTGTCCTCATGTGAAGTTCTCTTTCAGCCTGACTGGTTCAAGCTCCACAATCCGATCAGGGTCAGGGATATGCTTTCTGAGTACTGAGAGATGGAAGACTTTATGTACTCCCGACAGATTTGGTGGTAATGCCAAGCGATAAGCCAAATCTCCTACGTTCGAGGATTTCGAAAGGTCCGATATACCTTGGGCTTAGCTTTCCTCGAGCCGTACACGATGATACTCTTTATCGGATTCACTTTCAGATACACATGATCACCAACGTTAAACTCAAGGATTCGTCGTTTTTTATCTGCCCAACTTTTCTGTCTATCTTGGGCCTCTTTCATCCTTTGCTGAATGACCCTGACTTTATCTGAGGCATCTTGGATGAGATCTGGTCCAATTGTTAACTTTTCCACATCATCCCAAAATAGAGGTGATCTACATCTTCTTCCATACAAAGCTTCGTACTGTGGCATCTTAATTGTTGAATGATAGCTGTTGTTATAAGCAAACTCTACCAAAGGTAGATGAGATTCCCAACTTCCTTTGAATTCCATAACACAAGCTCTCAACATGTCTTCCAAGGTTTGGATAGTTTGCTCTGATTGTCCATCAGTTTGTGGGTGATAAGCTGTACTGAAATGTAACTTAGTTCCCATACACTTCTGAAGACTCATCCAGAATTTTGACACGAATCGAGGGTCTCGATCCGATACAATTCCTACTGGAACTCCATGCAGTCTCACAATCTCCTTTATGTATAATCGGGCTAACTTCTCCATCGAGTAGGTCATGTTGATGGGGACGAAGTGTGCTGACTTGGTAAGTCGATCCACAATTACCCATATAGCATCATATCCGGCTGATGTTCGGGGCAATCCACATACGAAATCCATTGTAATTTAGTCCCATTTCCATTTTGGTATGGCCAATGGTTTCAAAAGTCCTCTTGGCCTTTGGTGTTCAATCTTTACTTGTTGACAAATGGGACACTTCATTACGAATTCAGCTACGTCCTTTTTCATACCATTCCACCAAAAGCGACTCTTAAGGTCTTGGTACATCTTGGTACCACGGGGTGCATGGTATATCCTAGTTATGTGCCTCACTCATAATTTCCTTTTCATCTCCTCATCATTCGGTACACATAACTCCCTTTCATTCTTACTACATCCTCCTCATCTATCTCAAAATCATCATACTTTCCTCCTTGTATCTCACTTTTCAACTTTTGTATGACTTCATCATATCGCTGAGATTCTTTGATTCTTTCTATCAGAGTTGGCTCCATTACCAAATGGGAAATTTCTATTTCCATGCTTTGCCCTATAAATTCGATGCTCAATCTCTCGAATTCTTTTATAAGTTCTTTTTGAGTTGTGAGCATGGCTGCAACTTCTCCATGGTTCTTCCGACTCAAAGCGTCTGCTACCGCATTCACTCTCCAGGGCAATAATTTATTCCAAGATCATAGTCTTTGATCAACTCCAACCATCTCCTTTGCCTTACAATTCCTTTTGTGTGAATAAATACTTGAGGCTTATGGTCCGTATAAATCTCGCATCTCTGTCCATATAGGTAGTGCCTCCGAAGCTTGAGAGCAAAGACAACTGCGGCTAACTCAAGATCATGCGTCGGGTAATTTTGTTCATGCGGCCTCAACTGCCGTGAAGCATAAGCAATTACTTTCCTTCTTGCATAAGCACGCATCCTAAGCCATTTCTTGACGCATCACTATGGACGGTATATGGTTTTTCCGAATCAGGTAAGGTTAAAATCGGAGCAGATACTGTCGAGCCTGGATTTTTCCACTATCTGGTTCATTTCTCCTAACCCGATTCACATTAAACCGAACCCATTTAACATGAATCCTCGACTAGGGGTTAAAAGAAATTTTAATTTTTGAAAACTTTTTAGAGTCGCCACCCGATATAAATCGGAAAAAATAAAAAGCTAGGATCAATGGGTCGGTTGATCCTAACTTTGCTACTAGTCTACGAAAATTTGATTTAAAAAAAAAAAACCAAACTTTTAAAACCAGATATCATGAATTCGGGGGCTAACCTATTAAAACCAAATGGTTACCACTTTTGGAATTTTAAACTTATAATTTATCCTTTTCATGCTCAAAAACTCAAGTGAAACATTATAGCACAAATATTTACAAGTCAAATCATTCATTTTTATTTTTTATGTGCTTTTCTTCATTTTTATTTTTTATTATTTTTTTAGACATGAATACAAAATATCTTTTATTTACAAAATATTTATTCACAATAAAAAAAAACAAAAACATTTTTTTTTCATTTTTTAATGTCGCCCCGCAAGTACTTACGTACTTGCTAATCGAGATCAGACAAAACGTAGTTCTTTTTAAAAAAAAAAGAACTTAATTTGTTGATCAATTATATATTTTTGAACTATTCTCACTTTAAATTCATTAAATTTTGAATTTTTATGAAAATCATTTTTGATGATCCTATGATCTAATCAATTGATTTTTTATTTTATGAAAACATATTTTTCTAAGTCCAAAAATCATTTTTTTAATCATTTTTTATTAAAAATTTTGGTTTTGGAAAATCCAATTTTGTAATTTTTATTTATTATTATTATTTTTTTTTTTAATAATCATCACATAAATTCACAACATATTCAAAATATTTTACAATACATTAAAATTATTTTCATGCATCAAATACGCATTTTTAAAAGCAATTTATGTATAAATACATATTAAAAATATTCAAAAATATCAAAAAAATGAATTTATATAAAAAATAATTATTTTGATTTTTCTGGATTTTTCTGAATTTTTCTGAAATTTTTTATGAATTTTTCTGAATTTTTTACTATTTTTTTGCTATTTTCTAAAATTAATTATATAATAAAATAATACGGACTGACCTGGGACGTTGGATGGAGCGGATCAGATCTGGAGCGTCGGTCGCGCTTGCTTGATCTGCACCGTCTGATCTCTTGACTTCCAATCTGGTGCGTTTTATTTGCTTGATCAAATCTGGGCCGTCTGATCTGCTTGATTGAATCTGGACCGTTGATATGCTTGATCAAATCTGGACCGTCTGATCTGGATGATTGAATCTAGGCCACTGATCTGCTTGATCGAATCTGGACCGTCTGATCTGGATGATTGAATCTGAGCCGCTGATCTGCTTGATCAAATCTGGACCGTCTGATCTGAATGATTAATATGAGCCGCTGATCTGCTTGATCAAATCTGGACCGTTTGATCTGGATTATTGAATCTGAGCCGTCTGATCTAGGCTGACCGTTGACTGTTGACCAAGGGGGGTTGGACTTCGGATTTTCGGGTCAAATTTCGGGTCGGATCGACCCGATCAGGCGAAGAAGACGATTACGGCAGTTTCGAATGCTTCCTCGGCCATTTTCTGGTGGTCTTCGAGGCTGGAGGAGTTGTCGGCCCGACGCCTGTGGGGGAGCCACAGCTAGTGGCGGTGGTGGATCACGCCCAGATCCACCGGAAGCGGTGGTTCGCGGTGGTGGTTGCCGACGGTGAGATTTTCAAACAAAATAAAAAATTACAGAGAGTAATCCGATCAATTCGAGCAAATTCAAGCACACTAAAACATCAAAATCAAGTTTCTAATACTCCTAAAACACTCAATTTGGATCGAATCTGATCCAAGAACTTTTAATTTGAAATTTTCGCATTTTACATCCTTAATTCGAAAATTTCGAATTGATCTTATTATGTGTGTGTTTCTTGCAATTGAGTTGTGCCTTTTGATCCTAGTACCCTCTATTTATAGGTTGCAAGCTCAATTTTACGTTTCGTATTGCTTCGGAAACGAATCGATTTTTGCCTCTTTATTTGCACGAATTTAATCCAATAATTCGTGTTTAATTTGTTTCAAACTGATGAATTGATTATTGATCTTTCATATTCTTCATCAAATCATTCAATGTGGGTAGATGAATCATCCATTTTATCAATTCTTGTAAATCTCATTAATGGACAATTGAATGCTTCATAAATTGTATTTTTTTTTTCATTTTTTCTAGCACGAATTTTGTGACTTTTGGGTTGCTTTTACACATGAATTGTGTATTGATCTTTCATATTCCATGTCTACTTTGCAATGGCATCATCAATTTCAACAATTAATGATGTTTTTGTCAGTTAAAAATTGATGTAAAGTAAGGCAAAAAGTCACTATGAGAAGGCAAAAAATAAGATGATAAAAAGGCAAAAATTTGCCTTTGCTAGGATTCGAACCTGGGTCCTTGAGCTTGGGTGTGTATTTGGGTCAATGTATTTAACCAACAGGCCATTTGGCCTGTGCCTCGATCACTTAGCCAAACTCATTACTTAATTAAGGCTTTTGGAAAAATGAGTTTAATTAACAAAAATGAAGATTTTGTTTATAAATTTAAGCCTTAATTTAATTAGGCAAAAATTGGGTGTCTACAGCTGCCCTCTTTGTGGTAAAGTTTGAACAAAACTTTTGCCACAAAGACAAAAAGATAACCAATTTTTGCTTAGCTTCTTCTCCAAAATTTTATTTTCAACAAAGAGATTTTTATCTTGTGCTAAACCATCTGTCGAGTTTAGACTTTGAGATTCGCTAGGTCAACTGTCGGACCTGGACTTAGAAAACTGATAGACCATCTGTCGGGTCTAGATTTTGAAAAATGATAGGCCATCTGTCGGGCCTAGACTGATAGACCGTCTGTTGGGTCTAGATTTTGAAAAATGATAGGCCATCTGTCGGGCCTAGACTAAAAAACTGATAGACCGTCTGTCGGGTCTAGATTTTGAAGATGATAGGCTATCTGTCGGGCCTAGACTGATAGACCGTCTGTCGGGTCTAGATTTTGAAAAATGATAGGCCATCTGTCGGGCCTAGACTAAAAAACTGATAGACCATCTGTCGGGTCTAGATTTAGAATACTGCTAGGTCATCTGTCGGACCTATGGGCTTTAATTTGGTCATTTGCCGGACCTATGGGCTTTGGTTTGGTCATTTGGTCTTGGTCACCATCTGGAATGGATGGATTTCTAAATTTGATACTGATCCATCTTGAATGAATGGGTTTCTGAATTTTGTCTGATCACCCTCTTGGATGGATGGGTTTCTGAATTTTGTCTTGATCACCATCTTAAATGAATGGGTTTCTGAATTTTATCTTGATCACCCTCTTGGATGGATGGGTTTCTGAATTTTGTCTTGATCACCATCTTGGATGGATAGGTTTCTGAATTTTGTCTTGATCACCATTTTGAGTGGATGGGTTTCTGAATTTTGTCTTGATCACCATCTTGGATGGATGGGTTTCTGAATTTTGTCTTGATCTCTATCTTAGGTAGATGGATTTTGAATTTGGTTACCATCTCAAAAGGATGGATTTTGAATTTGGTCACCATCTCAAAAGGATGGATTTTGAATTTGGTCACCATCTCGAAAGGATGGATTTTGAACACCATCTCGAAAGGATGGATTTTGAATTTGGTCACCATCTTAAAAGGATGGATTTTGAATTTGGTCACCATCTCGAAAGGATGGATTTTGAATTTGGTCACCATCTCGAAAGGATGGATTTTGTATTTGGTCAGTACTAGACTATCTGTCGAGTCTAGACCGAGGAGTACTTGTGATTTTTCAGTCCATTGTGAGTTTTTTATGATAATTTTGGTTCCATATCCAAATCGATGATTAAAAAGCATGCTTCAATTTTCTATCAAATTAGTTATCCTTGCAGTAATATTTTCTTTTAAAATAAGAACATTTAACAGGAAAACTGTATAAACGATTCATTCAGCATTATAAGATGCTCAAACTTCTTTGTATGATGATTCAAATGGTGTTTGGTTGTAAATTTATTTGGAAGAAGAATTTTGGGGTCAGGCTTTGATCGACTTCAGAGAATTTCAGGATATCAACTTTGCTTATAATTAATTAAAATAAAATCAATTGATCATTTGAAATGGACAAATTTTATTGATCAAGGATAATACAACTTTATGCATCTAAGTTCACAGGATCCTTTAAATCGGGTCCATCATTTGGGAAAGGATTAATGCTCCTCCCGTCAAGACCTTCTTCACTATGTATGGTCCTTCATAATTTGGTGTGAACTTTCCCTTGGAATCTTGCACATTGGCACTACTTTTCTCAGAACCAAATCACCTTCTTGGAAATTTCTTGGCTTGACTTTCTTATAAAATGCTCTAGCCATCTTTGTTGATATAATTGTCCATGACACATGGCAGTCAATCTTTTTCATCTAAAAGATTTAAACTGTTCAATCCTTTGTCTAACCCATTCAGCTTCTTCGAGCTCTGTTTCAGCCATACTCGGAGTGAAGGAATCTCAACTTCTACTGGTAAAACGGCTTCAGTCCATATACCAGGGAATAGGGCGTTGCCCCAGTTGACACTCTTACAGAAGTTCGATACGCCATCAATGCTAATGGGAGCATTTCATGCCAATCTTGTATGCAATTGTCATCTTCTCAATGATTCTCTTGATGTTTTTGTTGGCGGCTTCTACTGCTCCATTCATCTGTGGGCGATATGGAGTGGAATTTCGGTGTTTAATCTTGAATTGCTGACATAAATCAGTCATTGCATTGTTGTTCAGATTTGTACCATTATCGGTAACGATACTTTCTGGAGTTCCATATCGAGCAATGATATCTCTTTTGATGAATCGCACCACAACGGCTTTTGTCACACTGGCGTATGAAGCGGCTTCAACCCACTTGGTGAAGTAATCGATTGCAACTAGTATGAATCGATGACCATTTGAAGCTTTTGGCGAAATTGGCCCAATTACATCTATTCCCCACATTGAGAAGGCCACGGTGTCGACATTGACTGTAATTCCTTCGGAGGAGCATTTATCTTGTTTGCGTAAATTTGACATAAATGACAAGATCTCACATGTTTGATACAGTCCGATTCCATGGTTAACCAGAAATATCCTAGCCTCATAATCTTTTTAGCTAGCATATATCGTTCATATGAGGTCCACATACTCCCTCATGAACTTCTTCCATTAATTTTTGAGCTTCTTTTTCATCTACACATCTCAACAGGGTTGTATCGAATGACCTTCTGTATAAGGTATCTCCACTTAACAAGAAATGACTTGCCAGACGCCTCAATGATTTCTGATCCTTTTTTGTAGCACACTCAGGATAGCTACCTGTTTGCAAGAAAATTTTGATATCTTGAAACCATGGTTCACTTGACTCAATCACAGCACAGAATGCGGGTTCACTTCTTATTCGGACTTGCAAAGGTTGTATTCTTGCTCCTTCAGTGAATTGGATCAAAGAGGCCAGAGTAGCCAATGCATCAGCAAATTGATTCTGAGTTCTCGGCACATAAGTGAAGGAAATTTCTTTGAATCTTCCTGCTAACTCAGCCAAGTGATTATGATAAGGAATCAACTTGGGATCCTTAGTTTTGAATCGCCTCGAGTTTGGAAAATGATAAGTGATGAATCTCCAAACACTTCGAGCTCCTCGATATTCATTTGAATTGCCATTTCTAATCCCATGATGCATGCCTCGTATTCCGCTACATTATTTGTGTAAGGAAACATTAATCTGGCTGATGCCGGGAACTGTTCTTCTTTGGTGAGATGAGGACTGCCCTATTCCACACCCGTATACATTGGCTGCTCCATCGAAATACAACTTCCAACTGTTGCTTTCGGCTTCTGTTTCTGCTATCCTGATACCTTCATCTGGAAACTGATCTTGTTCCTTTAATTCTTCATCATCAACTGGGCTTTCTGCAATTTGATCAGCTAAAACTTGTCCTTTGACTGAACTTTGACTTACATAAGTGATATCAAATTCAGAAAGCAGCATCTGCCATTTCGAGATTCGACCAACCAAAGCCGGTTTGCTTGCCAAGTATCGCAATGGATCATGCTTCGTAATCAACTCGATCGAGTAGAAGAGCGTATACTGCCTAAGTCTGTGCATAACCCATACTAATGCACAGCAGGTCTTTTCTATCTCTGAATACTTTTGTTCTCCATTTGAGAATTTCTTGCTTAAATAATAAACAGCTCTTTCTTTTCCTTCCTCATCTTTTTGCCCGAGCACACAACCCATGGATTCAGGAAGAATCGTCAAATACAAGAACAACGGTTTCCCCGGTTTTGGAGTAACCAGTACTGGTGGATTCGTCAGATATTGCTTTATCCGATTAAAGGCTTTTTCACATTCGTCATTCCATTCAATTAGGGCATTCTTCTTCAGCAGTTTAAACAGCGGTTGGCACTTATCAGTCAACTGTGATATGAATCGAGCAATGTAATTCAATCTTCCCAAGAGGCCTCTGATTTCTTTTAATGTTTTTGGTGGAGGTAAATCCTGAATTGCCTTGACCTTATCAGGATCGATTTCTATCCCTTTTTGGCTAACCATGAATCCTAATAATTTTCCAGATGTCACTCCGAAAGTGCATTTTTCTGGATTCAATTTCAACTGAAACTTCCTTAATCTTTCAAAAAGCTTCCTTAACACCACTACATGATCCTCTCCTTCCTTTGTCTTGGCGATCATGTCATCTACATATACTTCCACCTCTTTGTGCATCATATCATGAAGTATAGCAAGCATTGCTCGTTGATAAGTTGCCCCGGCATTCTTGAGACCAAAAGGCATGACTTTGTAACAAAAGGTTCCCCAGGCTGTAACGAATGTGGTTTTGACCTTATCTTCTTCGGCCATTAATATCTGATTATACCCTGAAAATCCATCCATGAATGAAAATAGATGATTTCCAGCGGTATTGTCCACTAAAATCAATGTGAGGCAACGGGAAATTATCTTTCGGGGTTGCTTTGTTTAGATCTCTGAAATCCACACAGATTCTTACTTTCCCGTTTTTCTTAAGTACTGGCACTAATTTGATACCCAATCCGAATAATCAGAAACCTCAATGAATCCTACTTCAAGCAACTTTTTTACTTCATCCTTGATTTGGAGGAGTAAATCTGGCCTAAATCGCCTTAATTTTTGCTTTTTAGGTTTAAAATCCTCCTTTGTTGGCAATTTGTGAACCACAATGGATGGGTCTAAACCGGGCATATCGCTATACGACCATGCAAAAACATCCAAGTATTCGGTTAGTAACTTGGTTAAATCTTGTGCCGTGCTCTCAGGCAATTTTCCCCCTATCCTCAGATTCCTAGGGTTTTCGCTTGTTCCCAAATTAATCACTTCAATGGTTTCGGGAATTTCAATCCTTCCTTGTTCAAAATTTTGCCAAATTTCTTGTGTTCTAAATTGATAATCAATATCATCTTCAACGTCTAACCCAGTAGAGTTAGAGGTGATATTGATATTTTCATTAATTATACGCGCGAGATATCCCTGAACTTCATCACAATTGTCGAATCTGGTTGAATATGAATGAGGAATGTATGAGAATATGTGAAAGCACAAACAGAAATAAATTTCATTAAACTGGGACGGTGTTTAAGTACACTTATTTGAGCATCACATAATACTGAAAAACACAAAACACAATCTAGTCTTAGATAAGTTCTTACTTAAAAGACTTAATACTAGCGCAAGGCACAGAGAACCAATTTCTCAAGATCATTTCTTTGGATGAAGCATCTTCTTTGATATCATCTGGCTGCTGGATATGATGTGGCTTTGGAAAGGAATGGCTGATGTGAGGGATTTTGATAATTGGATCATACTCCTTGTCGAGCTTCCTCCTTCTCATTTGGTTTTTCATTTCTGCCACTTCAGCACGAGTGGGGGAATAACCCAGTCCAAAGGTTCCCACCTGAGCTTTTTTTCATCATTCATCATACAGACTTCGTCAAACATTTGGAGCCCGAAGTCTTCTTCTCCTTCTTTTCCAATGTAAGGGACAGCCGTCTCTTGTAAATGGCATAATCCTGTTCTCCCATAACAGTGATGAGTTGACCATTGGCTATGAACTTAACCTTCTGGTGCAGGCTTGATGGTATTGCCCTGGCAGCATGGATCCATGGTCTTCCCAACAGCAGATTGAATGTTCTGGGGATATCAATTACTTGGAAAGGAATAATGAAAGTTTGAGGCCCGATGGTAACTTCAAACTCCACTTCACCTATTATATCCCTTTTTGACCCATCAAAAGCACGAACCACAGTAGAGCTTGATTTGATGCTTGACGGTTCAATCCCCAATAGGCCCAAAGTGGCTAAGGGGCATACATTCAAAGAGGAACCGTTGTCAACTAATACTCGAGAGATGATCTTTCCACAGCTTTTGACTACAATGAAGAGGGCTTTGTTATGTTGATCCCCTTCCTCTCCCAGTTCTTCTGATGAGAAATGATTTGCTCATTTGCAAAGATTGAGTTGATTATATGCCCCAAGGCTTCTTCTGATACACCCTCTGGAACTTTCACTTCTTCTAAGGCTTTGAAAAGAGCCTCACGGTGTACATTAGAGCTAATCAGCAGACTCATGAGCGATATTTGGGCAGGTGTTTTGGCCAACTGCTCGACAACTTTGTATTCACTTGCTTTCATCAGTTTTGCCAATGCTGACTTCTCTTCATCTTTCTTCCCTTCTTCATTTTGCTGCTGTGGCATATTCACAGTTGCATTTTCCGGTCGACTCATAAACTCTTCCTGAGCGAGTAAGGCCACCAACCATGGCCATTGAAGCATGATTAACCGCTTTATAATCAAATGGAGCGGCTTTATAATCACTCACAGCAAGGGGTATCTGAAAGGTATAGCTCTTGGGCTTTGATGAAGTTGATCCATCTTCACTGCCTTTGCCTATCTCGATTTTGATGGATCTAGGTCCACCTCCGATCATGCACACAAGCTCTTCTGGATCCGGAATTCAGCGGTAATCATATTGATAACCGGTCCATGGTTTGGCAATGGTTAGTAGAGACATTTGGAGCTTCAATGAAATCCAACTGGATGACTTTTGCATCAATAAGATCTTGGATTTTATGCCTAAGCCTCCAGCAGCTGTCTGTTGAGTGCCCGATTTGCCCCATGTGATATTCACACTTCAGCTCAGGATTGTAATTTTTAGGCCTGTAGTCTTCTAGGACTTCGAGGTTGATCAGATTATCGGCCCTTAGTTTAGCTAATACTTGGCTAAGGGGAACCGGAATTCGAGTGAAGTTCCGCCTGTTGAACCTTGATTGTTGATTTGGGACTGCACTTTGTTGAGTCTGATCCTTATTCTGATTTTGATTCTGATTTGTTGACAACACGAATGACTTAGTGGGGCCAGTTGCACCCGAAGTGTTGACCATGCTGACGGTTGAATCTTTTCCTTTGTATGGGACATTTCTTGGTGCAGTATATTTCTTTTCTTGTTGCAATTTTCCTGCTGAAATTGCATTCTCAATCCTGCATCCAGCTATCACCACTTCTGAGAAACTTGCTGATGCATGCCCAACCAGATGGGAAAAGAAAGGTTCCTCTAATGTGTTGATAAAAGTGAAAGTGAGGTCCTTTTCAGGCATCGGGGTGGTGATCCTTGCAGCCAATGCTCTCCAGCGCTGAGCATACTCCTTGAAAGTCTCTTCTTTCTTCTTCTTCAGATTGCTTAAATCCCATACCGAGGGCGCCATCTCAATGTTAAACTTATACTGATTAAAAAATGCCCTAGCCAACTTGTCCCAAGTATCAATTTCTGATGGTCTAATTGGGCGTACCAGGCCAAAGCAGCACCAGTAAGACTGTCCTGGAAGGTTTGCACCATCAGCTTGTCAAATTTGCGTATTGCCCCATTCGTCGTACATACAATCTGGTATGCATATTAGGACAACCTGTCCCGTCATATTTTTCAAATTCGGTGCCTTAAATTTCTCAGGGAAGGCACCTTCCTCATATTGAGGCAAATTCAGGATCGCGGTTTGATCAAAACCATCGAACGTCTTCATTTTCTCAAGCAGTTTTCTCTCCATCTCTTTAGCCTGAGCTTCCAGTTCTTTCTTCAACTCAGCCGCATTAAACTCATTTGGTGACTCCTCTTGCTGAATAAGCTGTCCCTCAATTTCTTTTCCTTTCTGTGTTGAGGATTCTTCAGAAGTTGTGGGGTCTTAAGTTGTGCAAGACTTTGTGTTAAAGCCTGCATCTGTCAGCAATTCCAAGGAGGGTTTGTTCCATGGTGTTGAGTCTTTGCTCAGTGGTCTGGTCTGTGGGGTTGTTCCCGGTGTTAGACATCTTAGCTCGGGATCTGGTAACAATAGGGCTCCTAACCGGCTTGGCGCTATCTTTCAAGTTTTGACTTAAACTCGAATTTGCTAGACCTGGACATTTATTTTTATTAATTCTTTAAAGAATAAATGAATTAATATACATATGCAAGAATGTAGATATGCTATCACACAGATGCAAATGGGGATATTGACCAATGATTTTAAAAAAAAACATTTGTATTAAAAGATAATGTTTGACATAACAAAACTTCTAATGGTTTAGAAACCTTATTTCCTAGTGACTGAATCAAAACTACTTCTAATGGTTTCAAAGAACCTTGATTCCTAAGGACTAAACCTAAACCAACTAAACCAGTCTTCTTGTCTTAGTGGGGCAAACAATCTTGTCTTCCAGGGCTAGAATTTTCTTTCGAGCTGCCTTCAACTCGGCCTCTAAGAATGCAATTCTGCTTCCAGCACTTTGCAGGCGATCCACCATTTCCCTCTCTCTTTCTTGGAAATCTCGGTGACATACTTCCAGGCGAGCCGAAACAGCTTCCATGTAAGCAGTTGTTTCAGGGTCAGGTTCCGATGGTGCTGGTTGAAGGACATCGGGAGCTTCATATTGGATATCCTTATTCTTCTTCATTTGGCTAGCCACATACCACCTGGTTGCTCTATACTTCTTGGTTTCCTTACTTTCTGGCTCGATTTCGAAAACTGGCTTCACCTCTCTATTTTCCCATATAGCTCGGATTTGATTTAGCTTGAATTCTTTAGCTGGTAGATCTTGGTTGGATCCAGATAATCTAGAGTGACTTGCTCCAAATTAGGCTTGACAGTAATATCTTGCAGCATACCATACTGTCTGATAACACTTGAGGGATAATAACCAGTACAGCCGGTGAGTCCAATTAGGGGCACTGCCATGTATTCCTTGCAACTTAGGATGGCTACAGGGCTTTTGAACCAGCGAGCTTGCCACATCATGTCTTCAGGTGGCATGTCTTCAAGAATGGCAATTATATCCCATAGAGGATGATCATCTTCCATGTGGACCCTTTCAGCAAAAGATTGGATGAGATCATATTTCAGACTGATGAGGGATCCATTAGCCAATTCTTTTCCATAGTGCTTAATGTGGCTAGCAAACCAAACCATCAGTAAGTGCATGCTTGCTTTGAACTTGCCTGTCCTTTAGACTTGATGTGATTCAGACTACGGACTTGTTCGGCTAGAAGAGCGGGAACATAGGATTTGCCAGCTAAATATTGAGAAACCAGCTCTATGACCCGGAAGTGGATGAACAAGTTGCCATTAGGGAAGAGAATGGTTGCAAAAGCAGCTACTATGAAGGCATTAACCCGGTTTTCTTCCCAAACTTCAAGTGGTATACTGAAAGTGGCTCGGTTGCTTTTAAAGTATTCAGGGGTTCCAAACCAGTCCATCAGTGTGGTTAGCCGGATGCAATATTCATTGCAATCATTGATAGCTTCAATTATTGGTCCCCTCTTGATCCCAAAAAATTCTGAGATAATACGGACCGGGCTATGCTTGAAGTTCGGAACATAGATACCTTCAGAGGTAGGAGGTGCTTGGAGTAGTCTAGTATATTCCTCAATGGTCGGGCTAAGTACATGCTGACCCAAACGGAAGACAACTTCTTCAGGTTCCCATAGATGAGTGAGGGCTCGGAACATGGTGAATGGAACATGGATCTTTGGTAGGCTGAGGATTGGGCCTAACCTATCCTCAATGAATGACTTTTGGACCGGACTAAAACTGACAAACCATCGGTCCAGTAGGAGCATTGGATCTTTGAAAGGTTCCACTCGATTTTCTCTAATAAGGCGAGCCCATAAGCTATCGCTACTGTCGGTTGAAGACATCATTTTCTGAAATTTTTTAAAAGGTATAAGCTAATATTTACAAAATTTTTTGACAGCTTTTATATTTTTTAGAATTTTCTTCTTTTTTTTTTTTAAGTATTTACATATGTATTTATATTTCAACTCCATTTTTTAGAAAAAGTTGGTCATATCCCATGCTAATGAATGCATGATTTGGTAAGGTTCTATAGGTTCCCCGATTTAGTGGTACTAAACCGGAGTGGGAGGACATTTCTTGATCTAGAGGGTGGAAAGCCACAGCCCCCGGACCTTACTTCGTCCTCCTCGCTTAGGCTCTTAAGACGGCCCTGGTACGACCGTATCTAGCACACAATCATGCTAATGCAAATGCAAATGCAAACAAACAATCAAGCTTTTGCTTTCTATTTTACATACTTGCAAGGTTAGTATATATTTAAAACAATTATTCAATATAATATACAAATAATCATATATTCACAAAATTGAGCAAGGATAAATTAAAATTTAATTCCTAAGTGGCTAGCCCTCTTTTTTTTAAAAAAAATTTAATATCCCCAGTGGAGTCGCCAAGCTGTCGAGCCTGGATTTTTCCACTATCTGGTTCATTTCTCCTAACCCGATTCACATTAAACCCGAACCCATTTAACATGAATCCTCGACTAGGGGTTAAAAGAAATTTTAATTTTTGAAAACTTTTTAGAGTCGCCACCCGATATAAATCGGGAAAAAATAAAAAGCTAGGATCAATGGGTCGGTTGATCCTAACTTAGCTACTAGTCTGCGAAAATTTGATTTAAAAAAAACAAACTTTTAAAACCAGATATCATGGATTCGGGGGCTAACCTATTAAAACCAAATGGTTACCACTTTTGGAATTTTAAATTTATAATTTATCCTTTTCATGCTCAAAAACTCAAATAAAATTATAGAAAAATATTTACAAGTCAAATCATTCATTTTTATTTTTTATGTGCTTTTCTTTTTTATTTTTTATTATTTTTTTAGAACATGAATATCAACAAAATATCTTATATTTACAAAATATTTATTCAAATATAAAAAAAACAAAACATTTTTTTTATTTTTAATGTCGCCCCGCAGGTGCCTACGTACTCGCTAATCGAGATCAGACAAAACGTAGTTCTTTTAAAAAGAACTTTAATTTGTTGATCAATTTTATTTTTGAACTATTCTCACTTTAAATTCATTAAATTTTAAATTTTTATGAAAATCATTTTTGATGATCCTATGATCTAATCAATTGATTTTTTTTATGAAAACATATTTTTCTAAGTCCAAAAATCATTTTTTTTTTTTTTTAAAATTTTGGTTTTGGAAAATCCAATTTTGTCATTTTTATTTTATTATTATTATTTTTATTTTTTTAATAATCATCACATAAATTCACAACATATTCAAAATATTTTACAATATATTAAAATTATTTTTCATGCATTAAATATGCATTTTAAAAGCAATTTATGTATAAATACATATTAAAAATATTCAAAAATATCAAAAAAAATAAATTTATATAAAAATAATTATTTTGATTTTTCTGGATTTTTCTGAATTTTTCTGAATTTTTATGAATTTTTCTGAATTTTTTACTATTTTTTGCTATTTTCTAAAATTAATTATATAATAAAATAATACGGACTGACCTGGGCCGTTGGATGGAGCGGATCAGATCTGGAGCGTCGGTCGCGCTTGGATCTGGACCGTCTGATCTCTTGACTTCCAATCTGGAGCGTTATTTGCTTGATCAAATCTGGGCCGTCTGATCTGCTTGATGAATCTGGACCGTTGATATGCTTGATCAAATCTGGACCGTCTGATCTGGATGATTGAATCTGGGCCACTGATCTGCTTGATCGAATCTGGACCGTCTGATCTGGATGATTGAATCTGAGCCGCTGATCTGCTTGATCAAATCTGGACCGTCTGATCTGGATGATTGAATCTAAGCCGTCTGATCTGGGCTGACCGTTGACCGTTGACTGTTGACCAGGGGCGGGTTGGACTTCGGATTTTTGGGTCAAATTTCGGGTCGGATCCGACCCGATCGGGCGAAGAAGACGATTACGCAGTTTCGAATGCTTCATCGGCCACTTCTGGTGGTCTTCGAGGCTGGAGGAGTTGTCGGCCCGACGCCTGTGGGGGAGGCGCAGCTAGTGGCGGTGGTGGATCGCGCCCAGATCCACCGAAAGCGGCGGTTCGCGGTGGTGGTTACCGGCGGTGAGATTTTCAAACAAAATAAAAAATTACAGAGAGTAATCCGATCAATTCGAGCAAATTCAAGCACACTAAAACATCAAAATCAAGTTTCTAATACTCTAAAACACTCAATTTGGATCGAATCTGATCCAAGAACTTTTAATTTGAAAATTTCGAATTTTACATCCTTAATTCGAAAATTTCGAATTGATCTTATTATGCGTGTGTTTCTTGCAATTGAGTTGTGCCTTTTGATCCTAGTACCCTCTATTTATAGGTTGCAAGCTCAATTTTACGTTTCGTATTACTTCAAAACGAATCGATTTTTGCCTCTTTATTTGCACGAATTTAATCCAATAATTCGTGTTTAATTTGTTTCAAACTGATGAATTGATTATTGATCTTTCATATTCTTCATCAAATCATTCAATGTGGGTAGATGAATCATCCAATTTTATCAATTCTTGTAAATCCTCATTAATGGACAATTGAATGCTTCATAAATTGTATTTTTTTTTTCATTTTTTCTAGCACGAATTTTGTGACTTTTGGGTTGCTTTTACACATGAATTGTGTATTGATCTTTCATATTCCATGTCTACTTTGCAATGGCATCATCAATTTCAACAATTAATGATGTTTTGTCATTAAAAATTGATGCAAAGTAAGGCAAAAAGTCACTATGAGAAGGCAAAAAATAAGATGATAAAAAGGCAAAAATTTGCCTTTGCTAGGATTCGAACCTGGGTCCTTGAGCTTGGGTGTGTATTTGGGTCAATGTATTTAACCAACAGGCCATTTGGCCTGTGCCTCGATCACTTAGCCAACTCATTACTTAATTAAGGCTTTTGGAAAAATGAGTTTAATTAAACAAAAATGAAGATTTTGTTTATAAATTTAAGCCTTAATTAATTAGGCAAAAATTGGGTGTCTACAGATACCAACCGTTGCTTTAACTCTTGGAAACTTTGTTCCCTCTTCTCATTCCAAATGAATCTTTCATTCTTCTGGGTCAACTGAGTTAGTGGCTTAGCTATTTTTGAGAAATCTTGACACAAACTTCCTGCAATAGCCAACTAATCCAAGAAAACTTCTAATCTCAGTCACAGTCCTTGGTTGTTTCCATTCCATTACGGCCTTAATCTTTTCAGGATCTATTGATATTCCTTTCCCTGAGATAACATGTCCTAGAAAAGATATTTGGTTCAACCAAAAGTCACACTTGGATAATTTGGCATATAACTTGTGCTCCCTTAAGGTTTGTAATGCCATTCTCAGATGTTCTTTGTGTTGCTCCCGTGTTTTAGAATAGACCAAAATATCATCAATGAAGACAATCACACATTTATCCAAGAGCGGCTTATACACCCGATTCATCAAGTCCATGAAAGCAGCTGGTGCATTAGTCAATCCAAAGGGCATGACCATGAACTCATAGTGTCCATACCGAGTTCTAAAAGCGGTCTTTGACACATCCTCTGGTTTTATCCTCAGCTTGTGGTATCCAGATCTCAAATCAATGCGTGAGAATACACTTGCTCTTTGTAGTTGGTCAAAGAGATCATCAATCCTTGGCAATGGATACTTATTCTTTATAGTAACCTTATTGAGTTCTCAATAATCAATACACAACCTCATCGATCCATCCTTCTTTTTTACGAATAATACCGGAGCTCCCCAAGGCGAGACACTTGGTCTAACAAATCCTTGGTCAAGCAATTCTTGTAATTGCTTCTTAAGTTCCTTGAGCTCAATAAGTGCCATTCGGTATGGTGCCTTGGATATAGGTTCTGTTTTTGGCATCAAATCAATCTCAAAATCGATTTCTCGTTTTGGGGGTAACCCAGGCAATTCTTCTGGAAAAACATCAGAGAATTCATTAACGATGGGGATGTCGTCAATGTTGGGTCTTTCCTTATCCTCCTCCGTACTTCCCACATAACTTTCAACTCCTTCCTCAACCTCTTCAATTACCTCAAACGAACTTAACTCCAAACTTTTAGAAGTTGCGGATTCTCCAAGAATGTAGCTTTCTTCCCGTCTTGTCCCATGAATTCCACTTTTTATTTCTACAATCTACCTTTGCTTCCACCATGGACAACCAACTCATTCGAGAATCACTTCGTATTTGCTGATTTCTATTACTATAAGATCGGTAGTTGTTTCATGGCCTTGTATCTTCATGGGGCAATTCCTTATTACTTCTTCGGTAGTCACCACACTACCGGTGGGGGTTTTTATATGAAAACTTGTTGTGGTGTGTGGTGATAGGTAAACCGGTCTTCAAGGCTATATTAGCGGCAACAAAGGAATGTGTTGCCCGGTATCGAAGAGGGTATAAGCGGTTAGGTCCCCTATTGTATGGTTCCTGCGTTCAAGACGCGTGTGTTACTATTCTTATTGTCCTTATAAGGTTCCTAGACATTTATTATTTCCAACATACATCATAACTTTATACTTAACAGATATCAAAACAAACATATATTTAAAGGTTGAGGCTGACTGTAACCAAGCTATAGTCATACTCTTCTCATGGTCCAGGGCGGCCCAACTCTACTCCTTCTTCGGCATCCTCCTCGCAGACCCATTGCCTTCAAGGTTGTAAATTCTCAGCCCATGCATAGATGATGCCGAGCGACTTCCGCTCCATTCCCACTCTTATCGGGCAAGTCTTCCTGAAGATCCAACAGGTTGATTTGTTGTGAGATTTCTTTGGGGACACTCGTTGGCAAAATGTCCGTTTGCTTGCATACGAAACAAGTTGTAGAAGCTTTTTGGGCAATCTGGAATCTTATGCTCGAGTCACACAGAAATAACACTTGTTCTAGAGAAGGGGGCATCTCTCTGGATAGTGCGCCCCTTTGCATTTCCAACAACTTATGCTGCCTTGGAATTATCCTTTTTGTCCACCGTAATTTCCCTTAAAGTTGCTAATTGGTTTAAACCTCTTAAAAGGGAAATTGGAAGCTCGTTCCTAGTTGAAATTTCCTTCCAAACACATGCACTTTCTTCTCAAAGTCCAGCTTTCCTTTTCTTGGCCCCTTAACAATTCTTGCTCTTTCAACCAATTCTCTGAAGGTAGGATGTCAACTCTTTCTAACCGCATCCTTAAGTCCTCATCTAACCCATTCAGGAACACTTGTCGTTTCAGCTCCTCACTATACTTATAAGAATCGGAGCATACTGCAGGAGTCGCTGAATTCCGTCTTATATTGTTCTATGGATTTTCCTTCTGGGATATGTGTAAGAAATCCGCACTATACCTTACTCTTAAACTTCCAGGGAATAATTTTTCCAGAAACTCATTCCGAAACATATCTCAGTGATAGGTGGCGGCAAATTCCCTACTCTTGGACTCCCACCATACGCGGGCATTAAAACCCTCAACATATAAGTACCATAGCTTATTCGAAGATGATGAGAACTTCATAGGCGGCAAAAGATCGTTCTATCTGCGCGAGCCAATCTTCAGCTTCATCTGGTTTCCCAAAAGCTCCGTCAAAGTAACGGTTGGTTTTGATGAAATATGGGAGTGAAGTTCTTATGGTCGAGGTGGTGGCGGAGGCGGCAGGGGTGCTGTATGTGATTGAGCATCAGGTGCTGCTGGTCCATGTACAGATGCATGGGGTGCTTGCTGGGGATGGTGCTTGTGCTGGTGCTGAGGTGGCATATTCCTCTGTTGTTGTTGAACTAACACATTAAGAAGCTGTGTTAACTGGACCCAGAGTGGGATTGGAGATTACCTTGTGGTCTGGGGCAGGAGCCACAGGGGGCACTTCTGGTTGGTTAACTTCTTCAGGCAGGTTATTCGATGCCTGCCTCATCATCGGTCGTCCCCTTCTAGGTCGGCTGTTTTAAATCGTTTACGTAAATACTACATTTATTAAGTCTTTTACATATAAGTTACGGAAATTGCGGAAATTTTTAAAGGATTATACATGTAAAGAGAATATCACACAAGAGAAGTTTAAGCAACTAAATCAAGAGATGAAATTTGTTTAAACCAAAATATTTAATTAAAAGCATAGAATGGGAATAAATCTTATAAATAAATCAAGGTTTATCAAAAGAAATTCAAAATACAACAATATTAAACACTTTTTCGAAAACATAAACTAAACTACTAATCGATCCTATATCCTAAGTCGATCTGGTTACAAATTCTTGTTGGACACATGGGATTGCTCATGTGTATCCTTCCTTCTTTCTTTGATCTTTTCTTCCTGGTGAGGGAGTTGCATTACGGTGGTTGGGTCTAGAAGTCGTCTTAGCCATCTTAGTTACGAACAGCTTCAAGTTGCTTTGGTCCATCATTCTTTTTCCTTTGCGGGAGGGTTGATTTCTAGACGTGCTTGGCTTCTCGTTGATCAAACTTGTCTGCGCTGCATGCTCTCATCGGATACTTCCATCACTTCTTTCTCGATCAGGTTTCTTACGCTGAGATCGTCTTCGATTTGGGATATTTCTATCAGGCCATTTGAAATCTTAACTGGCTTTACGTTGGTTGGAAATATCCTTATCTCGTCTGATCTGCTAGCTCATCGTGGGCATGATATAATCGCCGTATGGAATTCCAAGTTCAATAATCGAGAAAACTGAACGTCTATCGCTTCGGGAAGTGAACTTAGCTTCTTGGAGCGTAGAGTTGTGGTTTTAATGGCACGTGGGCCGTTCCCTTACCGTAAGGAAACTTCTAAGTTAGTCCAATAGGGCAAACTCGTTACATAGGCTTTTTACTTTTATCGGTAGTCCACAAGGGTTCACCATTTCTTAAGTTCAAAATTGGGCCTTAACTCTAACTTCTCCAAGAGTAAACTATAAAAGACAAGGGAGGTCATTAATTCTCCTTTTGAGAATTTCTAAACTTGTCTAATCCTATCTAAGTCCTTTCGTAAACATATCTATTTTTTCTATTCTAGATTTATTCCCATTACCTTTATTTCTATAAACTTGTTGCTCTGATACCAACTTAAACTGTCATGCCCGAAGGGTACCCTAAAAGTGGCAGTCCGCCACATATAATATCAAGGCTTAAGAATGGCTACCTAGTCATGCGAAAGCCTTAGTATTATATGTAAGGAGTCTAACACGGTAATAGGAGACGCTTTGGGAAGCATAGTTTAAGCAAGTAAAGATCAACATACAAGAATCCAGAAATAAAGTATATCATATCATTAATTTAAAGGTCTATTACATAATTTCTTAGGGGCATACCCCGCTAATCCCATGGGTCGTGATAAACTTATAACATCCAAAATACTACATTAAAGATTTCAAAGGAATTCTAATCTAAGTCTTCGGGTAGATTTCCTCCAAAAGCTTCAATATATAGAACTTACACGGATACGGGGAGACCTCGGGCACAAAAATAGGTGTTCCTGAGAATACAAATATCTATAGGGGTGTAAGCTTATGGGCTTAGTGAGTAAATCCCAAAATTCATACTCGAAGAAAATTATCAATCAAGTTTATTATTCAAACATATGAAATGCAACAACCACGTGAGCATACAAGACATATGACTTTCCGGGAATCATATGTTGAATGAATTACGCCATTCATTCGGGGTTGGGTATTCAGGCCAATTACAGCCATGCTTTTAAAAACACTTTTATAGATCTTACCGGCTCCTATACGCCATCAAAAACTTGTAGTTATTACAGGCTCCTACTAGCCACCAATTTAAGTAGTTCTTACGGGCTCCTACTCGCCACTGACATGATATACCGGTTATGTCTACCACCACTATTATACATTTGTCCCACCAATTGTATAGTAGTGAATGCAATGTGACTCAACATATGAAGTGCATGAATAATTTCTTTAATTAAAGTCTAGTAGTTATATTTAACTTCTTTCAAGTGATCAATCAATTTCAAACATTTCAAGATATTAATTCACATACAACTTTATTACGAACAAATCGAGTTTCGATATACTTAGTATTCTTTCAACATATTATCATACACTTCCTTTTGATTTTCTTAAATTCTAGTGCAACTAATTTACAAGCACAATCAAGAGTATGAAAAATAACGGGGAATAAACTCACTCAGCCATGATGACACCTTTCTTGAAACGGATGAGTCGTTCGGGATTTCCACTAATCGTAATAATCTTCGGGATATGAACAATCCTCCTCGACATTATCTAAAGAAAGAAAAATACTTAAGATGAGTATTTCATGAACTTTTTTTCTGAAGATTCTAATCTTTTCTTAAAATCGCGGTAAAATCGTATAAGGGGAAATTCCAACTTAAAATGGCCATAACTTGCTCATTTTAACTCGGAATTTTGCGTATAAATAACCTTTTCTACCTACTCGGAAAGATCTACTCATTTCTAAACTTATTTTCATAAACTAGGTCGTTTGGGTTCCGAAAAGACAGAGACCAGATTTTCCACGAATTTGCAAACATTTGTGTTCCTTCTTGTAAATAAAGCTCATTGAAAAGATGAATATTTCAAGTATTTTGTAAACTTTTGAAAGGTAATGACTCATAACAAATGTATGAAGTAAATGAAGTTGTCTCAACTTATGAAAAGTAAGACTTTGAACTTGAGATTTTATTGAAATATTCATTTTATTTTTAAAAGATCTTAAGTTATTGGAGACGAATATTCTTTTTCTAGATTTAATCTCTTGTAATTACTTTAATTTCCGAAAGTGTGGTTTTATTTTCTAAACTTGGATTCAAAAGTAGTAAAATGACATTTTTATTTCTTGTAATGATTCCAAAAGAATTTCTACTTTCTTGATGAAAGATAAGTTTTCATAAAACCTTTTGTTTATGTAAGAAAAATCATTCCCATGCATGTTCATGGGTTTTTAAAAAAATCCATTTTCCATATTTATTTCTTTAGAAAGAATCTTTAATTCAAGAAAAACACTTTCTCATTTTTTTGTCGAGACAAAAACATTATGTTTCATGCTTGAAATATGAATCATAAGCTATAGAAATAAAAGTAAAATAATAACTTGAAAGCTTAAGTAAATAATAAAGTAAATCAAGTATTGGGACCTTAGCTTCATCAAGGTACCCCGGGACTAAGAAAAGACTAGTCCCGAAAAGAAAAGAAAGAGAAATTGTTTTGACTTAATGAGGACAAGTCTAAGACTAGAAATGACTAGTCTTAAAAATCAACTTGAAATAAATCGCGATAAAGTAAATAAATTGCATGAAAGATAAATAAATTGCAAGATAATGAGCTTATATGCTCTAAATAGTATATATAGCTATATAGATATATTAGATAGTAATAACAGAAAGGAAATATAAAGAACATAAAGGAACATAAAGAGATTGATATTATGAACAAAAACAAAGTATGAACTTATTGTTGCATTCTTAACCTTTATGGTTTTAGAAAACACACACTAAGTCATACTAAGTAAATGAACATGTGGATTTCTTGAAGGCATATTACCTAAAAGAAAGAAGAAGAGAGGAGCTCCTTGTAGAAGACTTCTTGGAGAGAATTCTTGAGAGAATTTGAGAGGAGATTTTGGTATAGTAACTTATAGAGAAGAAGTGGTGTGAAAGAAGTGAAGGTATGAGGGGGTATTTATAGGAAAATGTGGGAGATAATTTGTGTTAATTAAATAATTGAAAAATAAAACAATTTGAGGCATTATGGGGGGGGTGGGGGGGGGGGGGGGGGGCCGCGGCCGGTGCTACTTCATGCATAAAGAGGGGAAATTTTATTTATTTTTGTTATTTTGTTAATTAAAAGTAAGAAATGAAAGATGTGAAGTTGTATTGGAAATGAAAATGTGTAAGAAATAGGTGTATGGGTTGTAAGAGTAGGTTGTAAGAAAAAGTAGAGATAGATGAATGGTGTAGAATAGTAGAAAATAGTGTAATGTAAAAGTAGACATGACAATTAAATACCGGTAGTAAGAAAATACGCGTATAAAAGCAATATCTGATATTTCTAGCTACCGAAAAATTACGAAATTGATATTTTTGAAAATTTTATATTTTTACGAGTCTAACGGTATATTCGGAATATTTTTCCTATTCTGGGCTTCCGGACACGTTTTTCAATAGCTATGTCCGATCGGGTTCAAAGGACACTCGAATTTTGAAAAACTGATATTTTTATAAAACCTATACTACGAGCTATTACGAACTATTACAACTAATTTCCCAACTTCGTTTTCTAGGGCTTGAGAAAACGGCAATGCCGGACTTAAGCGATTACGGTAAACTAGGGTTTGGTTGACTCTGGGAAATCCGGTTGACTTCCGATTAGGGTTTAAACTATAATTCGGATCAAAAAATTTCGGGGATTTACATAAACGACGTCGTACCACAGGATTCGTTAGTCTGCTAACCCGAGTGGAGGGCGTAAGTCCATCCACATATGATTTTGGCTGGTCATATGTTTGTTGAACTCATTTGTTTGATGCATACATTTGCGTGAATAATCACTTGTTTGAATGAATTGTATTAATTGTGATATGGAAGTTCTTACTCACTAAGCTAGTTAGCTTACGCCCCCATAGCTTTTATTTGTTGCAGCATGAGTTCATTTGGCTTAGGCCAAGGCAATCCACCGCTCAGCTACTGGAGATAGGAGTTTCCCATAGAAGTTTACTTCGCTTTTGTTTAAACTTCCGTTGGAAACTAAAGGACTCTAGATGACTGTAATGGACTTGATATTATTTTGCGGGGGAATGCCCCTTAGATTTTGTAAAGTATAAATATGTGTTTTGATTTATTATCTATGGCTAATGAATGCCATATTAAACTTCTTAACTCCATCGATTGAGTATTCTGTTGTCGTAAATGGACGCTTTATATCTATACAAGACTCCCGAAGGGCTCGGATAGAAATTCAAGAGTCTTTTATAGTATGTGGCGGGCTATTACGTTTAAGATATCCTATGGGGCGTGACAGTTGTCTAAATCGCCAAAGATTAAACTATACTTTTTACAAAAGAAATTTTTGTCACCAAATGAGAGTTTTAAAAGAAATTTAGAATTTTTAAATTGATAAAAGGAATTCATTTTTCTCAAAACTTTAGGAAGAACTCATTATAATTTTGGAAATACTATTATTTGAAAGGATTTTCTAAAACCATAATCATGGTAGAAAATAGAGTCATTTTCTAAAATTTAGGAAGTGATTCTTTATTACAAAAATGTTTTCCTTAAAAACATAATATAAAAGAAACCCCATAAAAAGGAAATGTAAGTTTTCAAACTAAGATTTAAAAAGATCAAAATAATAGTCAAAGGAAATACATAAAAAACTAATAGGAAAAGTAACACTAGTGATAAAAGTTTCAAAAAGGAAAAATAAAGAAATTCATTTTTATGGAAAAGTCACCAAGGAAAATAGTAAGATAAATATAAAATACTCTTTGAAAACAAAAGAATCAAAAGCTTCATTTTTCAAGAATCTACAAAAAGATTTCTTATAAATTATGATTTTTTTCAAACTTCTAACTAACATTGTTTTTACTAAAGAATTTTGTTTGGACAAAAAATACTTGAGCATGTATGAAATATGAGCTATAAATCTATAAAAAGGGAATTTCTCAACTATATAGATAACTAAGTATTTACCGAAGAAATTTTTAGATGATTTGATGATAGAAACAAATGCTTTTGGCATGGGAATTTAGTGGTGACTCTGATCGCCACTATTCTAGAGCTTAAATGACCTATTTTGGTGAAAATAGTTTTATAAATGAATAGATCTTTTCGAATAGGTAAGAAATGGTATATTATATGCACAATTCTGAGTTAAAATGACCAAGTTATTGCCATTTTAAGTTGGAATCGTCTTCTATACGAATATTGATGTTCTTATGACATAGTTTTGTCAAAATTCAAGAGAGTTATCAAGAAATACTCCTTCTTGACTAGGTGATCCCGAGGAAGAGTATCCATATCCTGAGGACTACTTTGACTAAGTAGATTGTTCGATCGACTCTTCCATTTAGAAGAAGTATCAACATGACAACCTGAGTTTATTTCCTTAACTTGTGTACTTGATTGTGCTTATAGTATAGATGCATTAGAATTAAGAAAAGAAAAAATGCTATGTATGTAAAGTTGTATGAAAGAACATTAAGAATATCGAGGTGGGAATTGATTGCAAAGAATTGCTTGTCTTAATATAGAATTTGATATATCTCAAATTCTATGATCACTTTAAAATTGATAGTAATGATGCTATGATATCTTAAATAAATTGATTCATGCATACCACGTAGTGAGTCTATAAGCCTTCGTTTTCTTAGCAAATTGAACTTAGTTTCGGTAATCATAATTGGGAACCGAAACCCTAAAAAATACCTAAGACTAGTTTGGGACCTAAAAACCCTAGAACCGCTAATACCGAGAACGAAACTTCGGAATAATAAAAAATGAGCTAGCTCTAGAATATAGTCCTAAATAATATACCAAAACATAAAAAGATCATATTTCAGAGAAATTCATCCGTTTCAAACCTGATCGGTATCTGTTTTTGAAAACCGGTCCTCAAGACTCGAAAACTGAAAAAAATTCTGTAGGACTCTTTACAACCGAAATTTAATAAGGAATTCAAATGTAATATTAAGAATTTCTCGGTTTATAAAAACTATAGTTATAGTCCTTTTATCGTATTTTCATTACTACCGGTAATTTAATTGTTTAATCTACTTTTTGATTTCTAATGATACTATTCACCAAGTATAACAAGTACAACCATACATACTCTATTCTTACATCCTTACAACCTATTCTTATAACTTTACATCATATTCCTTACAATTTACTTTTCTAATACATTTTTATTACTTAAATTACTTAATTAAATCTGAATTTTTATACAAAACAAATTGCACATCTCTCTCTCTCTCTCTCCCCCCACCACCCTACCCCCACCTTTACACACTCTCTCTCATTTTGTTTTATTTTTCTTCATTATTTAATCACACAAACTCTAATTTCATTTCCTATATAAACCTTTTTATACATTTACCATTTCACTTTCTTTGTTTTTCACCAAAATCAAACTTTTGAAAATTTTTCTCTCCTCTCTCCTCCCTATTGTGTCATGAGCAGCCCCCCTATCACCCCAAGGGGTACCCTAAACGTAATAGTCCGCCATACTCAATATTAAAGCTTAAATATGACAAGCTTAGTCATTCCTAGAAGCTTCGATATTAAGTGTAAGGCATGCTCTTACAAATTTAGAGGACCATACATGGAATTATAAAGCTAAAGATAAATAACAAATTAAAAAAAGAGGATTCATAATATTTATTTGTTCATAACAATAGTCTTACAAATCTTAGGGCCATTCCCCAGTCACAAATAACTGTAGCCTATTACAAGAATATTTCTACATTTATCCAACACTAAACTTCATCTAGAAATTCCTTAACCAAAAAGCAAAATACCTGGCTGCAGGGTCCACGTGGCCTCAACCACAAATAGATAAACTACAAAAGATATCTATAGGGGTATAAGCTAATAGGCTTAGTGAGAACTATTTTCATAAATAACTTCTTGCGTAATGAAATTCATACAAGTTATTTAAGCAGACAAATGAAATGCAACATACACATGGGCAAACAAGTCATATAGTTTTCCGGGAACTATATGTTGAATGGATTTACGCCTCCATTCGGGGTTTGTGTGATACGTAACCTCAAAACAAGTAGTTTTAGTTAAAAAAAATTATGCTTTCAATCAATACACCAAGCATATTAAGTCTACTTGATTTGAGCCATGCTTTCGGACTTCCGCCAAGCATTTAATTCCATGTCGCCAAGCAATCGCTTCCAATCATAACCGCCAATTGTTGCTTTCGACCTGAGCTACCATCCTTCTTAACCAAGGATAATAACTCAATGCAATGTGACTCACTTCATGGTATGCATGAATCAATTTATTTATAATATCATGACATCATTATTATCAAATTTAAGGTGATCATAGAATTTCATACAAATCAAGTGCTATACTAAAACAAACCTTTAATCAATTCCGGCCTCGATATTCTTAGGATCCTTTCAACAAATTTTTCGCATACATATCAATTTATCTTTTCTTAATTCTAATGCAACTAAGCTACAAGCACAATCAAGTAAAGCACTTTAAGGAAATAAACTTACGATGCCATGTCGACACTTCTCTAAACAGATGAGTCGTTCACACAATCCACTTAGTCCAAATAATCCTCAGGGAATGGGTATCCTTCCTCGGAATCATCTAGTCAAGGAAAATACCCAAAAATGAGTATTTCTTGATGACTTTCTTGAATTTTGACAAAACAATATCATAAGAACATCAAAGTTCGTATAAAGGAAGACTCCAATTTAAAATGGCCATAACTTGGTCATTTTAACTAGGAATTGCGCGTAAAATATACCGATTTCTACCTACTCGAAAAAATCTATCCATTTCTAAAACTATTTTTATCAAAATAGATCATTTAGGCTCCGAAACAATTGTGATCAGATTCACCATAAATTTTTCCTAAGCCAAAAGCAATTTGATTCAAACATTAAATCATTCAAAAATTGCTTTGATAAATACTTAGTTATCTATATAGTTGAAAAAAACTCTTTTTTCATAGATACTTACCTCATATTTTATCCATGCTGAAGTGTTTATTATCCAACCATATTTTTTGTGAAACAATGTTAATTAAGAGTTTAGAAAATTATAGTTTACAAGAAATCCATTTTGTAAATCCTTTAAAATGAATATTTTGATTCCTTTGTTTTCAAAGAATTACTTTATGTTTGTCTTACTATTTTTCTAAATGAAAAAATGAATTTCTTCTTTTCTAAATTCTCAACATTAGTGCTACTTTTCCTATTTGTTTTCTTTGATTATTTATTTGAAAAATCTTGGTTTTGGAAACTCTCATTTTCGTTTTCAGGGGTTTCCTTATATTATATTTTTATGAAAATATTTTAGTACCAAAGGTATCTTCTTTTATGAAAACAAAGTAATATAAAAATGATTCAAAAAGCTTTTTCAAGACAAAAGAAAATTTTTAAAATTGTAGTGAGTTCTAATGTTCATCTTGCATTTGCATCCATAACATGAAAGTGAACATAGATCTATTTTGTTTTTAGTATATAAATTCCTTAAATATTTGTCTTATGTATATAAAAGACTTGTAGTGTGATGGTATTAATGGGAATATCGCCAAAAACTCAAGATCTAATTTTGTTTCCACGAAAAGAAAAATTTTAAACTCGGATCTTGAAAACCTATTTTCCAACTCTAAAATGAAGATTTTACATTAAATATGAAGGGCTTAGGGAATAGGCATCATAAAAAAATGATTTTGATGAGTTAAATCTAGTTTTACTAAGAGATATCTTCAAAATAAGAAAAGGTTACAAAAGTTAAGTTAGAACTTGTTTCAACTCCAACACGAACATAAAAATTCGTAACTAGGAGGAGTTAATATGAAAACACCTATTTTCCAACGCCAAAATAAGAATTTTATTAAGCAAATGAAAGCCTTAAGGAGTATGTTTGATTAGTATTTAATTTTAGAAAGATTAAATAAGTTTTACACAAGAAATAACCTCAAAACAATTTAACAAAAATTCGGATTTAGAAATGACCCATACTGAAACACCTACTTTCAAATTTCAAAATGAGGATTTTAATAGAAAAATGGAAGCCTTAGGAAATAAATGTAGTAAGGACTTAGTTTTGATAAAAATAAATGGATTTTATCAAAGCATATTTCTAAAACAAAGGAAAGGTTTCAAAACATAGGTCAAACACTATTTTCATTCCCTATAATTTTTGTAAAATTCGTAATTAGGCAAGACCCCTATTTAAACATCTATTTTTTAACTCTTAAATGAAGAAATTTATTAAAATAATGAAGGTATTAGGCATATAGGTCATTAAGGCTTATTTTAGTAAAAATAAAGGTGATTTTGAAAAAACAAAACTAGTTTTTCTAAATCAAGTATTCTTGAAATTTTTGCAAAGTAAAAGTTTATAAAATTTCTTTTTAACCAAATATCATCAAGAACATACATATAGATAGCTCATAACATTTCATTCATGATAATAACTAACATATAAGATACTATGGTAGAAAGCAAGTAAATTTCACAAAACAATTTCGAAAATATGATTTTTAACTACTGATCAGATCTGATATGAGCTTTCCAAGACCTAAAAGTTTTCAAAACTTAGGAATAACATTATAAATAGATAGATATTTCGAATTACATAGAAATCGATTGTTTATTTGTGAAATTTCGAATTAAAATGACCAAGTTATGGCTATTTTAAGTTGGAATTTCCCCTAACTATGAAAATTACGAACTTAAAATTTTTTATTTAATAAGTTGGAATTAGTTATGGTTTGAAATACTCATTTGGGTATTTCTTTCGTTTAGTTGACTTTAAATCAAAGGAATCCTTGCCCTCAGATTATTACGAATAGAGACCGGTGTCCATGGCCGAGTAAGTCATACTTACTATTTTCTATTCCGTATTGTGTTTATAATTTATAGTAGCACTAAAATGATAGGCAAAGATAAAAATTGGAAATGCATGATGGGTAATTATGGGATTATGTATGCTACCTTGATGTGATAAGAAAAATGTGCTAGGTATATCGAAACCGGGTGATTGATTGATGTATGTCCATATTCCATGATTATGAGTGCTTGTAAGTTGATTGGTCACCTATGAAATTGCATTAATGACTATTCAGATTAATATAGTAATATGGACATAATTACTTCACGATGGGGATGGTGCATTTAATTATGATTGATTCATCGTGATCCATAAACAATATGAATGAAATGGGTTACCTGTGATCCATAAAACGGTACAGTTAATGGGTTACCCGTGAACCATAAAACGGAATAGTAATTCAAGGTAGTACTGTCACGCCTCATAGGGATATGCTAAACGTAACAGTCTGCCACATGTCATATAAGACTCTCGAATTACTATCCAAGTCTTTCGGGAGTCTTGTATAAATGTAAGGCATCCCTTTACGACAATAGAATACTATATTCAATAGATTTAAAGAGTTTAATTCGGCATTCAATAGCATTAGATAATAAATCAAAATGCATAAGCAATAAGTTACAAATTCTAAGGGGCATTCCCCCGTAAAAGAATATTTAAAGGTCCATTACAATCATCCAGAGTCTCTTGGTTTCCTGTGGAAGTCTAAGCAAATCTGAATACAACTTCTATAGGAAACACCTAGCTCCTGAACCTGAGCTATAGCCTGTCTCGGTCTAAGCCATATAAACTCGTACTGCAATAAATAAAAACTATAAGGCGTAAGCTATACTAGCTTACTGAGTGAAAACTTCCATGATCACAATTATAACACATCAATCAAACAAGTTATTAATCAGACAAATGATATGCATCAAACACGTGAGTTCAAAAAACATATGACCAGTCGGAAATCATATGTGGATGGACTTGCGCCCTCTATCCTGAGTTAGCATATTAACGAATCATACGGTATGACACCGTTTAGGCTCACGGTCAACCAACTTATAATTCGTTTTATGGATCATGATTAACTAACTCAATAATTCGTTTTATAGATCACGATTAACCAACTTTTACACCGTTTAGGATCACAGAAAAGCAACAAATGCTAATGCTCCATCCCCATTGTAATATGAATGAGTTCAAATTCATCTTCAATTCCGAATAATCAATTATACCAATTCTTTTAAGTGACCAATCAATATCTACAGTCAATCCTAATTTATCTATACAAGCAATGATTAATCACCTGGTTTCGATATTCTTTAAATTCAACTTCTCATAACAACATCAAACATATATAATTCCCGTTCAACCCCATCATGCATATTCATTTTATCTTTTCTAAGTATCTAGTGCAACTATCATTACAATCACAAACAATAATTGAAATCGGAAGTGATACTCACTCGGCCATGGTTTGCCGGTCTTTTAGTAGTAGTAGTCCGGTGGTAAGGATTCGTCGGTTTCGGGATCACCTAACAAGGAAGAAATACCCTAATAAGTATTTCATCACTTAACTAATCCAAACTATATTCAAAACTAATCAAAATCGTAATTCTCGCTATTTGCGGAAGTCCCGACTTAAAACGGCCATAACTTGGTCATTTTAACTCGGAATTTCGCAAATCATATATCGATTTCTATCTACTTCGAAAGATCTATCTAATTCTAATATTATTTTCAAGTTTTGAAAACATTTGGGTCACGTAATAGAAGGATCAGATCTGATCAGTAACGATCTCCATTTCCGAAAAATAGTTTTGTAATTGTTTGAAATGTTTCTATTTGATAATTCAAGTATACATGAAAGATGAATGATTTCCTAACATGGATGACATGTGAGCAGTTTAATGTATGCATGATATTGATGATTTTTGCTAAAAGAAAATTTTGTAACTTTTTATTTTGCAAGACCACAATAACGACTACTTATGAAAAATCTAATTTTCTAACTTTGACAACACACTTGTGTTTTGGAATTCATTCTTAGGAATTTCTAGTTATCTTAGTTAAAATTGAGTCTTCATAACATACACTACCTAAGACCTTCATTTTTACATAAGAATTTCATTTTACACTTTGCAAATATGTTTTCAAATAGGATTTACTCAAAAATCCGAATTTTTAGAAATCAAATTTTTGAATGATTTCTTTAGGAAAAACTTGTTTAATGCATTAAAATTTAACACTTTATGATATTTATTACTTAAGGACTCCATTTATTACATAAAACTTTTATTTTGAACTTGGATAATAGGTGTTCTCATGGTCTTCATCCAAAATTACGAATTTCACAAGTTGACTACTAACTCAAGATTTTCCATCTTGATTCTACTTCTTGTTTTATACATTAATCTCATCAAAACTCATTTCAACTTATAAAAATCACTAATTAATGATATCTATTACCTATACCCTTCTTTTTTCATATAAAACATGAGTTTTAAAGTTGCTACAATGGTTTTTAAAATGTAGCTTTGAAGTCATACAAATTTTTCTTTGAATATTTTCAACAAAAGCTTTTCCTTTTTAAATTCTTTGTCTTATATACCTAAAGATCCACTAACTGCACATTTATATACACAAGACTAAATCTTTATGAGCATTAATGCATGAAAACACAAAATATCCATGTGATCATGAATGTCAAGTATTATATGTGTATCTAAATGCTAGATCTACTACTTATAATGCATGAAAAGGAGTTTAAAAGCTTGATTATGGATGTTTATGCAAGATCTCTACATTTATATGCATGAACATGAAAATATTTCAACAAAAACTCATTCAAATGTAAGATCCACTCTTGTGATGGCTTGATATTCATGTATTAGCATTTTCTTGTCCCTAGCAAATG
Organism: Combretum micranthum; assembly: GCA_024138025.1. Taxonomy (NCBI): domain Eukaryota; kingdom Viridiplantae; phylum Streptophyta; class Magnoliopsida; order Myrtales; family Combretaceae; genus Combretum; species Combretum micranthum. Next base: position 1,909,914 of record JAMXBD010000051.1, read on the forward strand.
CTCATGGGGACTTAAGGTGAAAATACTCATGAATAATCTCGACATTACAAGATTAAATGGTACAGAGGCTTAAGAATCATCACTTAAGGTTGGATTAAGTGAAGAAATGAAGAAGAAAAAATCTTGTTGTGTGTGTGTGTGGAGGGGATGGTGGTCACGACAACAAGGAGAGAAATCGAGAGAGTTTTGTGAGATTTTGAACAAATGAAATAAAGTGAAAGAGAGAGAAAATAAAAAAATTATTTATATTAAGTGAATTAGGGTTTGATTTAGATAATAAAAGGAGATAAAATAAATCAATTTGGAGCCATTGGGAGGGGTCATGCATCGGCCAAGTGAGGGGAAGAGAGAGGAGAATTGAAATTGTTTCAAAATTGGAATTTATGTAATAAAAGCGTTAAATGTAATATTTTATTAAGAAACAAAAATTTCTTAGAAAAGAAAATATAATGAGTATTTGTAAGGATGTAAGACTAGGGTATGGGTTGTATGTGTAGTAGGTTGTACTTATGATAGTGATAAATAGAAGACAAAACATTTACTTTACCTATAGTAAAGAAAATACGGGAAAAAGGCTATAACTGTAATTTTTATAACCCGAAAAATTATGAAAATTATATTTTTGAAATCCTTATAAAATTTCGGTTCTAATGAGTATTCCGGAATATTTTTCTAAGTTTCTAGTTCCGTGGCTTGCTTTTCCGTAATGGAGCTCGAGAAAGCCTGGAATAGAAAATTTTTTGAAATCAAAACTTTATATGGTTTGGAATATATTTTAAAACAATATTCCACATTAAATTATTTTATAAAAGTTCTTGTGATATGAAACCGAAGGAAAACCTGATCTAGGGTTTCTAGGTTTCTCTCACAAATCTTGAACTCATCCAGTTTAGGGTTTCGTTTTTCGGTTTCGAAGTTTACTTGATTACTAGAAAAAAAACGGTGTTTACAAGTACTGGAGGATTCGTTAATCTGCTAACCTCAATGGAGGGCGTAAATCCATTTAACATATGATTTCCGATTGATCATAGGTCTTGTATGCCTATGTGGTTGTTGCATTTCATATGGATGATTAAATCAACTTGATTGTATGTAATTATGGGATATATATATATTCTGGAAGTATTTACTCACTAAGCTAGCGTAGCTTATACCCTCATAGCTTGTTTTTGTTGCAGTTTCCTTATCTATAGTTGCATCCCAAGACTTGGCTAACTCAGGTAATGAGAGAATAGGAGTTTCCATAGAAGTTTATGTTTAGCTTTTGTATAGACTTCCATAGGAAACCTTAAATGTTCAAGTTGTTGTCAAAAACTTTTACTTGGACTGATTATTATTTTGTGGGGGAATGCCCTTAGTAAATGATCCTGAATTATCTGTGGTTTGTATTTTATGCTTATTCTATCAAGTTAGACTATCTATTTTCCAATTCCGCTAAGTATTTTATTGTCGTAAGGGAACGCCTTGCATCTAATAGAAGACTTTTGAATGACTGTGGTAGTAATTCCTAAGTCTCATTTAGTATGCAGTAAACTGTTATGTTTAGGGTATCTCTTGGGGCATGATAGAGTCACATTGCGTGGGGTTAATTTCCTTTGGTGAAAGGATAGCAACACAGTCAAAAGCAATGCTTGGTGATAATGATCGAAAGCGAATGCTTGGCGATAATTCGAAAGCATGGCTCAACACGAGTAGACTTAATATGCTTGGCAGAAATGACCGAAAGCATAAATTAACTAAGAAGACTCGGTTTAAGATTACTTATTATCACTAAACCCTAAATGAAGGGCGTAAATCCATTCAATATATAGTTCCTGGAAAACTATATGCCTTGCTTGCTCACGCGTATGTTGCATTTCACTTGAATGCTTAAATAACTTGTTTGAATTTTGCTACTCAAGTATTTACTTATAGAAATAATTCTCATTAAGCCTGTTAGCTTATACCCCTATAGATATCTCTTGCAGTTTAGCTATTTGTTATTGAAACCACGGGGACCTTGCAGTCAGGTATTTCCCTTTTTGGTTAAGTAATTTTAGATAAAGTTTAACATTAGCTTAGATGTAAACTTCATAGGAAAATTTCTTGTAATAGACTCTAGCATATTTTGACGGGAGAATGCCCCTAAGACTCGTAAGACAATATTGATGAATGAATGAATATTTTGATTTCCATTTCTTAATTTTCTATTGTATCTGTTACGCCCCAAAAGGTACCCTAAATGCGATAGTCTGCCACACTCGATATTTAAACTCAAGTATGACAACCTTAGTCATTACATGAGTTTAGACACCGGGTGTAAACTCGTGTCCACCATATAGGGGACCTTACTTTGAATCGAAATAGCTTAAGAAGACATACATAGCAATTAAGAATATAAATCATAGTAGCTATAACTAAGATTAATCTATTACAAAGATCCAAGGGGCATACCCCCATCAAAATATTAAAAATCTTTAAAGTCTACAAAAGTTTCTTATAACAACATATATATATATATATATAATTAAGGAGATTTAACTAAAAGTCTATGCCTAACATCTAGGTCCCGACCTCTTCAAAAAGCTCCTTATATTCCAAAAGCTATACCTAAGAGAAATGTCCCCTTGGGGATAGCCATTGATAATTGTATTGCAACAAAAAACTATAGGGGTATAAGCTTGTGAGCTTAGTGAGTTACACTTCCAAATTAAATACTTCATCAAACAATAGGGCAAGCAAGTTATATTAAACAATCATATGAAAATTCACAAGCACATGAGTATACAATACATAAGACTTTCTGAGAGTCCTATGTTGAATGGATTTACACCCTCCATTTAGGGTTAGGTGTTTCAGGCCCACACGATCATAGATTTCAATTTTTCTTATTTATATAGTGGTTGATTCAGGTGCTCACCCACTCATTAATTTTGTAGTTGATTCAAGTGTCTACTCTACTTCCATTTTAATTTAGGCGACCCCGCGCCAATAACCAAGTTTTGAGGCCCAACCGTTGCTTAGCTATTATGTCTTTTTCCCACAAAGGTATAATAACAAATATAATGTAACTCAATATATGATATGCATGGGCAATTTAGTTATATAGTCATTGCATATCTTTTAAGTGAATTATAAGCGATCATAGAGATTTCAGACACTCCAAATCTATACTAAATCATGCACATGTTTATAGCAATTCCCATTTCGCTATTCTTAACATTAATTCAACCAAATAGAATTCACATGTGCATTCCCGTTTTATCTTGTCCCATTAATGCCACCATGATTACAAGCATAATCATAAACATGTAATTTAAAGAAAGTGAACTCACTTTGCCATGGCGTGAAATTCCACTTAATCGTAATAATCCTCGGGAAGGTCTAGTCCGTCTCCCAAGTTTCCTAACCAAAGAAATACCTCTAATGAATATTTCTATGAAGTTTAAATGAAACTTATAAATTCGATTCTAACAAGCTCGTCAAAGTTCATCTAGGAGGAAATTCCAAATTAAAATAACTATAACTTGGTCATTTTAACTCGGAATTTCGCATATTATATATCGATTTCTATCTATTCGATGAGAGCTATCTATTTCTAAAGTTATTTTCATCAAACAAGGTCTTTTGGCCCATAAACAGTAGGGTACATAATGCTATACGAGATTTCCAACTCACAATTCAAATTCTAATTCCAATCCAAGCATCATTGGCAAGCTTTGATAGATACTTAGCTATCATTATATCTTGAAAGACTCTTTTGTATACATTTATAACTCAATATCATGCATGATTCATGGGCTTTAATCAATCTATTTCCTCATGTACTCAGACAATACTTTATGGGGTTTGAAAGATACTACCTTCTTAAGCTTTGTTTCTACCAAGTATATTATATGTACATGCAATATCTACAAGTTATTATCATGAATATCATGAGATGAGCTATCTATATGTATATCCTTAATGATATTTGATAAGAAGAATTTTTGTAGAAAACTTTTGCTTTGCAAAACTTTTGAAATTACTAGACTTAAGAAAACTAGTTTTATTTCTTGCAAAATCACACTTGCTTTTATCAAAATGCAACTTTAATGACCTATATGCCTAACACCTTCATTATTTTAATAAAATTCTTCATTTTGGAGTTCGAAAATAGGTGTTTAATTAGGGGTTTTACCTAGTTACGAATTTTACAAAATTTTAAGGAATGAAAACATTATTTGATCTATATTTTGAAACATTTCCTTGTTTTAGGATTATACCTTGACAAAATCCACTTATCCTTGTCAAAATTAAGTCTTTATTATATGTATTCCATAAGGCTTCTATTTTTCTATTAAAATCCTCATTTTGGTAATTGGAAATAGGGGTTTAAGTGGGGGTCATTTTCAAATCCGAATTTTGAAATTTATGTTTGAGATTGTTTCTTGTGTAAAACTCATTTAATCTTTCAAAAATTAAATCCTAATCAAACCTACTCATTAAGGCTTTATTTATTTAATAATACTCTTGTTTTAGGGTTGAAAAAGGTGTTTGAAATACCCTAAATTTCCATTTGAGTTAATTAGATATTATTAGACGATTAGTATGAAAATACAAGTAATTTTGAACCTTGATATAAGTTTATTTTAGAGATTGATTTTAAACGATTTAGCTAGTGAAATTTTTGCAAATTATATGATATAAATAGATAGTTTAACCTAATTGCATTAGTAATTGAAAATAGAGATCCTAATACCATAAATACTTGATTTAACCCATTAAACTACTTCAATTACCTATTTCAACAAATTCAAATTTATTCAATAGTTTCTAATTATTAAACTAAATTCTGTTTGTCGAGTTCAACCGCATAAACCGCTAAATCATTGACTTTGCCATTTGAACCGAAATTTTAACTTCTTAAATCTTAGAAATTTAAAACTAAATATTTACTTTCAAATATCAATTCCTAGGTACCTAAACCCCTAAATTTCAGTACGATATTAATTTTCCTTTAAATAGGTTTCCTAGAATTAATTTCTAATGTCAATTAGTTAATCCTAATTCTTATTCCTTAATTTCCAATTCTAGATGCTTAAAGCCCATAACCTAAAGGCCTAATTCATCATCTAAAACCCTAAGCCCAATAACATTAAATCCAAGCCCATGAACCAAAGCCCACAAAGCTTGAGAAATCAAAGCCCATAAGACCACATTAACTATCATGCACTATCATACACCTTATAAAATCCTAATGTCTAGAAAAAAAAAATCTAACAAGTGAAAAGACCAAAATAACCTTAGCTAACTCTTGAAGATTTCTAACCCTAGGAAAAGACCAAATACCCCTTAAATATCTAAACAATAAAATATCTTGCAATCCTAGAGAATTCTAATGAACATAAAAAGACCAAAATGACCTCAATTAATCAAGCAAAATGACCAAAAAGCCCCTAAACCTAATGGGAATTACATAACATAAATTAATATAAATAGGATGCTTAGAAAACCCTAATTCCCAACCCATTTTCAGCAGCCTCATTCTCTCAAATTCCCTCTCATAAACACTCCAAAAACACACAACAAAGTCCTTTTCAACATCAACACTCATAAGGTAAAGTATTGCTTAAGTTTATGCCTCTTAACATCCTCTTTTGTTCCATTAATCTAAGCAATATTCCAACCAATTTCTTAGGTGAAATTAAAGACTAAAAACAAGGTTGAAGTTAGGAAAAATAAGCTTGAGGAAGTTCCATCAATCATTGAGTGATAGAAGTGGTAGTGAGGCAACCATTTGATTGATTTTCTAATCCAAGTAAGTAATGTAATTAGTATATTTCATATGTTGATGACACATATAATTCATGTAAATTACTAAATTATAACTAGATTCAAGTATAGATTACTATATGTATGCTTAAAAACCGAGATGAGCATGTATGGGTGTCTTGATATATGTTAAATTAGGTATGTTTTGTGTTGAATGTGATGATTTGAGATGTGATTTGTAATTTTGATTGTAAATATAAATATTTGAAGTAGATGACATAACGTAGAATAAACATGTTTTAGATGAATTCAATATGCTTAAAGATTAATTTATATGCATATATATTAAATATGGACAGCTTGGGTTATCAAATTTAAATAAAATACTAAATGAATTTATTTTTGAATTAAATTTATAAAAGTGATATTTTAACATGTCTATATGAAAACTATAAATTTTCGTTATTTTTGAAATACATTTACTATTTTTAAAATTAAATTACAAAATAGCAAAACAGTGTTTCGGCCAGCAGTGGTGGCGTGTCATGACTTCATATGGCCGAACCGGTGACTTTTTCTCCTCCTTTTTTGGTGAAACTACAACGTTTTGAAAGATCAAGAAGTCTACTTTAACATAGTGCAAAGAACCGGACAAGAACCGGTTGGTTTAAAGGTCAAATTCGATCGAATCGATTGGTCATTGCTGCCTATACCCTGCTCTAGACAGTTTTGAATCAATTAAAATTAAAACCATAATTAAATAATTAATTTAGGCCAAATGAACTTATAAACATATAAATATATGTGTTATGAAGTTTACATAAAAAATTGAGCTTAATAATTCATGTTTAAGATAATAAACCGATTTATTAAAGTTAGGATACATATTAGTTTTCTATAGGAAATGAAATGAGGGAATTTAAGGTAAATTAAGTCTAATAAAATGAATATGAAATAAATGTAAATAATGTGTTTTCATGTTAAATTATGAATTTTAAGACAAATAATTGATTATTTTTATTTTATGAATTTATAAATATAACATCACAAGATAGTACAAACACAATAGGAAACTAGTTTAGATTTCTTAGTCCATTTAGATGTAAAAATAAATTATAAATGACATAAATAAAATAATTATATTTTAATAAGTTGTTTTACTTAATAAAAGCTTAATAGATTGATTATAAGACATATTATAGAATTATCATTTTAAATGACCTAATTACCATTTAGTAAACTTGACTATTAATTATATTCAACTTGATTAGATAAAATTAATATAGATTTATTAACCAATATTAGCTTAGTAAATTCTTCAGAAACTAACAATTTACTTAGCTATAATTGATGAATACCTATATAATCATATAACTTGAAATTAGCTTCGATTAATATGTTAGGTTAAACCTTAAATGATAAGGAGTACGTAATTTCTAAAATATGATAGACCATGAATAATAAGAGGAATGTAGTTTCAAATGTAAATTTGCTAGAAAACTAAGTAGTTAATACGATTTGATTTAAGTTGATAATTGATTCAAATGCTTATATAATTAATCTTGAAGCAGATATTTTTAAGAGTCTACATTCTGTTTTATCTTCTGGTCTATCTTCTGATTGTACAGAGCGCAGATTTTATACCAGGTACGCAGTGACTTGTGTGTTGCCTGCTAGGATAGGCATCCTAAATCAATTAATACTTAAAGATGCCTTAATGATTGCTTGCTGCTTGTGCTTGGTCATTTAACCCGGTCCGAGGGTCACAACCTTGCTAAGTGAGCCACGGTAGTTAGGCCTTAGGCCACCCCCCCATCATTGACATTACAAATATGGTTATTAGTGGCTCAGCGGGTAGCTGATGGAGATGGTATCGGTAACGTTTTTATATTGGAAAGAAGTTGTATTAAGCATTTAATACATGGGCTCTATTACTCTGCTTAATTACAATGGACTAATATGGATAGAGATGTGTAACGTGTCTCCTAGATGAAGCTATTTACTAGATGATCCTATAGGGGATCTGGTTATTCGGGCTGCCCATATCAACCCCCTGAGCAGTTGCTGCTATTGGTTGTTGCATTGCATATAAAATAAGCATGTGTGCCAATTTTGTATGTGCTTGTGTTGCTGTCGTATTGGGCTTCGGCTCATTCCATTTTTTTTAGGTATTGATGATTCCGATGATGATACTTATGACTACATGGGGTATGGCACGGACTTCAAGGAATATCTTGATGAATGGAGTGATTAGAATCTACTAGATCGTTGTCTCGTTCCTATTTTATAAATTTCACTGTCAAACTTATGTTTTAATAAGGGCCTATCTATAAGCCCATGGTTTGTATTTTGAGATACTTGAAACTCCTTATTTTGAAACATCTGGTGATATGATACTGTATATATTTATATGTCTTTGTCTACTTTTGGAGTATCCATTTAAAAAATTTTTGAGAAATTTATTTCTAATGCGACTTTCTATTGTTCCCGTAAACTAATACAACGATTTCAAAATCTAAAAATTGTTTAGCAACGATCACGATAAACTGTAGATTAGGTTAGCCTTAAAGTATAATGCGTAAGTGTTATACGTGGCGACTGACACGCCTTGAACCCAGTTCGGGGCGTGACATGTTCATATATCAACCTTTCCCTATTACAAATTTTAAGTTTGTTGTTGGGGTTGAAACATAATGCTAACATAACTTTTGTAAACTTTTCTTATTTGAAAATATCTCTAAGTAGTTCTAAGCTTTACTCATCAAAACCATTCCTTTATGTTACCTATTCCCTAAACCCTTCATATTTAATGTAAAATAGTCATTTTGAAGCTAGAAAATAGCTTTTCTAAATAGGTTCCTTTTTAGATCCGAATTTCCAAAAATCATTGTTGTTGAAACAAAGATAGATCTTGGACTTTCTAATATTTTCTCACTATTATCATGCTACTACAAGCCTTTTATGTACATAAGACAAAAATCTATGTTATTTATGTGATCAAAACAACTAGATCTAGTTTATTATGCAAGTCATAAATGCAAATACAACATCAATATTATGTAAATGTGATTAATGAATGAATACATGCACAAAATATCAATAATAACAACATAAAACAATAATATAGCAAAATAATAGTAAAACAACTCAAATAACAAGATTTACAACATTGTGATGGCAAGAATATCATGTTTAAGTGTTTCCTCATCCCTAGCATAAAGATCATGGGGATTTTGGTAGAACCACACATGTATGATCTTGCCATTACATGTTTTATTTATAATAGGGTCTAGATCTATTACCTATTTAGTGTTTAGAACAAGAAACTTGAAGAAAAATATGATGTGTGTGTGTATGGGGGAGGTCACGGCATGGAGAGGAAGAGAGCGTTGAGGGAAAAAAATTGCAAGAGTTTTGTTTAGATAAAAGTGAGAAAGTGAAATGAGGTTGGCATAAAGGAATATTTATAGAAGAATATATTAGGGTTTGTGTGGAATAAAAGAAGGAAAAATAAAATAAATTGAGAGAGAAAGCATGGGGGGGGGGCACCAGTTTTGGCAAGAGAAAGAGAGAGAGAGAGAGAGAAATGTGTGATATTTTTGTGTAATAAAATTCAAAATTCAAAAGTAACTTAAGTAATAAAAGTATTGGAAAATAAATGTAAGGAAAATAATGTAATATTGTAAGAATAGGGTATGGGTGGTTGTACTTGTGAATAGTGTGATTAGAAATTAAAAACTAGATTAGATAATTAAACTACCAATAGAAATGAAAATACGATAAAAAGGCTATAACTATAATTTTTATAATCCGAAAAATTATTTAACTAATATACTTAAAAATCTTATGAAATTACAAATCTAACGGTACTGATAACATATTTTTGGTATCTCGAGCCCCAGGACACGCTTTTCAAAGTATGTATCCGATCGGGTTTGAAATAGGCCAAAATTTTACCAATCTAATATTTTTAAGCATCCTAATATTATTACGAACTAATCTAAACTTTCCACTCATATTTCGACGAACATGGAATTGGCGGATCTAAACTGCTAGAGTTTCTTAAGGATTTATTGATTTAGGGTTTCTAGTTGACTTTCCGGCTTAGGGTTTTAGCTTGAAATTACCCTAAAAATTAGGGGTTTATAGTATCTTCTTAAGCTTCATATTTCAAAGTATGGTCCTCTAAAATTGTGAAAGCATGCCTTACACCTAATATCAAAGCTTATGGGAATGACTAAGGTTGTCATACTTAAACTTTAATATTAAGTATGGCAGAGTATTATGTTTAGGGTACCATTTGGGGTGTGATAGTTTAAGTTAGTATCAGAGCCAAGTTAAGAATTTAGAAATCATAATTATAGAATTGGACTTAAGAAGAAACAAATTAGGATGGAATTAAGAAAGACTTAGATAGGATAGAATGGGTAAAATAAGTTTTTCTAACTTTTCTCTCTTTTAGACTGCTGCAAAATGAGACGGAGTTTAGTAGAATGCTGCAATATGCTCCTGAATCCTACAAGTACTGTGAGCAATTAAAAAGACAAGTCTTTCTGAGTGGATTGGATGAAGACCTGAGAGTGAAGTTGGAGGAATTTGATATTAGGAACTACCGAGAATTGGTAGAAAGAGCTGGAGTTATGGAAGGAGCTAAGAAAAGGAAGGGAAGGATAGAGGAAAGAAAAGCCCCAATCTTTGGGAGAAGATTTCATGGTGGATCCAATCCACATCCCCACAAAAGAGATTCAAGTTCTCCAACAACTATAGGAGCAATGTCAATAGTAGGAAGCCAGTACCCAAGACCGTCAATTGCTGGAAGTGCAATGGAGCATACTACCCCAAGAAGTACCTATAGTTGTTTGGAAAGTGTTTCTACCGTGGAGATGCTAATCATAAGATGCCGGAATGTCCAAAGAAGGCAAACCATACTTGCTACGTCTACAAGCAAGTAGGACATTTCGCCAACGAATGTCCATAGAGGAGGAATGTTTTGACAAGATCTTCTGGAGGAGTTGTTCCTACAAGAACTGGAAATAGGAGTGGAAGTGGAACTAAGCTGGGGTCTGCTGCTTCGGGATTCAAAGTCTACAACATGGAAGGACAATGGATAAATAAGGAGATGGATGAAGAAGAAGGGGATTTGGCTGCCTTGGATTACGGAGAAGGCTACAATTGTGACCTGGTGACCAATAAGCCTTAAACCTTCCGGTTGTTTATTCTTTGATTTTTTTTACAGTACAGAAGTTTTAAGATTTATGGATAAATGATATGAGAATAGTAGTAATCCCCATGTTAAATATGCAGGAAGCGTGCAATTAGGACGTCCGAATGCTTTTGCTCTTTTTGACTCTGGAGCAACACATTCTTTTGTTACACTTAGTTTATCTAAGAAGGTTGGATTACTAATAACTTACAACAACTTCTAGCTTTAAAATTAAAACCCCACGAGAAATGTTGTTGTAACTCAAGAAGTGTTGAAAGGTTGTCCAATAAGGATACAAGGACATCTATCCACTTGTGATTTCATAATGATGGAGATGAACAAATACAAAGTAATATTTAGCATGAATTAGTTATCTCTTGTTAAAGCCACAATAGATTGCCGCAGTAAGAGCGTGGAATTTATGGACCAAGAAGGAAAGAAGATAACATTCATTGGAGAATCCACAATCTTAAGGAAAGAGGAATTGTATTCATTCGAACTAATGGAGGAAATTCCAAAAGAAATGAATAGTTACGTCGATGACACGGAAGAGGAAAAGGAGAAGCCTATTTTAAAGAATATTCCAGTTATCAATGGATTTTCAGACGTTTTTCCAGATGAGTTGTCTGGACTACCTCCAAAAAGGGAGATCAATTTCGAGATCAAGCTGATGGCCAACACGGAACCAATTTCTAAGGCGCCATATCGTATGGCCCCAGTGGAGTTAAAGGAGCTAAAGAAACAACTGCAAGATCTTTTGGATCAAGGTTTTATAAGACCAAGTGTGTCACCATGGGGTGCAACAGTCCTATTTATGAAGAAAAAGGATGGATCCATAAGTTTATGCATTGACTATCGGGAGTTGAATAATGTTGCAATCAAGAATAAGTACCTACTCCCTAAGATTGATGATCTCTTTGACCAACTACAAGGAGCGAGTGTGTACTCTTACATCGATCTAAGGTCAGGATATCACCAATTGAGAATCAAATCGGAAGATGTTCATAAGACTGCTTTTCGAACTCGTTATGGACACTATGATTTTTTAGTAATGCCTTTTAGATTGACTAATGCACTAGCTGCTTCCATGGATTTGATGAACCGAGTGTATAAACATCTGTTGGATAAGTGTGTAATTGTCTTCATTGATGATATCTTAGTCTATTCTAAGACAAAGGAACAACACAAAGAACATCTAAGGATGACATTACAGACTTTAAGGGAACATAAGTTATATGCCAAGTTGTCAAAGTATGACTTTTGGTTAGATCAGATATCATTCTTAGGACATGTGATATCGAAAAGTGGAATCTCGGTAGACCCCGAAAAGATCAAAGCAATAATGGAATGGATCCAAAATGGCAACTGAAGTTAGAAGTTTTCTTGGATTGGCCAGCTATTATAGAAAATTTGTACAAGACTTTTCAAGGATTGCTAGGCCACCAACTCAGTTAACCCAAAAGGATGAAAAGTTTATATGGAATGAGAAACGAGAGCAAAGTTTTCAGGAGTTAAAGTGACGCTTAGTGTCTAGCCCGATCTTAGTCTTGCTAGATCCAAAGAAGCCCTATATAGTGCATAGTGACGCATCGATAAATGGTCTCGGATGTGTACTAATGCAAGAAGAAATGTGATCACCTATGCTTCATGACAGCTAAGGCGGCATGAACATAATTACCCCACACACGACCTGAAGTTAGCTGCCGTCGTGTTTGCCCTTAAGCTATGGAGACACTACCTCTATGGGCAAAGGTGTGAGATTTATACGGATCACAAAAGTCTTAAGTATCTATTCACCCAAAAGGAATTGAACAAGAAGCAAAGGATATGGCTAGAGTTAATCAAGGACTATGATCTTGGAATCAATTATTGTCTAGGAAGAATAAACACCATTGCAGATGCTTTAAGCCGCAAGAGTCATGGAGAAGTTGCTGCTTTGCTTACAAATCAAAAGGAGTTGATAAGAGAGTTTGAGAAATTGAGCATTGAATTTATGGGACAAGGTGTAGAAGTGGAGATAGCTAATCTAGTGTTGGAACAAACTTTGGTAGAAAGGATCAAAGAAGCTCAACGCTATGATGAGAAGATGCAAAGGATAAAGAAGGAAGTATAAAAGGGAAACTATACTAATTTTGTGGTAGATGATGTGTCACGCCCCAACGGGTACCCTAAACGTGACAGCCCATTGTACACAATATTAAAAATTAAGAATGACTACCACAATCACTCGAAAGCTTCCATATTGGTACACGGCGTACATTCACATCAAAGAGAGACCAGTAGAGTTATGCATTGTAAGATATTAGCAGCGGAACATTCAAAATAACACTTAATATATTTCATCGAAATATAATGTCTTGCAACTTCTACGGGGCATTCCCCTGATAATTTCCATAACAACATAGTCTTAATATGAAGACTAACTAAAGCTAGAACATTTTAAGGGAAACCTAGTCTATGTCTTCAAAACAGAATTCCTCCAAAAGCTCCCCAAAAGCATAAGTTCTACCCGGATGATAGGGTGATCTCGGGTGCAAAATAACGATCCTACAATATCAAAAGTCTATCAAGGAATAAGCATAACTAGCTTAGTGAGATATTCCTTACGCAAAAGTACTCATAACAAGCATTCAACCAATTTCATTAAACAAGCATATGAAATGCAACAACCATATGATCAAATAGTACATACGACTATCCGGTTTCGTATGTATGATGAATTTACCCCTCCATCTATGGTTAGGGAATGATTCGAACTGGGCCCCAAACGACCTCCTTGAAATTTTGCACTTGTCTTAGGGTTCCAACAAACCGTACTACTAGTCCCCGGGCTTTTCTTGCCCAAAGCGATTGATCCGGCTAGGCTACAACGTGAGGTCGTATTCCCCGAACGTCCTAATTCCTCAAGATGTAACTAGACAGTTTACCTTTCCGATCCCACGCTGAGGAATAGTAGTAAAAATGCGAAATGATATTCTAAGTGATATGCATGAGCAATTTAGTTTAAGGGAATATCCAATCTGACATTAATTCATTTAAGGTGATCAATCAATAATTGCACACATAGTAGTATATACATAGAGACAATTATAATAATCAACAAATCGGGCTTCGATGTACTTATTGTTAATTGATCACACATAGTAATTCACGTACATAATTCCCATGATAACCTACATGCATATCAATTTTATCTTTTCCTAACATCTAGTGCTCTATTCTATAAGCACATGTGCGAATACATAAAAAGTAGAGGAAACTCACTCGTCCATAGCAATCTTCTATCAATCAAAGTAATCCTCAGGGAAGAGAATATCTTGGTCCTTGACACCTAAACAAAAGAAATACCCGAAATGAGTATTTCATCCAAGATCTACTTCAAATTTTCTAACTTTATCTTATTGAATTCGTCAAAATTCGCATGAATAGAAATTTCAACTTAAAATGGCCATAACTTACTTATTTTAACTCAGAATTTCACATATTATATACCGTTTTCTATCTACTTGAAAAGATCTATCCATTTATAAGGTTATTTTTATCAAAAGAAGCCACTTGGGTCTCGCGATAGTGACGTATAGAATCATCACGAAAATTCCAAATTTCAAAACTCAAGTTTTCAAACTTTTCTTCATCCAAAAATTTTTGTACCAAAATATAGATATTAATATAGTTGGAAAACCCTTTGAACATATATATATTGACTCATATCATAAGCATGAATTTAGTGGAGTTATCCTAACAATGATTTTTATAAAATAAAGTATTCTAAGTTGGAAAAGTAATGTTTTGTAAATTTTTATTTTAGCTTTGTTGGAAAAGTTTTTGGTTTTATTATAAGTAAAAATTTTCCTCCTTTTAACTTTATCTATCTTTTGAAAACACTTCATATTCTCCAAAATAATTTATCCCTACAACTTCATTTTTAGGAGTTAAAAAATGTAGTTTCTAAATGTTTTCTTGATAGTGACAAAACTTTCTTAAAGTTCACTTGTTCTTAGTTTTTCCTAAAGCTTGTTCCATTTTAAAATAATAATGTTCTTCTAATTTTTATTTCCTAAGTAAGACTCATCTTTAAAACGATTTATTCTTTGATGATTTTGTAAAACTTATATAAACCTTAGTATGTTGATGAAAACTTTACAAATGAGTTTAAGAAAATTTTTGTTAAACGAAGAATTAGTAACATTAAGTTTAAAAAAACTTTCTTACTTTATTGGTTTGAAAAGAGAGTATGTGAAAATTCTACTTTATGTATTCTTTGACAAAACTCTAATGTACCATTATTGTTAAGACTTGTTATGAGTTTACTTAAATTTTTGGGAAAGGTTTGTGGAGGTAAAACTCTTAGCTTTTAATGAAAATCCTTTCTTTAAATAACCAAAATTTATTTGAAGAGTTCATAAAAATATTTTCTTCATATTTTTGTTGAGACAATATCAATATGCCCATGCATGAACATGAATATGTAGTCATGTGAAATATAATCAAAATAACCTAATAAGATAAAATAAATGTAATAAGAGCATAATAGTAAAGTCAAGTATTGGGAATCTTAGCTTCATCAAGGTATCCTGGGACTAAGAATAGACTAGTCCTAAAAAAAGAAAGAAAGAAAATTGTTTTGACTTGATAAGGACAAGTCTAAGACTAGAAAGACTAGTCTTAATAATAGCATGAAATAAATAAATAAATTGCAAAGCATAAAAATAAATAAATAACAAATGAGCTTATATGCTCTAAAGGAAATATATATATATACATAATATTATATAGAAATAAGATCATAGCAAATAATAATAACAATAATAACATAATGGAAAATATGAACATGAACAAAAACAAAACATGAACATATTATTGCTTCTTTAACTCTCATGAGTCTAAAAAACATACACTAAGCTCATGCTAAATTATATGAACATGATGAGTATATGTAAGAAATTTTACCTAAGGTTATGTGTTTGTTGAAGATGAAAAGAAGAGGTTGTAGTAATATGTGGCAATGGTTTTATGGAGAGAAGAGAGAACTTTGGAGAGAATTTGAAAGAGAGGTTTTGGTAGAGTTTTAGTAGGAAATGAGTTGTGTGAAAGAATGAAAGAGGAAGGGGGTATTTATAGAGTTTTGGAGTGGAAACTAGATGTAATTAAATAAATTGAAAAAGAAAAATAATAGAGAGTGATGAAAGAGAGGGAGTGGACGGAAACCTTGGAAAAAGGGGAGGAAAATGATCAAATTTGTTGTTTTGTAATAAAAAGAAGTAATGTGTAAAGTATGATGTGATTAAAGTTATATAAAGAAGGTAAATTGTAAGGTATAGGTATGGTAGTATGTAAGAGCATAGTGTAAGAAAAAGTGGCGATAGTGAAATAGTAATGAATAGTAGAAATAGTACTATGAATAGTAGACTAGACAATTAAAATATTAGTAGTAAAAAAATACGTGTAAATGGCCAATATCTGATATTTTTAGTTATCAAAAAATTCTAAAACTGATATTTTTGAAAATCTTACATTTTTACGAGTCTATTGGTATTGTCGGAATATTTTCACTATCTAGTGTACCAAAGTACAGTTTTCGAAAACTGATCCCATTCGAATCCGAAAGACACTAGAAATTAACAAATCTAATATTTTTAAGCTTTCCTATACTATTACGAACCGTTATCCACAATTATCTCAATTTCGTTGTTTAGGGTTTAAGAACTTGAGATTGTCGGATCTAGATTCACTATATTAAACTAGTTAACTTTAGGGTTCCAGTTTGACTTCCAGTTCTTAGGGTTTACTATAATACCAAAAAATCTAAGGGCTTATATGATGACGATGTCATAAGATAAAAGGATGGCTTTGCATGCCTGAGGATGAAGAAATGAGGAAAGAAATCTTGAGCGAGGCCCATAACTCAGCATATACGGTACATCTAGGAGGAACCAAAATGTACCAAGACCTTAAGAATCATTATTGGTGGAATGGGATGAAGCAGGATGTAGTTGATTATGTGACAAAGTGCCTAATTTGTCAATAGGTGAAGGTAGAACACCAAAAGCCAAGAGGATTGCTGAAACCTTTACCAATACCCGAGTGTAAGTGGAATCAAATCTCGATAGATTTTGTATGCGGGTTACCAAGAACATCGGTAGAATATGACGCCATATGGGTCGTGGTAGATCGTTTGACCAAATCGGCTCACTTTATACCGATCATCATGACGTTCTTAATGGACAAGCTAGCCAAGTTATACACAAAGGAGATAGTATGTTTACATGGAGTGCCCGCCAGGATTGTATCAGATCAAGACTCCCGATTTGTATCTAAGTTTTGGATAAGTTTACAAAAGTGTATGGGGACAAAGTTACATTTCAACACGGCTTATCACCCCCAAACCGATGGATAATCGAAACGGACAATCTAAACCTTAGAGTGCATGTTCCATGCTTGTGTCACGGAATTCAAAAGAAGTTGGGATGCTCATTTACCGCTCATAGAGTTCACCTATAACAACAGCTACCACTCTATCATACAAATGCCACCATATGAAGCTTTGTACAGGTGATGTTGTAGGTCGCCTTTGTTTTGGGATGATGAGGAAAAGCTCATGATTGGATCGGATTTAGTACAAGATGCGACAGACAAAGTAAGAATAATCCAACAAAGGATGAAAGAGGCCCAAGATAGAAAAGCTGGGCATATCAAAAAAGGCAAGTTTTGGAATTTTTGGTAGGAGACCATGTGTAGTTAACGATAAATCCAATTAAGAGTATACATCGAGTATGCTCACAAGGAAAGTTAAGCCCGCGATACATTGGACTTTTCAAAGTGCTTGAACAAGTTGGAGATTTAGCCTACCGCCTAGCCTTACCACCAAACCTGTCAGGAGTACACAATGTGTTTCATGTATCCGTCTTACACAAGCATATAGTCAATCCAGATCAAGTAGTGGAGTTGGAGCTACTGTTGGTAAAGGAAAACCTCACTTATGAGGAGCACCTGGTACAAGTCTTGGATCAAAAAGTCCAAAAGCTACAGAATGAGGAAATCAAATATGTTAAAGTCCTATGGAGGGATCACACCCATGAGGAAGCAACCTGGGAAGCTGAGGATGAGATGCGACGCAAGTATCCAAGTCATTTTGGAGCTTTCAGGTATGCATTTCCAATTTTTTAGGACAAAACTTTCTTTAAAGGGGGTAGGTTGTAAACCTCCAAAGTTTTACGATTAGTTAAGCTTAAACCGTAATTAGATGTAATAGTTTAAGTCTGGCAATCCCAGTTTGTAATCCTAAGTAAGTAAGTAAGATATTAGTATGTAGAATAGTTCGTAATAGCATAAAAGGAATTAAAAATATCATATTAGTCAAACCGCAATTTGTTTTGAACCCAATCGGATACAGTTTCGAAAAACGTGTCATGAGGCTCAAAATAGTAAAAATATTTTGGATATACTATTAGACTTATAAAAATATAATGTTTTCAAAAGTATCAATTTTATAATTTTTCGATAATTAAAAATATCAAATATCGCATTTATACAAGTATTTTCTTACTACTAGTACTTTATTAGTCACATCTACCTTACATTACACTATTCATTACTACTCCACACTATTCATCTATCTGTACTTTTTCTACCACCTACTCTTACACCCTACATACTTATTTTCCTTACTTTTTACCTTTCCCATAACTTTATATCATATCTACCTTACATATTATTACATTTAATTAACAAAAATACAAAAAAATCACATCTCTCCCTCTCTCCCTCAACAAGACCGACACACACACCACCCCATAACCCACCCCCACCCCCCGCGTCCTTCCCTTTCTCTATTTCACTCATATATATTTTTCTTTTTCCATTTATTTTAATCACACAATTTTACTCCTCATTTACCTATAAATATCCCATCCTCTTTCATTTCTTTCATACTTCATCTACCTACAAATTCACTACCAAAACTCTCTCCCAAAATACTCCCAAACTTTCTGCTTCTCCACACACAAAACCCATTTATACATACTACTTCCAACTTCTCTTTAAGTAAAACATCTTTTCATATTTACTACCATGTTATGTAACTTTTCATGATCATGGTATGAGTTTCCTAAACTTATTGTTATGAAAGCCACACTATGTTCATGTATTGTTCTTGTTCTTGAACATCCATTTCTATATTTTTATGTTGTTATTATGTTTTGCACATATTATTATTGTTATTATATCAAATAAAGAAATATTTATGTATCTATATACATTCTTTAAAGCATATGAGCTCCCTTGTTATTTATTTATTTTCATGCAATGTAATTTATTTACTTTCGTTGCAATTTATTTACTTTCATGCTATTTTAAGACTAGTCTTTCTAGTCTTAGACTTATCCTCATCAAGTCAAAACAATTTTCTTTTCTTTTCGGGACTAGTTCATTTCTTAATCCGAAAGTCTTGATTCAAAGCTAAGACTCTCAATACTTGACTTGTATTATTTTGATTTTTATTTTGTTGTTATGATTTTGCTTGTTATTATTCTCATATTCATGCAAATAAAGGATGTTGTCTAAATCGCCAAAGATTAAACTATACTTTTTAGAAAAGAAAGTTTTGTCACCAAATGAGAGTTCTAAAGCAAAATTTAGAATTTTTAAATTGATAAAAAGAATCCTTTTTCTCAAAGCTTTAGAAAGAACTCATTATAATTTTGGAAATACTATTATTTTGAAAGGATTTTCTAAAACCATAACCATGGTAGAAATAGAGTCGTTTTCTAAAATTTAGGAAGTGATTATTCATTACGAAAATTTTTTTCTTAAAAACATAATGTAAAAAAAAAACCCCATAAAAAGGAAATGCAAATTTTCAAACTAAGATTTAAAAAGATCAAAATAATAGTCAAAGAAAATACATAGAAAACTAATAGGAAAGTAACACTAGTGATAAAAGTTTCAAAAAGGAAAAATAAAGAAATTCATTTTTATGGAAAAATCACCAAGGAAAATAGTAAGATAAACATAAAATACCCTTTGAAAACAAAAGAATCAAAAGCTTCATTTTTCAAGAATCTACAAAAAGATTTCTTATAACTTATGATTTTTCCAAACTTCTAACTATCATTGTTTTCACTAAAGAATTTTGTTTGGACAACAAATACTTGAGCATACATGAAATATGAGATATAAATCTATAAAAAAGGAATTTTTCAACTATATAGATAACTAAGTATTTATTGAAGAAATTTTTGAATGATATGATGATTGAAACAAATGCTTTTAGGATGGGAAATTTCGTAGTGAATCTGATCACCACTATTCTGGAGCTTAAATGATTTAGCTTGATGAAAATAGTTTTATAAATGAATAGATCTTTTCGAATAAGTAGGGAATCGTCTTCTATAAGAATTTTGACGTTCTTATCACATAGTTTTGTCAAAATTCAAGAGAGTTATTAAGAAATACTCATTATAGGTATTTATCTTGACTAGGTGATCCCAAGGAAGAGTATCCATATCCCCAGGACTACTTTGACTAAGTGGATTGTTCAATCGACTCTTCCATTTAGAAGAAGTATCGCCATAGCAACCTGAGTTTATTTCCTTAACTTGTGTACTTGATTGTAGTATAGATGCATTAGAATTAAGAAAGACAAAGTGCTTGTAGACAAAATGCTAGATGCACTAAAAATATCGAGGCAGAAATTTATTGTAAAGAATTGCTTGTCTTGGTATATAATTTGATATGTCTAAAATTCTATGATCACTTTAAAATTGACAATAATGATTGTATGATATCTTAAATAAATTGATTCATGCATATCATGTGGTGAGTAACAACATTGCATGGGGTTATTATCTTTGGGTGAAATGATAGTAACACGGTCGAAAGCAATGCTTGGCGGTAATGATCGAAAGCGAATGCTTGGCAACAAGGAATTAAAACAATGCTTGGCGGTAATCCGAAAGCATAGCTCAACACGAGTAGACTTAATATGCTTGGCGGTAATGATCGAAAGCATAAATTAACTAAGATGACTCAGTTTGAGATTACTTATTATCATCAAACCCCGAACAGAGGGCGTAAATCTATTCAACATATAGTTCCTAGAAAACTATATGCCTTGCTTGCTCACATATATGTTGCATTTCTCTTGAATGCTTAAATAACTTGTTTGAATTTTGCTATTCAAATATTTACTTATGGAAATAATTCTCATTAAGCCTGTTAGCTTATACCCCTATAAATATTTCTTGCAGTTTAGCTATTTGTTGTTGAAGTCACGGGGAACTTGCAATTAGGTATTTCTCTTTTTGGTTAAAAAAAATTTGAATGAAGTTTAACGTTAGCTTAGATGTAGACTTCATAGGAAATTTTCTTGTAATAGACTCTAACGTATTTTGACGGAGGGAATGCCCCCTAAGACTTGTAAGACAATATTGATTAATGAATGAATGAATATTATGATTTACATTTCTTAATTTGTTATTGTATCTTCTTAAGCTTCATATTTCAAAGTATGGTCCTCTAAAATTGTGAGAGCACGTCTTACGCATAATATAAAAGCTTATGGGAATGATTAAGATCGGACTGTTACGTTTAAGGTATCCTTTGGGACATGACAAATTACCAACGAGCTTTTGGATGGAAGTAGTGGCATGCGCACTTTATATTTTGAATAGATGTCCTATTAAAAGTGTACATGTTAAAACCCCATAAGAAGCCTAGAGTGGACGAAACCCTGATCTTAGTCACTTAAGAGTCTTTGGTTATATAAGTTATGCGTATGTACCAAATGAGTTGAGAAAGAAGCTTGATGATAAAGCAGAAGAATACATTTTTGTTAGATATACTAAAGAAATGAAGGGATATAAGTTGTATAATTCGAAAACTCAAAAGGTAATTGTTAGTTGAGATATTACCTTTGATGAAAATGAGTATGGGATTGGTCAGAAAAGAACAAAAATTGTTACCAATACCAATAACTATAAACAAAGAAGTTGAACCAGATGATCAAAATGGTGAAACACCATCAAGTATGCACAACAAACTCTACCAATAAGTCAAGATGAGTCAACTACAAATATAGTGCCTCAAAGATATCCATTACAAGAACGAGATCAGCCTCCTCATTTAAAAGATTATGTGGTTAGCAAAGATACTAATCTTGATGATAGTGATGAAGATGTTACCTATTATGCCTTATTTTGCTTATTGTGATCCAATTACATATGATGAAGAAACCAATAATGATCATTAGATTAAAGCAATGGATGAAAAATAATACATGGCAGTTAGCTACTCTTCCAAAAGGAAAGAAGCCTATAGGAGTTAAATGGATGTACAAGACAAAGTACAAGCCCGATGTAGAAATAGACTATTTTAAGGCACGATTAGTGGTAAAAAGGTATAAACAAAAGCTTGCAATTGATTATTTTGAAGTGTTTGCCCCAGTTGCAAGATTAGAGATGGTGCATATGATTATCTCTATTGCTATTCAAAATCAATGGAAAATATTTGTTACGTGTAGTCGGTCGGTTGCGCGGGTCAATTCGAACAGCACGCGGATCTTCTTCGGGTTATTTGACCCGAGTATATTATCTCACTTTTCCGAACTCTCTCTCTCTAATCTGAATTGAGATTACAGATATGTTCCTTCTAACCCTAACGCTCTCTGTTTATTTATTTCGAAACCCTAATTTCTATGTTCACTCTATCAATTGCTAACAAGAGTTTTTAAATTGTTCTATGCAGGTAATAGAGATGGATAGTTGTACTGAGACTCATTCGAGCTAGTCTCAAGCTCCTAAACTCGTGTTTACTCAAAGCAGGGGTAAAAACCCTTTTCTGCTAAACTTGTATTTATATGCTGTACTCCAGATCTGTTTTCTCTGTTTACATGCAAGCATGATATGAGATACAAAATACTGTTTGTAACTACTTCCTACTAGTTACACCCTGGATACAACTGTTTTTATGTAAACTGTTTACTATTTTAGCCCTATGTGTGTATCATTTACTAAGAATATAATCTTCTAGCCAGGCTGGCCTTTTCCTTATTCTCGTGTTTGTAACAAATGGCTCCCCATCTGGAAAAAAAACCTTGTCCTCAAGGTTAAAATCTGGATAAAGCTGTACAAATATATTCCAATCTTCCCATGACGTGTACTCTGGCAGTAACCCCTGCCACTGGACCAAAGCTTGCTTAATCGGTCGATTATCCCTCAAAATAACCCTGGTATTTAAAATAACCAACGGCTGAATCAAAGGCTGGTTATTGACAGCCTCTGGTGGTAACTCAAGAGAAACTTCAGGAGTACCCCCTGGCTTTCTTTAGTAAGGAAATATGAAATACATCATGAATCTTGGAATGTGGAGGTAATTTCAGTTGATAAGCACAAGAACCAATCCTTTTGAGAACTTCAAAAGGACCATAAAACCTCTTAGATAGTTTATGAGTTTTGTCTAAGGAAACTGAAATTTGCCGATGAGGCTGTAGTTTCACATAAACCAAATCACCCACTTGAAGCACCATATCTGTCCTTGCTTGATCTGCATAAAATTTCATTCTCTGCTGTGCCTTGACTAAATTAGCTTTCAATTTAGTCAAAAGCTCATCACGCAATACTAATTCCTGATCTATTGCATCCAACTTAGAAGCACCTCTATATAAGCTGCAATAGTAGGAGGATGTCTGCCATAAACCACCTGAAAAGGTGTAACACCAGCTCCTTCATGAAAAGATGTGTTGTAAGCATACTCAGCCCAAGAAGCAAGAAACCCATCTTGTAGGACAATCCATTGTATAACATCGTAAATATTGCTGCAAAGTCCTGTTCATGACCTCGGTCTGACCATCACTTTGAGGGTGATAGGCACTGCTAGTCAACAATTTTGTTCCACTTAAAGAGAACAGATCCTTCCAAAACAGCTCATAAAAATGGCATCCCGATCTGAAACAATAGATCGAGGAAAACCATGTAATTTAACCACCATATCTTCCCAAATTTGTTCTGGAATTGGTAAAGGATGAAGTAATCCAGCAGGATGTCTAGTGGAATATTTGACTTGTTGACAAATGTCACAAGTTCGAACAAATTGTTCCACCATAGCTCTCATACCTTCCCAAAAAAATTCTGAAGATAATCTCGGAAAGTCTTCAAACAACCAAAATGTCCTGAGGAAGGAGAAACATGAAACTCTGACATCAAATGAGGAATGAGAGTAGACTGAGGCACCAAAAAAATGCGAGAATCATAGTATAACAATCCATTCCTCCATGTCAAGTTATATCTGATTGGCTTCCCTTCCTTCATGGCAGAAATTAAGTCACAAAAAGCTTGCAAATTTGATACTCAGCCTTCAAAGTATGAATAATAGAAAATGTTGGCCCAGACCAAGCCATATAAGTTCCATCCTCAGAAAATTGTCTCGACAGAGCATCAGCAACTCTATTCTCCACTCCAGCTTTATACAATATAGTATAATCATAGCCCATCAATTTGGACAAATACTTTTGTTGCTCTGGAGTCTGAATGACTTGAGTTAAAATTTCTTTAAGACTACAATGATCAGTCTTAATGATAAAATGCGAACCTAACACATATTGTCTCCACTTCCTCACAGCTGCTACAATAGCATACAGTTCCCGAACATAGGCAGAAGCCTTCCTTAAATGAATAGGCATCTTTTTGCTAAAAAATGCAACAGGATGATTTTGTTGTAACAAAACAGCACCCACACCTAATCCTGAAGCATCAGTTTCAATTATAAAAGTCTCCTTGAAATTTGGCAAAGCCAAAATAGGAGCTGAAACCAAAGCACCTTTAAGTGTCTCAAAGGCTGTCAAAGCAGCATCACTCCATTGAAAAGCATCCTTCTGTAATAAATCTGTCAAAGGACTTGCAATAGCAGCATAGCCTCTGATAAACCTGCGATAATAACCAGATAATCCCAGAAAAGCCCTAAGTTGCTTAACTGAAGTTGGAAGAGGCCAATTAGTAACAGCTTCAATTTTCTTTGCCTCAGGTTGTACACCTTGAAAGGAAACAATATGTCCTAAATACTCTATAGAAGACTGGCCAAATTGGCATTTGGATCGTTTCAAATAAAAAGAATGATCCAACAAAATTTGAAGCACCTGACCCAAGTGATCAATATGATCTGTCATAGATCTACTGTATACTAAAATATCATCAAAAAACACAATAACAAATTTTCGAAGAAAAGATCTGAAAATTTTATTCATGATACTCTGAAAAGTAGCTGGAGCATTACTGAGTCCGAATGGCATTACCAAAAATTCATAATGCCCTTCATGTGTCCTAAATGCTGTCTTCTCAATGTCTCTAGGATGCATTCTGATCTGATGGTATCCAGCTCGTAAATCCAATTTGGAAAACACAGAAGCCCCATATAACTCATCCAAGAGCTCATCAATAGTAGGAATGGGAAACTGATCCTTTATGGTAACATGATTCAAAGCGCGATAATCGATGCAAAATCTCCATGTACCATCCTTTTTCTTCACCAATAACACTGGGGAAGAATAAGGACTAGTACTATGCTGGATAATACCTTGTTGAAGCATCTCAGTAACCTGTTTCTCAATTTCAGTCTTCTGAAAATGAGGATATCGATAAGCCTTGACATTCACTGGTCCCTTTCCACTCTCAATATGAATCTGATGCTGAATATCTCGAAGGGGTGGCAATGATGAAGGTGCTTCAAACACCTGAGAGAATCTGCCCAACAAGATGTCTAAATCTTGATTGTTGGTGGTAGTCTCATATGTGTTAATATCAACCTCCTGAGCCAAGAATTGAAAACAAGACACTACTTCGTCTCGTTTCATCAATCGATGAAATTGATGATGAGTGATCTGTGTCAAAGCATCTCGTTGGCCCTGTAATGTCACTAACACTCCTTGATGCATGAACTGCATAGTCAACTGACTATAATCAATGGTTACTGGTCCCAAAGACTGTAACCACTGAACCCCCAAAACTATTTCAGCACCTTGAATAGGTAACACAAAAAAATCATCAGAAAAGCACAACCCTTGGATATGAAATTCAACATCCTGACATTTTCCTTGACTAAGCATCTTAGTACCATCCCCAATCAAAACATTAAACTGTGGAGATGATGTTACAGTCAACCCCAAATGTCGAACCATTCTACTTTGCACAAAATTGTGCGTACTTCCTGAATCCACCAATATTGCTACTGCCTTATGATTAATAATTCCCTGGAAGCGAATAGTCCTAGGAAGAGTATTACCTGACAAGGCATGATAACTGATAGTACAGTCATCAATAGGAACCTCTGAATGATCTGAAGGCAGCTCTTCATGAACTATGGAATCCCTCTGGTCTAATCCATCCCCATCCTCATCCGTAACTAACAAAAGAAATTTAGCTTTACATTTGTGATTTCGATGAAACTTTTCATCACAATTGTAACATAGACCTTGTTCCCTCCTAGCATTCATTTCAGCCTGAGTCAACTTTTTAAAATTAACAGTGGGTTTAGATGATGATGAAGAAGGTTGAGACTGATTAAAACTCTGAGTAGTAACCGCGGATTTAGCAATTGCAAAGAATTTGACCCTCCAGACACAAATTTCTGAACCGAATATGGTTTTGGAGAAAAAAACAGAATCAGCAAATTTAGACTCAAACATTTTAGCTAACCAAATAGCATGAGTAATCGATGATGGCCTAGCAATCTGAACTTCTCTCCTAATAGTCGGTTTTAAACCAGAAACAAAACAACTTAACAGAAACCCATCTGATAAACCCACAGTACGAGTAGAAAGACTCTCAAATTCTGATTGATAATCATCAACAGAATTTTTCTGCACCAATTTCGCCAAAATTCCTTGTACATCATCATATTCAGAAGGACCGAATCTAGTTTCCAATGATTTAAGAAATTGAGACCAAGTTGAAATCTGATGATTTTGTTCCATCCACTGATACCACCTCAAAGCTTTTCCTTCCAAAGCGAATGAGGCTATAACTAACCTCTGATCCTCAGGGATATGATGGAAATTGAAAAATTTTTGAGTTTTGAAAATCCAGCCCAAAGGATCATCACCATCAAATTTCGGAATTTCTAATTTTAATCCTTTCAACATATTATCCACTAAAGAATTATCCATTGCAGTCCCATTAACAGGAGTAGTAGAATCCATAGCATGATTTTTATCAACAGAATCCATTTTAGAATGTAAAGATTGTAATGAAGTTGATAAAGATTGCATATTTTCATGCATTTGTGCATTAGTCAAAAACTGTTCTTGAAACTTATCTTGCATCACTTTGACGGATTCGGCAATAGAATATACCAAAGATTGCAACTTGGCAATCTCTTCTTGTGATCTAGTAGCCATGTTAATCACGAACGAGAGCACCAAATTGTTACGTTGTAGTCGGTCGGTTGCGCGGGTCAACTTCGAACAGCACGCGGATCTTCTTCGGGTTATTTGACCCGAGTATTTATATCACTTTCCGAACTCTCTCTCTCTCTAATCTGAATTGAGATTACAGATATGTTCCTCTAACCCTAACGCTCTCTGTTTATTCTATTTTGAAACCCTAATTTCTATGTTCACTCTATCAATCGCTAACAAGAGTTTTATTAAATTGTTCTATGCAGGTAATAGAGATGGATAGTTGTACTGAGACTCATTCGAGCTAGTCTCAAGCTCCTAAACTCGTGTTTACTCAAAGCAGGGGTAAAAACCCTTTTCTGCTAAACTTGTATTTATATGCTGTACTCCAGATCTGTTTTCTCTGTTTACATGCAAGCATGATATGTGATACAAAATACTGTTTGTAACTACTTCCTACTAGTTACACCCTGGATACAACTGTTTTTATGTAAACTGTTTACTATTTTAGCCCTATGTGTGTATCATTTACTAAGAATATAATCTTCTAGCCAAGCTGGCCTTTTCCTTATTCTCGTGTTTGTAAACAATATTCTAAATGGATGTTAAGTTTACTTTCTTGAATGGTACACTTGGAGAAGAAGTCTATATTAAGCAACCACCAGGTTATGTAAGACAAGGAGAAGAAGATAAGGTCAACAAGTTGAAAAAAGCACTTTATGGATTGAAACAGTCTCCTAGAGCATGTTATACACATATTGACACATTTTATTGATAATGGCTTTCAAAGGAGTCCGTATGAGCACACTTTATATGTTAAAACCAACAATGATGGAGATTTTATTATTGTCTGTTTGTACATGGATGATTTAATCTTCACTACCAATAATTCTAAATTATTAGTGGAATTCAAGGATGCTATGGTCGCACAATTTGAAATGACAAACTTGGGTCCAATGTCTTACTTGCTAGGTATTAAAGTTAAGTAGTTACAAGATGGAATTTTGATCTCATAGAAGAAATATGCAGAAGATGTTTTGAAGATGTTTAAGATGGAGGCATGCAAACCAATGCTGACACCAATTGAAGAAAGATTAAAACTTTAAAAAGAGACCGGTGGTGAATTAGTTAATGCAACTAACTTTAGAAGATTGGTTAGAAATTTAAGATACTTAATAGCAACGAGACCTAAAATTATTTATGGAGTTGAACTTATAAGCAGATTCATGAATTCGACTCGACAACCTCATTAGCAAGCTACAAAATGAATTTTTAAGGTATATCAAAAGAACAATTAATGATGGTATGTTTTATTCAAGTGCTAATAAGATAGAACTAGTTGGATAAATAGAAAGTGACTGGGCTAATGACATTGAAAAACAAAAAAGTATTTTAGGTTATATCTTTCACCTTAGTTCAAGAGCATTTTCATGGTCATCCAAGAAGCAACAAGTAGTTGTTATTTTAACAGTTGAAGTAGAACGCATAGCAGCAACAAATTGTGCTACTTAAGTAATTCAGTTAAAATGTTAAGTGAGCTACAACATCAACAAAATAATCCCACGAAAATTCTTTGTGATAATAAATCAATAATCACTTTAACAAAAATTCCAGTCTTTCATGATTGCAGCAAACACCTAGAGATTAAGCACCACTACATTCGAGACTTGGTGAAAACAAAGAGATTGTGGTTGAATACTATACTTCTAAAGATCATTTGCCGATATTTTTAGAAAACCACTTCAGGATAACACATTTTTGAAGATGAAGGAAGCATTGAAGATGATGACGACAAGCTTGGTTTAAGGTAGGCAATGTTAGAAAATAAAATCAAGCTTGACAACTAATTACTTATATTTAGTATATTATAGATATTGTACTTACTATTATTATATTTGTGGTGTACAATTAAGGAAAAAGTTACCATATCCATTTTTGTGTAAAATTAAGGATAAAGTTGTTTTCTATTTTTAGTATCAACAAAACTATAAATACCATGTAGCCGATTGTAACTGTTCAACATAGAAAAAGAAGAATAATAAAAGTTAGAAAGAGCTCCAACGAGTTCTTCGTATTGTATTTATTATTAAGCAGTTCTTTCTCTTTAATTTCCAACAAATTATATACAAATAATCAACCCCAGAAATTTTGGTTATAATTTTTATAATAACTATGTTAAAAGAACACATCTTCAAAGCAATTTGCGCAGATGATGATATATTCTTAACATATGCTAAGCACCTCCATGAATAATAATATTTGATCGGCACGGATATAAAAAGTACACACCATAATGGACCAAGGAAATTTCCATCCTTAACGGCTTGTTCACTTCACTGAATAAATAAGGCGATAATAAAATTCTTATTACGGAAGAATGGAATAAAGCTGTAATAGGATTTTTCTTTATTAATTTTTTATTTAAATAGTAATATTTTGAAAAAAAGATAATCCTGGTATTGAATTGGTATTCATAGGTTTGAATAAAAAATAACTATTCGTTGTTTTGTGTAATAGGGATTCATTGTGAAATCGCTATTCGATAAACTAAACGGCGTAATAGCTATTCATAAGAAATAAGACTGTAATGAAATTACAATTACAGCGAATTGAATAAGTAGTAATACTCCATCTGAAGCACTAGTAGTTGGAGTGGGAAAAAATTGTTCCTGCCTAAAGAATTTCGCAACTCCCTTTTTCTGTTTCATTTTTAAAAATTTATAAGAGAAATCGAAAAAGAAAATGCAAACAAGCTTTTCATAATTTTCAAGTTAATATAACTAAAGTGTACACAGAAATTTCATATGATAGCAATAGCAATGCGAAACGAATATCGCTTGTAATTCATAGCCTCAAAACAAATCCTTAATTTAAAAAATGGACGAACGAGAAAACAATTTAGACGATCTCATACGCTGCACCAACTAGAAAACCAATATGCATTAACAACAAAAGGAGATGGCTCGAGCCATTTCCTCAGCTCAGCCTCATCCACTCAAATTTGGACTTCAGAGGATAGACAACACTTTTAAAGTAGACAGCAGGACAATGACAACAACGAGGTTGATCATGCCACCAGGCCCGCCCAACCAACACCCCACCCCCCCCCAAAACACCAAAAACCAAAAAAAACAACCCCCACCACCCCACCCAAAAACCCCAAAAAAATAAATAAATAAATAAAATAAAAAATAAAAAACCTACACAATGAGCTCATTATATATAAATGTTATATATACATTGTTTTCCTAATTAGCCTAGCATAAAATACATGTGTACAGTAAGAGAATTTCCATTTTTTCCCACTTAAACCTTCATAGACAAATATAAGGAATGTGATATGCTACCCAGATGATAGCAATGTCGAAGGAAATAAAACCATGAACATACTGTAAGACCATCGTTATTACCTCCACAGCTGACTCCATCCAATCCAATCAGAGAAACAAATTGTTTGGGTAATTTGTTAGACTTAGAGTCAATTTGTGATTAGTCAGGTTGATCAGTTCTACACGTGTGTTGTCAGAATTTGGGTAGTTCGTATACAATTTGATTGTAGGACATGGGTTCTCAAGCTATAGTCTTTTACCTGCTCAAAAATCAAACTTAATTATAAGTAGGCATGTTGATGATTTCGTTCAAGATTAACCTTTAGGATAGCACCCATATACATACTTGAACCTTTAGGATAGCACCCATATACATACCTGCATCACCGCTAATTCAGACATTGAACTTCTACATTGATCCAGGAGCAGTTTTTCCTTTGCAGTAACACTCACCAGTTCAGACACTAATGTGTTCATTTCATCCACCTGGTAATGGACAGCAGTTGTATGTTTCAACTTTAAATATGTGAATAGCAAAGGAAATTGGTTGCCAATTTTAAATTTAGAGATTAATAATAGATCCAGCTAATTGTAAATAATATAATAATAATAATAATAATAGACAGAGGATCTTTTAATGATAGATTCACCTATTTTTCAGTTTGACAACTGATGTGAATCTGCACATGCAGAGGCATACACATGCTAATTACAATCAGTGAAACTTCTACATAATGTTTAGGGGACAAATTTTATCATAATAAAACATAAAACTATAACCATTATGCAAGCTTGAATGAGTAGTTAGGTTTTTATCTTTTTTTTTTATTTATTTTAAAGTAAACAAGGATAGTGTGGACATGGCATCCAATCCTGATGAAAACACCGAAGCTCACAATCAGATGACTTGCCACGACACTTAACATGCCTCTTATATTCATAATCATTATAATTAGGACTTTTTGGCTACTCAATGAAATCCACTACATCAAGTATCAAAGCCAATTTCCACTTTAGAGAAAATTTAGTTGAAAATCATGAAACTTCACCTAATGAGATGTTGATCTATGCGCTCCACAAGGTTAGGTAGAAATATTAACATATATACAGCAATACAATAACAGTGAAAAAATGATATTGAGGACTATAAGTTAGAAATACTCAAGCTAAACTTTTTCAATAATTATTACCTGGGTTGACATCACCTTTCTACCAACTGCCAGAGGTACTTACCATAAAAAGAAAAATGAACTATCTAAGGAGTTGTACTACTCAAGACAAAATTTGAAAGTAAGCAACTAACCCTGGGTCTCGTTGCAACCCTTGACAGAGACACTTGAAATGAGATGGATGCTGAATTTAAAATTTCCTCCAAAGTTAGACGAGAAAAACAATTGATATGTGCTAAGAGTGTAGATTTATCTCACAGCAACCAAGAGTAGGAGGACATCACTGGTGTTGGGGAAAAAGAAAAGGCAGTACAATGAATCGAGCTGCAAGGTGAGGAGGACTTCTTTGACCTTTTAACAACAATGATTCCAGGCAGCTGTCATAGGTTTCAGTGATTCATGTGTTTGAATATGGGACATGACTGCATATGAAATTAGTACATCTTTGCTCTTTGCAGTGTTAAAAGCTGGACTAATCTAGAACAGATTGCAGAAATCAAAACAGATATTTTAATAAATTGGAGAGCATGAATAAGGCTAAGACATTACAGAGGCATAGATATCTGTATCCACCTTTGATGAAAACAAGCAAATTGAAGATGCCATTGCCTGCATCACATCAAGGGCTGACCCGATAGCCTTCTTCAGATTCTGTATATCAGCCTGTTGCAGAGTACCATGATGTAAACAACTGCTCACATACTGAGCCCCGACTAACCGATATGTTACGATGCATGTCACCAAGGGATATACAGAGTTGTTACCGTTGCCTTTCCAACTATAGGAAGACGAAGAGTGCTTGCTTTTAAAGATTCAATTGCCCCAAGCAAAGAAGAGAAGTGATCTCTATCAAGAATAGACCATTCTTCAAGAAACTTTATCTTCATTCACCAATACAAAATGTCAATAGATATAAAAGCAGCCAAATTGAGATACTAAGATATTAAATAAGGATCATGAGCGTACTAGAAAGAGAAGGCCCACATAATATATCTCCTCTAAATTTAATCAAGCAAGTTTAACAACAGAACTAAAACAGCAGACTGATATGAAGTCAGGCACAGATAGACATTCAGATAAAATATAGTTGTTGGTCCTGTTCAAAGTTTTATTAACTATAAGCGAGTTATTTAGGTCCAATGAACTCTAGAGTACATGCATTGTACTAAAAAACTCTAGAACTTCAAATCTTTACTACAGAAATAATAATAAATTCGTTTTTTTCCCTAACAAATTGCATTTTTTTGTCATGCAACTCATACTTTCAATTTTCAAAGCACAATGATCATTTTGCCAAATAACATTGCTTAGCAGGACAAATAAAAGGGCATTTTGCTACTGTAGGTGTTGGATTAATTTCAATTAGCAACATGATTCTTGCTCCATCTGGAATACACATAAAAGATCCACCAATAGCCGTGGTATATATGCTTTTCTTTCCCTTTTGTCTATCATGGTGTAAGCAAAATCTATGCCTGTCATCCCATTGAGTGAAGTAATAATATTATCCTTTGTTTTTCCAGTTTCAGTGATGCTTCATCCTTTTATCCATTCACTAACAAGTTAATGTTTCCTCTCCTTTTTTATCAAAACCATATGAGATAGGTATGGAAGGAAAATAATTAGAACAGGCATAGCCATGCTGGACCTTTTAGGAATGAAACATACAGGACTCAGCAACACATGTATAGACTCTGCAGTCAATTTCAAAAGAGAAAATAAAGGCAGTCTTTTCATTGTTATTTTGACCAGGCAAGTTGGAAATCAACTTCAAACAAATCACTGCCATTAATGAGAACTTTCTATCAGAATGCTATCATTGAAGCTAGATCATAGTGGTAAATCTTACCTGTCCCTTAATGATAGAAGCTAACTTCAACTTTTGCCTCAGCAGCAGTAATTTCATCCTTCTTAGGGTGACAGAATGCCGAAGTTCCGACACTGTTACCCATGCATTCCATAGATATTTC
This sequence comes from Combretum micranthum, assembly GCA_024138025.1. Lineage (NCBI taxonomy): Eukaryota > Viridiplantae > Streptophyta > Magnoliopsida > Myrtales > Combretaceae > Combretum > Combretum micranthum. The sequence continues at coordinate 1,943,702 of JAMXBD010000051.1, forward strand.
TGATAGAGAAATAGGAGAAAATGGTTATACAAGCAAGCTACGAACAACTCGAAGTTTATACTGATCAGTTAAATAAATGAAAGCAGCATTGATTTGAGTCTAGCCAAGGTCACCTTATATACAACAAGCTACTGCAAATGCCAGCAATATTAATATTTCATCTAAAAAATCCAGAACCAAGAAAATCACCACCCAGAGATTCCACAGCAACCAAAAACAAAAAAAAAATAAATAAATAATCTTGTGGGATAGAATAGTAAATGATTGTGCAAAACAGCTGATCTACAACAAGAGGACAATGGTTATTTTGCACAGATTTGATAACCAGAGTGCTAATTTTCTGCTGTGAAATGCTTTGGAATGAACTATAAAATGTTCTCCAGAGTTGCTTTTGTTAGATTGTCCTTATCATGAGGGATGAGCACTCTAAAGAAAATGACGTGGGACGATGCTACTTCTACCCTATCATATTCTACTTTGATTATTATCATGGGGTGAACTAGGAAGGCTTCGCATGGGAAAAGGTTTGCCATCCACACCAGATATTTTATTTTGTTTGCTAATACCAATATTAAGATGTGTTGGATCAGTAACTTAAGTTCTGCTTTATAATCATTATTTATCATACACCACACAAAGTCTTGGTAAAAATACCAAAGAAACTTAGCCACTTAGAAATGTTTACCCATCCAGATGTGCCAGGTTCACCATATTGTCAGAGCAGCCAAAAACTCTGTTAATAACTAGTGAACTACATAAGTTTTACAGCCTCCCAGTGTAATGGTGCATGGACCAACCAATTCCGTCCTAGATGAAATCATCACTGGCCCACAGGTCAGCAGGTTCTTGAACCAACAGTTTCAGGTCTGTTTTGGAGGTTTCTAGGCCACGGTCCAAAACATAGACTTTGATCAAGTCACTCACCACATTTGGTAAGCCCTTTGAAGTAAATTATAACACTTTTGAATATATAATAACTTCAACTTCTTTGAAAGAATAAATCACAACTAATTAACACATAGGTAGAAGCGTCCAGCAAAAGATCCACCATCTCCAGCACTGCATCCTTCTAATCAATCAAGATTCTGCAATTTCTTATTACTAAAATGAAGGCTTCATAAGATTACATAATTTTGATGCCACTCTGTTATTCATCCATCCATCCATCACTGTTACATTTTTCAAACAATTAATTGCAAGAATCTAGATTCAGAATCCACTATAAATTGTGTATTTTGACTGATTTTGCTGCTGCCTGACTAAAGCTTTATGCTAATGCAATGCACATCTACTTGCTATGTATGTATACCCAAATGAAAGAAAGTAATGACAAACGGAATACCACAGGACAAATGAAACATCCTCTAAAACCCACACACCAGTTAAGTATAGGTTGTGTTATGCAAATAGTCTCAAAAGGCAGCCTTAAATAGGGTTTGAACTGGTAACCCAGGTAATTCATCATGAGAGTTTCTGAGCCTATACCAGCCAACCCCTTAGGCGCATGAAGAAATGAATGTTGAAAACAGCAATATATTGATTTAGGTAGCAAACTCAAGCAAATCAACTATGTGCTGGATACATATTGCAGCCCAACCTACACTCAATTAAAACAATGAGATAAATAAACTATAGCTGCAAACTAAGGATACTGTACGTCAATGAATCTGATTTACCTCCGCGACCATCCTTTGCATCTCGAAAGTGGATTCCGCCCTTGCATTGACAAACCGCCACTGTAAGTACCGGTTATATAGAAGCAGTAATGTGTGTGCATTAAAAATACGGTCCTCCCCTCCTTTTCCTCTTCGAATACCCACAGAGAAACTCAGAATAGATGCTGTAGCACTAGAACTGCTACTCATGCTGCCAGAGCTGGGTCTGACCCGGGTAGGACTAGACATGCCTCTTGAAGGAGAAAATCCTGAAGAATTCCATTGCCTATTGGGTGAAGCAGGACGCGAAGAAGCTCCCCGTAACGGAGAAGCCATTGTTCGAGATGATGCCATTGGGTCATCCATATTAAGCCTTTTCGGTTGAGATAATTTACTGCCACCTGAAGTTACCAGTACTGGGCTTGGCGTTAAAGGTGATCCAGGGTCTTGCAGCCGCCGTAACCGGCTATTTGTCTCTTGCCAAAACCTGGCTGATGCAGTGATCCCTCTTGGGGCACTTTTCGACATAAAAGAACCAGATGACTCTTGCCCACCAGAATTACTACCGGATGACACACTGTCAGTATCAGAACCAGCCACCTCACCTCGCAAACGGGATTCATTCACTGGTGTGGAACGACCTGAGGTTTTGCAATCTCTTTTCAATAATCCCACTTTTCCTAAATCCAAACTCAATCTTCCATCGAAAGAGGCTCTCCTGATATTACTGCTATTATAATTGCTATCCGTGATCATGGATTGCTGTAATGCTTTAACCACATTAATATTACCAGATCCAAGCCCGACCAACTTCTTTCTCTCTCAGACCATTAGAGCAATCCAAACTCCTAAACAACGAATTCTCATTTTTATCTTTCAAACCCGAAGAGGAAGAATCTGATTCCCCCCGGTTCTCCCAGGCCACAAATGCTGCTCCACAGGCCTTGAATTCTCTCCCTGATCTTTCACAACAGCTCTTCTCCTCTCAGGGGTGGATTTTCTAGAAGAATTTGCATCGTTGCTATTACCAGAAACAGATTTAGCTTTACTTACATGAACTGGGAAAGCCTCACCCTGAAATGAAACAGACAAGCTCCGAGAGGAAGCGCTCATGAGCTTAGCTGCAGCCGGGATATCGGCTTGAGGAACCGATGACCGCCTCCGGCCCGCGGACTGGGACCGCAGAGGGGAACAGAACTGCCGCGAATTCGACATGGAATGCATTGAGTTGGGGTTAGAATTCGAAGAGGAAGGAGATAAGTATCTTGAAGGAACAACTCTTGATTTGGATCTTTTGGGTAACGCATTGTTTTTGTTGTGGGCAATGTCATTGTCTTTAGAAGGAGAAGAAAGGAGAGAGGATTCCGGAGGGTCAGTAATGGAAGTTAGTACCATTATAAGAGGAAATTACATTGGTTTTGGAAAAGAGGGTATTGGGTTTTCGGTCATTTTTAAGGTTAGAGAAAAGTATGTGCAGACTTCATGGCAAGAATTTTGGAAATTTAAGGTTAAAGGAATGGTCTTTTTGGTTGTTTTGCAGAAGAAAGTGAAAAACCAAAAAAAGGAGGTTATTGGTTACCTTATGCTTAGAGAAAGAGAATAATGAAGAAGTAGAAGCATGAACTTGTTTAGGGGAACAGTGTGGTAGAAGAGCCGAGGAGCAGTGCAGAGGACGTGAGCGAGAGAGAGTGTGTGTTTTAGTTTATGTTTTATTGTTTAATTTTTAGGTTTTTACAGGTGGGATATTTTTTTCTTGATATCTTTCTTTGGAGGGAAGTTACAGTTGGTGTAATCTACATGTATAAATCAATAAGTTCCATTTTTTTCATCATCATCATCATGATGGATGCAAAATCAAGTAACTATGTAGTTTTGTGCATTGGAGAGGAAGTGGAATGATACAAAGGTGGCTTATTATTTGGTTATATTTTTATATTTTTTGTTTTTTAATTTTACATTTCAGTTATAATTTTTAATACGATTGTTGCAGCAAAATAATAATGTTACGACATAAGTCTCTCCATATATATGATTACGATTTATATTTTTAAAAAAATAATTGTATTAAATAGTAATTAAAATTAAAAAAGAAAAAACAATTACCTTTTGACTACCACAACTATAACAAATGTCATGGAAGGGAAGACAATTTTACGCATTACTGGAGGATGACATAATAAATTTAAAAGTGATCGATCTTTAAAAAGGCACGGTATGTAAAAAGTTACTCACCGATGGAATAATACAAAAGAGAAGGCTACAATAGCGGTGACCAAGCACAGGATGGTTATGATATAAAATACTATTTATTCTGTAAGATATGTGATATTAAAATTTTATATTTAAAATTTATTTATGGTATTTTTTATCCATCTTGTATCTTATAAAATTTATAAGATATCCAACCGAACTTAAATTTTTTTTATGAAATTTTCATTTTTTTTTTAACTTTAACTTTATAATCTTTGATATGGTTTCATGTAATATATAATATCATCTTATTTTCATAGATTCAATATATAAAGATGTGAAAAGGAATTTGAAATATAATTTGTTAATATCATTAGTATTACAATACGCAAAATTTGTTTATGCATGAAAGTTGAAACCTGCAATAAATATTTATAGAATTTGTTTATGTGATATTAAAAAAATTATAAAACTTATGGTAAATTCCAAAGTTAAAGATTTTGGAGCTCCATCAATATTAATTGGTCATCGAAGATTACAACATCTTTATATAATTTGGGAGCTTAAATATGCACATACAACCATAGTTCAAATAACAAGTCATTTCAAAATAAAATAGTATTACAAGTCTTTCCACAATAAAATTTATAAAATGTAGACTTCAAATAATAATCTCAAATAAAAATAGTCATAAACATCATAACTCAGTACCCACACTCTCTACATTAGAGTGTGGTTTCTAGATTAGATACATGTATGAAGACCTTATACCCATATCATATCTTGTGAATATAGATTTCAAATAATATATATATATATATATATATATATACCCTACCTTGTAATCCTTAATACCTACCAGGGCTTTATCCAATCGAGCAGAGTACGGGTAGATACCCTACACAATAGGGTTGTCTAACCTATCCCTAACTAGGGATATAATCACCTAGATGAGAGAAAAAGAAATTATAAAAGATGATTTTGAATGAATTTGACGTGCCTCAAAATATTAAACAAAAATAAATGGAATTATAATTTAGAAAATACTTTGAAAAGCTATGGCTTGCGCTTTATAAATCAAAATCTAAGTTTATCAATATTAGTGGCTTATAATTATTAAAGAAGATAGCCTACTGAAAAAAAAAAAAAAAAAAAAGGATGTCTCATCTCATTTAGCTCATCTATTATATCATATGAAATGAAGTCATGTAAATATTTATGAGATATTTAGGGACATAGAAATTAAGGCATTATTCATAACATTTTTAATTTATTTGTGATATGACTTTATGAACATTTAATGCCCTAAACTGAAAGTGTTATTAACCCGCCATATGTCCTCACTTGAGATGGGACACGCTAAGGCTATAATTCTACTAATCCACAAATATACATATCATATTTCATTAATATCTCACATATCAAGATACTTTTCAAATATCATATAATAAGCAAAAACTTCATAATAACCTAGTTGGTATAATCCAAAAGTCAACTTATGTTAACTTACAATATCAAAAGGAGAGTCTCACAAAATATTTTCAGAATCATAAAAGCATATAAAACTTCATAAGATCTTCAACTTTGTCTATCTCTAAACCAAGATATTTAATAATCAGTAGAAAAGTTAGCTCCACTATCGTCCTCTCCATAATCTACATATATATTATAACCCGATAGATCAAACACTGTGGGGTTATCACCTATTTCAAAAAAATAAAAGAATGAGCATAATAATTGATGCAACAAACACATGTTATTATTTTTGACTAGCCAGCATACAACACAATTTAGAACCATCTGCAACTAGTCCCAAACCCAGAGTAACTCATGACTACGTAAAAATAACCAATATAGAAAATAATATATACATATATTGGTGTTGGGACCCCACATCTGGGTACCATACTCGTACCACTCCTAGATTACCGGAATCATCTCTATACACGACTCCACCCGAGATAACGATACACATAAATCATCAGGGCCCATCCTAGTAGTAACGGTACTCTTGATCTAGTAGACCCAGCCAAAGACAAGCAACAAATTCAATTAAAGTCAGATAGTATTATATCAATTGACAAATACTAAACCTACAATCAAAAACGACAAGTAAGATAAGGTCATACCTAAAATAACTTTAGAAACAGAAGCCCTAACTTCACCAAAAACACCTTATCACAATCAAATACTCATTCAAAATATGTTTTCTCAAAATAATCATACTCCTACTATCATTTAATCCCTAAACTCAAAAGAACTACAAATCCTTAGATTCATACACACCTTTCTCCTTTTGATTGTAAAACCATAGAATCTCCAAACACCAAACTTAAGGTTTTCTCCCAAAATTTTGACTTCCTTTAACATCAAGAAAAAATTCAAGGAAAGATCACACTTTTAGATCGCCAAAAGGATTAAAAAGGATCAACTTACCTATTTATTGATTCTTCTTCTTCCTTGATTGTAGAACAAGAAATCTCCAACAAGAAATTTATGGTTTTCCTTAAAACTCTTCCAAGATTAACTCCCTTTGAAACCAATAAGAAGACTTTAATTAGATGACAAAAGAATTAAAAGGGATCAATCTTACTTGGTTCTTGAATCTCGATCCTCCTTGAAGCAAGATCACAAGTTAGAGAGGTTTTATATAGCTTAGGAAAGGTTCTGGGGAAGAAGAAATAATGCTAGGTTTGTATAAAGAACATGGAGGCCTTATAAATTCCATGTAGGTACGTAGGCATTTAGGCTGGAGGTGTAGGAAAGAAACCTAGCGGCCTATAATTTACACTGGCGGCTTAAAACTTCAAAAGATGAAACTAAGGTCATGTAGGCTGGCACCAATGCCGACAGCGCAAAAGTCTAAGGCCGACGGCTTTGAGTTGTCTTCTCATGTCTTTCTTAAATGATTCTCACTTTATCAAATGTATCTGCCATTAGATATTATATTATTATTCATTTTAGGGTAGACCATAAAACCCTCTTATGTATCAACAAATGATACTTTTGCCCTTCATTATAAATTGTTCATTTATATATTACATCTCTTCTTCTGTGAAAGAAACTTGCATCCTCGAATATTAACCAAATCATTGAAAAGCTTCGGATACTTTACCCTCATCTCTTCATTTAGCTCCTAAGTTGCTTTTCGTTCAATTTGATTGATCCATTTCACTTTTTACATATCTGATCACTCAGCATCTCAAATTTGATCTTTGGTGTCAACAATCCTTACTAGCTTTTCTATTGTGGAGAGATTTGATTGTACTTCCAACGTTCTAGGGCTATTATCTGTTCAAGATCCTTCACATACTTTCTCAACATAGACACAGAGAATACGTTGTGTACTCCATCCAAACTAGACGGTAAAGCTAATCTATAAGCCACATACCTAAAGTTTAACTTGCCTATCAAACCAAATCTGACAATACCCTTGGTTGGTGAAATCTTAAGTGGGATATGTTCTCCTTCTTGAAACTCTAAAGGTATCCTCCTCTTGCCAATATAATTTGTCTAACGGCTTTGAGCTGCTTGCAACTTTTGCTTAATTGCTTTGACCTTATTGATAGAATTCTATACCGGCTCTAGTCCCAATATCTATATGTCACGTACTTCATCCCAATGAATTGACGATCACATTTTCTACAATACAAGGCTTATAACTTATTATATGCAAACTCTACCAAAGGCAAGTGTTCAGCCCAACTACCTTTAAAATCTAAAGCACATGCTCTCAAAATGTCTTCTAAAATTTGGATGGTCCACTCAATTGTCCATCTATCTAAAGATAATAAGCAGTACTAAAAACACTTTAGTACCTAATGCTTTATGTAGACTTTTCCAAAACCTTCCAAGAAATACGGTATCTTGTCTAATACAATGGTCACCAGTTTTCCATGCAATCTTACTATCTCCTTGATATACAGCTTTTCTCACTGCTCTAATCAGTACCCAGTTTAATCTGTATAAAGCATGTTACCTTTGTAAGCCTGTCCACAATTACCTATACTGAATCAAACTTTCCCTTGGTTTTAGGTAGAGCTGTAACAAAATCCATGGTTACGTGCTTCCACTTTCATTAAGGTATAGGTAAAGGTTTCAATTTATTTGCTGGTTTCATGTGCTCAATATTTATCAACTGATGAGTGTAGCACTTGGATTCATATTTTGCAATCTTTTTCTTCATATCCACCAATATAACTTTTTTAAATCTGATACATCTTGCTACCTCTCCGATGGATGGAATAACTAGAGTAACGTGCCTGTTTAAGTAACTGCTTCTTAAGTTCTCTTTGTTCTGGTACACATAGCCTTCCTTTATATTTCAGGACACCTTCTCCATCAATATGAAATTCAACTGCTTTGCCTACTTCCATTCTCTTCTTTAACATTAGTATACTTGGATCATCCACTTGTGCTGATTTGATCCTTTCCATAATAGTAGGTTGAATTTGTAACTTCGCCAATCTTACATCTACTTGTCTGGTCACTATCTCTAATTCTAACTTCCTCATATCATATATCAAACGACATTCAATGGTGATCAAAGCTGCTAAATTCTCAACTCACTTTCTACTCAAGCGTCTGCTACGACATTTGCCTTCCTAGGATGGTACTGAATATCTACATCATGATCGTTGATAAGCTCCAACCATCTCTTCTGTCTCATATTCAGCTTTTCTAGGTAAAGATACACTTTAAACTTTTATGGTCCGTATATACTTTACATCTTTCTCCATACAGATAGTGCCTCCTTAACTTCAAGTCCCAATTCCAGATCATGTGTGGGGTAATTCTTTTTATAGGCTTCAGCTATTTAGAAGCATATGCTATCACTCGCCTCCCTGCATCAACACACAACCTAATCCTTATACAAAAGCATCAATATATATAGCATACTCTTTGCCACTCACTGACAAGGCTAGTACTAGTGTAGATAGCTTTTCCTTTAACTTCTGGAAGCTGTTCTCATAGTCTTCATCACAAACATACTTCAACCCATTCTGTGTCGATATGATTAAATGACTTACAATCTTGGAAAAATCTTCTACAAATCTTCTATAGTATCCATCATTCCAAAAAAAATCTAATTTCTAACACACTTTGAGGTGCTGGCCATTCTACACTGCATTCACTACTATCTCATTTTCATCAATAACATGTCCTAAGAAAGATACTTACTCTAACCAGAACTCATACTTTGTGAACTGAGCATACAACTTCTCATATTGCAATCTATTCAGAACTAACCTTAGATGCTCTTCATGTTCTTCCTTCATGTTAGAATACACCAAAACATCATCTATAAAGACCACTATAAACAAATCTACATAATCTCTGAAGACTATATTCATAAGGTCTACCAAGATGGCTTGTGCATTTGTAAGACCAAATGGTATGACCACAAACTCATAATGCATGTATTTGGTCCTTTGCTCTAACCCGCTGCTAGTGATATTCTAATCTAAGATCAATCTTTAAAAATACTTTTGCTCTTGCCAGCTGATCAAATAGATCATCTATCCTTGGCAGAGGACACTTATTCTCAGTAGTCACTTGGTTCAACTCTTTCTAGCCTATACATAATCTCATGTTGTCATCTAGACGTCGGCACGATTCGGGTCGGTTCTGGACCCGAACCGGAACAGCTGGTTCACGGTTCCACATTTCGTAGAACCGAAACAGCTAGAGCTGGGGTGGTTCACGGTTTCACAAAACCACCAGTTCTAGCGGTTCCGGTTCCGGTTCCACGCGAACAGTGAACCATTTTTTTTTATAAATTATTCGAAAAATGAAAAAAAAATTCTAAAATCAATTTATTGTGTTAAGATTAAATTAGATATGTATTTTCTAATTGTAATTGAGTGTGTCTGTATACTGTTAATATCCGAAGATGACACCATTTATTCACAGGAAAGCAAATTAATAGCAAAAGTCCATGACACTAAAAAAGAGACATGCGTGTTGAGTGAAAGCCCTTTTTTTTTCCTCCTTATTGCAAACTCAAAATCTCTTATAGTAGCAGTGCGTTATAAATAATTAGAATTATTCTAATGAAGTTACTCTTGTAAAGTCAATATTTAACATAAATATTTAGGTATTATGATTCTCTTATTAAGATTTAAAGAATATTGGTAAAAGTAATCAATATGGATGTTGTAATTGTAACTTTCTTCAATTTTTTTGAAAGCAATTCAAACCTTTCCCTTATTTTGCATCAGAATTATAAAATTTATTTTATTTTTCCTTCTGTTTGTTATGTAATTGTAATATTTTGGTTAAATTACAAAAATAAAAAAGTGAGTTGTATTTTGAGAGGGTTGATTTGAATGAATGAATTAATTAAATGATATTGTTAAATATTTTAAATAATTAAATTTCTTAAAAACTTGATATGAAAATGCAGAAAATTTAAATGTAAAGACTAAAAAATAAGTAAAGAGTAAATAACAACCTATCGTTTGGCAAAAAAAAAAAAAAAAAAAAAACTATCGATAATAAGGTGGTTAGTCAATAGTTTCTTGCTTTTTTTTTTTTTTTTTGAATTCTAAAAACTTTTCCCCTCCTTTGGTTTCAGTTTCTTTTATATTTCTTAACTAAATGAAGTTGCGTAAATATATGTGAAAGCATCATTTATTAATTCAATTATTTCATTATTTATTAAGAGGAAATTGCATGTCTTTAAGTGAAATCAACAAATAAATATAAAACTCATTTGTTTGTTAAATATAAAAAACTCTATAAAATTGTCAAAACACTAAGTTATTTTCTCTAATTATTTTTTAGAGATTTCAGATACTACTTTCACTCGTTTCTTCATTTAGAATAATGTTGGCAAACATTTATAGTAAATCTTCTTCAAACCTTTCCTTTTTTTTTTTCCTCTCTTCATTTTTTGGTCATTGTAATTTTTTTTATACCAATGTCTATGTATGTGCCATGCTATGATTCCAATCCTTGGAAATAGACTGGAGTCCATAAAAGATACTAGAACCCAACTTGAGGAAATAGAAAGAAGCTTTTCTAGAGTCACTTGCTAAACAAAGTTAGCCCAATTTGTTATGTATGTGTTTTGTTTTTTTGTTTTTATTTTCTATACGAGCCGGGTCGGAACCGCAGGTTCCGGGTCTAGAATGGTAGTTCTCGACCCGGTAGAACTGTCGGTTCTTTGCAGAGGAACCGCTAGGACCCACCGGCTGTTCTTAACCATCCCTGAGGGGGTGGATTCGAGTACGGAACCACCGGGGATGGTTCGAGGACGTTTGCGGTTCAGAACTACCCGTGATGACCTCTATTGCCATCCTTCTTCTTACAAATAGAATTAGAGCTCCCCAGGGCGATAGACATACTAGGTCTAATAAGCTTCTTCTTAAGCAGATCTTCTAATTGAACCTTTATCTCTTTTCGTTCTGTTGGAGCCATATAATATGGTGTCTTAGATATAAGCAAAATACCTAACACTAAATCGATACAAAACTTTACTTCTCTCTCTGGTGGTAATCGGGTAGATCTTCTAGAAAAAATCAGGTTATTCACATAAAAACTGTATCCATGCAAGGTTTATCCTTTTTTCACTTTTTGTCATCATAGCTGCCATTGCTAAAGCTGACCTTCCTCAATCTTTGCACTTCAAGATTATGTACAAATTGATCTCCATTTGGCATATTAAACTCCATTACTAGGTTATGACAATCAATCATAGCAAGATACTTTACCAACAGTCTACTCCCAGACTACATCAAAGTCTATCATATCCAAGACTACTAGGTCTATAGGTAGATGCCTACCTTTTATCTTTATATCCACATTTCTACAAATCTTGTTTAGCATAGATCCACTCCCTAAGGTATGTTTACAGACAAACATTCAGACATATGCTCAACATATACACCACATACAGATACAAATGATTTAGAGATGCATGAAAAAATTACGCCGATATCAAAAAGCACATAAGCATTATGAAGGAATATAGAGAGCGTATATGCAATAATGTCTAATCTAGATGTATCCCCACGCTGGAGGGTATAAACCCTAAGTGGTGCTCTTTGTCCTTGGCCACTTTCCTGAGGTCGGCTTATTTGAACCCCTGGAACCACTTGTCTTCTAGGCTTCTTCCATTCTGTAGTCCAGTGTCCATGTTGCCCACACTTGAAATAAAACACCTATGGAACAACCTTCTTTGTACAGAATCTGTGGCTATATCCAACCTTGCCATATGAGAAGAGAACATTCTTAAGCCACTTATAATCTTTGAGATCATGGGGTCTATCATCTGATATGCTTCTCTTTATGCCTTAAACTGCTGATGTGACCTGATGAGTGATATGCTCTTCCCCTTATCTTGGGTAAGAACACTAGTGGTTGGTCACTTTCCCAAAATGATCTGACCTATATGTGTCTCACAACCGTTAATTTTATTCAAGCCTTACTCAATAGTCTTAGCTTCATTGACCACAACTGAGTAGTTGGTCAAATCCATCATATTCACATGGTGTTTATCTCAAGTTCTAATCCTGTTATAAACCTGCTCACGTTGGCATCCTTTCTCTCCTTTAAAGGATTTGGTAGAAACCCCATCAGCCTATTCAGTTCAGCTTCATACTCCTCAATAGTCATCATACTCTATTGTAGAGTATGCTTTCGGGGAAAAACTCCCTACAGAAAGTCTGATGGAACCTATCCCATGTGATCACTCTAGGCATATGCCTCTAGGTGCTTAACCACCAATTATGTGCTCTATCTGTCAGCAAATAAGATGCATACTCTACCTTCTTATTCACAAGGATATCCAGAGCAGCAAAAGTCTTCTCTACTTCTTCCATCCACAACTGTGCATCAGTGGCCTTCCAGCTTTTGGCTCAAACTTACACACCAAATTCATAAATTTTTCAAACTTAGCATATCGACATGTTTGGCTCCATTGCCACCATTACAATTATGTCCCTGTGTCTCCTATCTCCAAGCCTTGCATTAGCCTATATCACCTATACATCCTAATGCATGGTCTAATGTTGTTGTGCAACTACCCCCACAAGAGTTTCCGTTGCTTGCATAAGCTGAGCAACATCAACTGTTACTTGTTGACCTACAGGTGGAGGCGACAGTGGTGCTAAATCTTGAGGTAACTCGTTCAGGGGTAGTTAATTTAAGGATGGTTGTCCTTCATTAACTTCCTCCTCACCAGTCCTGGAGGAACCGGCATCGTGTGCTCTTCTTCTATGTGGCATTCTAACAAGGATAAACACACATATCATAAGAAAAGAGGTAGAAAAGTTTAATGAACAAACACTACAAGGAACAGCTAGATAACATATATAGAGATCTAGATAAACAACTCTAACTATTTGCTACCCTACTCATCATTGCTCACCGTCTTAAAGAGTTTATAAGTTAAATCTAATAAGATTCACAACCTAAACTCTAATACCATTTGAGTTGTAATGCCCTAAACTGAAGGTGTTATCAGCTTGTCATATGTTCTCACTTGAGATGGACACGCTAAAGCTATAATTCCACTAATCCACAAATATGCATTTAATATTTCAACAATATCTCACATATAAGGATACTTTTAAAACATCATATAATAACAAAAAACTTCATAATAACTTAGTTAACATAAACCAAAAGCCAACTTATTTTAACCTATAACATCAAAAGGAAAGTCTCATAAAATATTTTCAAAATCATAAAAACATATGAAACTTCATAGACGATCTTCAACTTTGTCTATCTCTAAACCAAGATATCTAATAATCAATAGAAAGTTAGCTCCACTATCGTCCTTATAATCCACATATACATCATAGCCCGACAGATTAAACACTATGGGATCATCACCTGTTCCTGAAAAATAAAAGAGTGAGCACAAAGACTTAGTATGCCATACCACAAACACATGCACATGAACAGACATCATACAACTTCACATATAACATAATAACTGATGCAACAAACATAGGTTATTATCTTTGATTAGTTGACATAAAACATGGTTTAGAACCATCTACAACTAGTCCTAAACCCTCTAAACCTAGAGTAACTCATGATTCTGTAAAAATAATCAATATAGAAAATAAAAATATATACATATATTAGTGTTGGGTACTCCCCACATATCTGGATACCAAACTCGTACCACTCCTAAACTATTGGAACCATCTCTGTACACGACTCCTCTGAGATAATGACACACACACATTATCAAGGTACCATTTTAGTAGCAACGATACTCTCGATCTACTAGACCCAGCCAAAGACAAACAACAAATTCAATTAAAGCCGGATGGTATTATATCAATTTACAAATACTAAGCCCACAATCATTAATAACAAGAAAGGTAAGATCGTACTTGAAATAACTTTAGGAATAGAAGCCTTAATTTTACCAAAAACACCTTATCACAATCAAATAATCATTCAAAATATGTTTTCATAAAATAATCATACTCCTACTTTCATCTAAACTTTAAACTCAAAAGAACTATAAATCTTTAGATTCATGCACATCTTTTTCCTTTTGACTGTAATACCACAGAATCTCTAAACACCAAACTTAGGATTTTCTCCAAAAATTTTGACTATCTTCAATATCAACAAGAAACTTAGGAAAGATCACACTTTTGTATCACCAAAAGGATTAAAAAAGGATCAAATTACCTATTTCTTGATTCTTCTTCTTTCTTGATTACTGAACATAAAATCTCCAACAAGAAATTTAGGGTTTTTGCCAAAACTACTCCAAGATTAACTCCTTTGAAACTATTAATAAGACTTTAGGAAGAGATCATTCTTTTAGATCACCAAAGAATTGAAAACGATCAATCTTTTCTAGTTCTTGAATCTCGGTCTTTCTTGTAGCAAGATCACAAGTTAGAGAGGTTTTCTATAGCTTAGGAAAGGTTTTGGGGAAGAAGGAATAGGGCTAGGTTTATATAGAAAACATGGAAACCTTATAAATTTCGTGTAGGTATACAGGCATTTAGGCTGGCGACATAGGAAAGAAAGTTTACAACCTATAATTTATGCTGGTGGCTTAAAACTTCAAAAGACGAAACTAAGGTCATGTAGGCTGGCATCAACGCTGGCGGCGTACAACTCTAAGGCTGGCTACCTTGAGGGTGGCTTTGAGTTGTTTTCTCATATCGTTTTTAAATGACTCTCACTTGATTAAATGTATTTATCATTGAACATTATGTTATTATTCATTTTATGGTGAACCATAAAATCCTCTTATTTATCAATAAAAGATCCTTTTCACCTTTCATTATAAATTGTTTATTTATATATTACAGAACAAAATAAAGCGGGTCTTGAAAGTTTGAATAGCTTCTTATAAAATATTTAGACAGTGAGTAACTAAATAAACCTTCGACTCGAGCATGGTTAAAAAGGCCAATCCAGTCCTCTCAGTTTTCAGTTTTAAAAGGACAGAAAGTTAGAAAATGATTCGCAGGGTCTTTGTGCAATAATCATTAATCAATTAAGAGATGATTTTGAACCTTCGTTGATCTAACTAGACCCCTGTTGGAAATTACGGGAATAAACACAGAACTGATTTCCTATCTAAGAAATATTTTGAAATACCAAGGATTTTAAAATTTTGTTTATTCATAATGAATATGCACTATACTATACCTAATGTTGGAATTCATTTTACTATCCAATTTTTTTTTTTCTTATCTTATAACCAGCCACGTTCACTAATGGACGCTTAGTAAAAGCGAGATAAAGTTTTTACTTTATTTTTTCTATTTTACATTGTAAATGAATATTTCTCAAATTGTGTGTTTTTAAAAGCATATATATATATATATATATATATAATAATCAAGAAAAATCAAATTTGCTTTGCTGAATTTTTTATCCAGTGATCGAAGCACTTGTTAAATCAATATTCAATATATATCGGTTTGTGCAAGATATTAAATATTTCACAAGGTTTTTATAGATACATAATAGAAAATTGCAAATAATAATACTTCTAAACTTTACGATTTGAGTATTCATTGAACTTTCAAATATTATAAATGATCCTCCTATATTTTGTTAGATTGATCACATGAAGGATATTTGGTTTTTTAGTTCAAGAAAAATAATTTGAGATCAAGATTTAGTGGGTATTATTAATACCCTAATAAGTTTGTGGGGTGTTTTTGTACTAAAATCAAAACTTGAAGAAATCATTTTCAACTTTGAAATTATTTGTCTTACCATAAAAGTTCAGGGAGTTATTTATATTATTTGAAAGTTTACGCGCGTGTATTTCTACTAAGATTAAAATTGTTCAAATTTTTCTTGTGTATATAGCTATACATACATATATATACACATATTATATTAGGGTAGAAAAGTCCTAATCAACGAGAAACATTGTTTGGCACACCTATTTGAAGAAAGATAAAACGTTGGCTTGTGATATTAGCAAGCTAAGTTAAATCTTCAATAAAAGTAGTTCTATAAGATCCCAGGTCTCTTTCAGATGCTCCTTCATATATCCCTTCCTTCAAAAACATTCCAACTCAATATTCTTTCTTTGAGTACAACATCTGACTTTGTATATGAACCTGATTTAATCTCCCAGAAGGTCCAAGAAAGAATTTATGATATTATCAATACCATCTACATTCTACAATTCTCCTTTTAAATGTAATAATCTAGATAACATAACTTCAAAGCCAAATATAGTTGACTGTTTTAGGACTTCTGCTTAGATAGTTACAATAATGATAGTCAACCATAATTCAGTAACAACGAGTTGTTACCTTTTTAATAATACTCAATAGTACTTTATGATATTAAATTATGCCTTTTCTATGGAAGTTTCGTATAAGAGCCCGTGGATGATGATGATGATGTATCATTTACTTGTACTTTTGCTACCTATATAATTACATTTTCTTTTTCTCGTCCCTGCTCTGCTATAAGGCCCAAGAATAAAACATTATTGAATCGAGTAGATCACAAAATGAAATGCAACTGAGTGCCCATAGTTCGAGTTGTCATGAGGTAATTTTTTGTTGATTCCCTAATAAGATGATCCGTTCAGTTTGAGGAGTTTAATCCAAATACTCATAAAGGTTGAATATGTTGCTAGAGAATCAAAATTTGCGAATGAGAATGGACTATCCCAACGAGGATAGCTTAGCAACTATTACCATCACAATATGAGATAGCATCTACGATGTCAGCATTAATCAAAGCAAAAAGTGAATAGGATAAGGAGAGCGGATGGATGGGAAATGATTAAATAAATACTCAACATGTAATATAAAAACAAATAAAACATAATGAAGGCCATGAGTGTCATTTGTCATTTTATAAGAGAGCAAAATATTCCGTGCACAAATATAATAATAATATACATCATTATCTCCCTTACTTAAAATATACATTTATTCTCTGAGCAGATTAAAGAGACAAACACTTAAATCTTTCTCAAGCTTGTATCTTGTTCCAAGGAATCGTGTAGGCAAATTAATAGGCAAGTTTTATTTTTTTTAATCCTTTTTCGATATAAAAGAGTTGTCTTTTCTGAGTTTTCTTGTTGGTGTTGAAGGGATCCAATCTTTTGAAGGAGTTTTAAGAAATCTTGAGTTTCCTTATTGGCGATTTTGTTGTATTGTGATCACAGGAGGAAGAAACATCGTTTGTGTAATGATGTTTTGTATTGATAAATATCTTTTGGAAGTTTGGTCTAGGTGAAAATCAAGAAAAAGTGTTTTCTTTTGGTGTTTTTCACGTTTTGGAGCAAAGGAGGTACAGATAAAGGGTCACGACCATGACAAAGGCATGGTCCCCTCGCATTTGGCAAGTTCAAACCGATCACAGCAAAATAGGTGTGACAAGGGTGTTATGTTGTGTTTTTCCTTTATAGAGCCTATGAAGCCCCTTATCACGGGCATAATCGATAGGGGGTTTGTGTTGTCTTCTCTTAATGCTTGTTTTGATCTTCCTTCACACCTAAATACTTAGTTTAATATCTAGTACTCCCAAATCCAAGTACTAAGACCTATCTATATCTAGAGTAGTTGTAGTTCCTAATAGTTTAAGAGGCTAGATGACCTAAAAAGTATGTTTTTGTTTTGAAAACAAGTTTTGAATTAACATTTGTGTGTGATTAGGTGTCTTTGGTGTCACGCCCCAATGGTACCTTAGTAGTAGGAACAAGCCACACTTAAATACTATCACTAGATTACCTTCGAAGAGTGACATATTTTTCAAACAACAAGATCTTTTAGTTGCTTTGATAAGAAAGGATAAAATACACGTAAGACATAAATTAGTAAACAACTATCATCATAGGTAGAGAATATCATAAAGATGTTACAGACCATATAATCTTTCTATAATCTTCAAATACATAATTGATAATCCATATACTAACTAATCTATACTAGGAATAATAGAAAACAACTTATCCCGATTTGACCCATGAGCATCCAGCTCCTAAACTCTTACCAAGGCCATGTTCTTGGATGTAACTAGCCACGGTCGTAATGTAAACTTGAAATATCTTTAGGAGTGTGAGTGAAACCATGGGCTCGGTGAATAACCAGACATATTACACATCAAACAAGTTTATTAACAAATCATATGTAATGCAATCAATTAAACATATGCTCAAATACAAGCTGAATGATCTAGAATCCAAATAAGAAAAAGATTTATACCATCTTTTTATGGTTGAAGAACAATTACTTTATGACCTACCTACCCAGGAGAGAATAAGTTTACAGGAAAATCAATGATTTCTCATCTTACGGTTATCACTTTTAGCTTAATGATATTTTGACTGACCATTTCTAGCATAATGCTTAGAAACTCCCTAAGTATTAGTCATTTCAAAGCGATACTATGGGTGGCGTTCTTCGTTGCTACTTAGTTCCTGTAGAACCGATGACAAAGAAAATCTTGAAAGAACTAGCACTTTAGAAAAAACCAAGCATTAACAGAGAACCAAAATATTAATACGTAGTAGGCTGTCACCCTTTCTGTAAATGCAATAATGCAGTTCATGTATGCATGATTGTTTTAATTACAAGTCAATAAATTTTAATCAACTTAAGGTATCCAAACATTACATACATAGCTTATAAATGCTTATCACAGTCATCAAACAATCACTATTATCACTTTCGTTATCATAAATTAACAATCATATAATCAGATCACAAGACATTTCAACTATAACACCATAATAATCATATTATTATCTTTGCATTACATATTCAACTAATTACAAGCACAAACAGCATAATATGATGAGTTACTCACCTGTTCATATTGGCTAGTCGTAATAATCAACTAGAAAGTCCTCTATAGTATCAAAGTCACCTAGATAAATAAAAAATTCATCAATAAGGCATAAATTATATAACTAAACTCCTATAAGTGTCTAAGTGTCCTACATTGGTATTTGGTTTTGTTTCTATTATTATATTGGTTTTTTAATGATCCTATGATATCAATTATTAGTTAATATTTTATTTTCATTTTGCTTTTCTTGATATTGTTTGATATTTATATATTTTTATTGGGTAGTCATAGAATTTGTATTCAATATATTGATATTTTTATCATTACTATTATCGCTATTTTTATATCATTCTTTTAGTTAACGTATTATGGTAACTAGTATTTATTTTCTATTATTTAGTTTTGTTGTGTTTCTCTTAATCTATTTCATATAATTATTTTTGTTATTTTTAGATATCACGTTATTCATAAATTTAGCTTATTCAGATTTCCATTCTTATATATTTATCTATATAAAATAAATATTTAACAATTATTGTTGCTAATAACACTAATATTTTCCTATAGTTTTTAGGGTTTAATACTTCCAAGTACTAAACCTATTATTATTATTTTTAATATTTTGTATTCATTTATTTACTTAGTAAAAATATGTTTTTTGTTTATTATTATTATTATTATTATTATTATTATTATTATTATTATTATTATTATTATTATTATTATCTGTTTGTGTAAAACAAATTTCATGCAAGGAAATTATGCATGTACACCGGCTCTAACGCTGTCGGCGTTGATACCTAGATGTCGGCGTTCTTATGTTTTACATGTTATTTTGCATCAGCATACGCTGGCTGTAGGCCGCCAACTTTACAACATACGCCGACTTCTACATTGTTGGCTTATAATTCAAATTTGCTAGCATTTGTTCATTTTAAGTAGCTTTTGTTCAGTGTAAGCCGTCTTAACACTGCCGGCCTACTCGTGTACGCCGCCAGCGTTGAGCACTTACACTATCGGCGTAGAGGTAGTGTTGACATTGTTCATCATCTTCTTCTCCAATTTTCCACGATTCGAAACTTAACTTTCTTTTAATATATATGTATTATACTTGCATTTAAACTACTCCTAAGTGTTTTTCTATACTTTACATGTATTATTCGTGTCATATTAGCTCATAAAACATTCCATAACCATTATATTACATAGTTTCTAGCTCCTATAAAGATGATAGCATATATATATATATATATATATCTAAGGGTTAAGGTTGAGTATTACCTTGTTTGAGCAGATTTGAAGGTGCTACACTCCCACTTAGAGTTAGATTCGAACCTAAAGTTAACAATAACATTGTTTAGGCTAGATTCTAACATATAACTAACTAAAAAAATGAATTTACACTTACCTTTCCTTGCCTTCTTTTGTTGATTTCTAAAGCTTGTTTAATAGCTAAGTTTATATAATTTGTTGGGTGGGTTTTATGTTGTTATTTGAACTGATGTGGTGTGTTTTGTATTGCTATTCTAGGGTTGGTTTCATGCTCTTTAGTAACTTTGTTTGTGACTTAATAAATAAGCATGTATATATAAGGAGAAGGCAGCATCTCTAGCTATATTTCAGCCAAAAAGATGAATTTTGTTCCACTGAATTTCTCATTTGTATGCATGATGTGCAATGCATTTATTGAGCTACTGATTTGGAGTATCTCAATTGGTTTCTTCATATTTCTTTTTTACTTTTATTGCTTAATTGAGCCAAATTGTCTCAAAAATTTGGCTGTTCTAGTTTCTAGGAATTTTCCGCCGCTTGTTGTGCGCAATTTGCACCAAAATTGTGCAAATAATCATATAATAATATTTGATTAATTAATTTCCTTAGTTTTAGGATAGTTCATTAAGCTAAACGGGTACAAATACGACAATTATTTAGGAGTTTTGATTCAAAAATTTATATATAGTTTTCACAAATTTTCTAGGTTATTATCAGGTTCAACTTTGGGCTTAAAGTTTACATGATTAATTTTTTTTGGGTTTTATCTCACCTGATTAGGGTTTTCTAAGTTTAATGGGTCAATTTTTGTTTTAGGCTATAATAGCTTAAGAATACTCAATTTAAAACAATGGTATGATCCAAATATTTATTTGAGGTGTAGATTATTAGTTATAGATTTGTTTATGTTTTTATTGTGTATTTATAACCCTAACAGTTTATCTTTAGGTTATCTTTTTTTAACTATAACCGTAATTGGTTATTTACTCTTTATTGCATTTAAAATCTTAAGCAAGTTATTCTTATATCTTGAGTTTTCGATACCAACTATGAAATCTTATTAGTAATATTTAGTACTATTTAGGAAACTTTGTTTTAAGGTTTAAAACTATATATAGGATCATTACTACTCGTAATTCTATTCTAAGACCTTGGTTGAGTCTTATATTAACATTCTATTTTCTATTTTTATATTTCCATCTATTTCTATTTGTATGAAAAAAATCTCGAGGTTTACATTTGGTGAAGCTAAGTTAACCGTTCTAAACATTGTATCAGGTACAATCTGACCTTGGTTGTTGTGTGCATATAGGCTTAGAAACTAGAAATGACCCTAATGTTATCCAAATTTAAATTGGTTATTACTTGTATATGGCTAGGCCTAATGGATCGAGAGTATTAGTATTACTAGGACGATACGCTATTGATCTATGTGTGATCTTATCTTAAGTGGAGTTGTACACAAAGATGATTCTGATAATTTATGAGTGGTACGAATACAGTATTCAAGGTGTGTGGGGAGTACCTAACACCAGTATATATTTATAAGTATCTATGTATACATAACTGTTTTCATGGAGTCATGAGTTACTCTAAGTTTAGGCTTAGTTGCAAATAGCTCTAAATTGTGTTGTTTGCTAGGTTAATTAAAAGATAATAAACTGTGATTGCTACATATGTTACCATGTTGTATGTGGATTTGTATGATGTTTGTTCATATTCATGTGGTTATGGTTTGGCATACTGAGCCTTGCACTCACTCCTTTTGTTTATTAAGATCAGGTGAAGAACCTATAGTATTTAATCTATCAGGTTACGCTGTGCATGTAGATTATGGGGACAACAATAGTGGAGTCGATTTCCTAGCAAATTTTTAAGGATGACATAGAAAAGCTTAATAATGGGTCAAACTTAAGACAAAAAGGTGGTTAAAGCGAGAACAACACAATATAAGAAGAAAGAAACTCAAGATAGGCGAAGGAGTTAGGCTAATTTGGAAGGACAAGTTCTCGAATGTCAAGTGGGTGATCACGTGAACTTGAAGGTGAATCCCATTAGGGAGATACGAAGAGTACGTACATAAGGAAGTTGAGCCCAAGATACATTGAACCCTTCAAGATACTAGAAAAAGTTAAAGATCTAGCATGTCGGTTGGCCTTGTACCCCAAAATCCATCATGAACACGCCATGTGTCTTATGATTCGGTACTAAGGAAATATATACCAAATCCGGAAATAATCATGGAGTTGAAACCTGTCCAGTCAAAAGAAACCTTACCCACGAGGAACATCCAGTGCTAGACATGGATGCGAGAATGCAAAGGTTATGTACCTATGAGACTCGGTAAGTGAAAGTATTATAGAAGAATCGTGCATCTGAGGAAGCAATTTAAGAGACTAAAGAGGAAATTCGAAGAAAGTATTCCGAGTTTATCTAAAAGGGGATATGTAAGTTTTATTTTGCAGACAAAACTCTGTTTAAGGGGGGTGGGTTGTAAACCCTCGTTTTCTTAGCAAACCTGAGTTAGACTTGGAAAACTTAAAATCAGAAACCGAAGCCCTAAAAGAATACCCTTGGACCAATCAGACCTGGATCCAGCACTGCCAAGAATGAAACCCCAGAAGAATAGAAACGAGTTAACTCCAAAATAAAGCCCTAAATCGGAAAGTCAACTAGAAATCCTAAGTCAACAAAACCCTAGGAAACCCTAGCAGTTTAGATCTGGCAATTTCGTGTTCTCAAACCAATAAGTCAAAATATGAGTGGAGAGTGTAAATTGGCTCGTATTAATATTAGGGTGCTTAACCATATCAGATGAGTGGATTTTCGACCTATTTTGAGCCCGATCGAATACAAACCTTGAAAAGCGTGTCCCGAAGCTTGGGATATTAAAAATATGATATTAGTACTGTTTGATTCGTAATTTCATAATATTTTAAAATATATTAGATATATAATTTTTTGGGTTATAAAAGTTACATTTATAACCTTTTTATTGTATTTTCATTACTATCGGTAATTTAATTATCTAATCAACTTTTGGTTTTTTTTCACACTATTCATCAAGTACAACCACCAATACCCTATTCTTATATCCTTACAATCTATTCTTACAATTTTACATCACTTCTTTACAATTTTACCTTTCCAATATATTTTAATACTTAAAGTTACTTATTAAAATTGAATTTTATTACACAAAACAAATTCAAAACTCTCTCTCTCTCCCCCTCACTTAGAAACGGCACCCCCCTCCCTCATTCACTCTCCAATTTGTTTGATTTTTTTTTTTTTTTTTTGTAATTAATCATACAAAACCCTAAATTCTTTTTTATATATTATCTTTTTCACATTTCACTTTTTCACTTTTCTTCATTTCTCACAAATCAAGCTTTTGAAACAAAGTTTTTGTCTCCCTCTCCTCTCTTATTGGCGTGACCCCCTCCCTCAAGCACACACACACACTTTTGTTTTCTTCAAGTTTTCTTCTCCAAACACTAAATAAGTAACAGATCTTGACCCTACCACTATAAAACATGTAATGGCAAGGTCATACATGTGTGGTTCCACAAAAAATCCTCATGAGCTTTATGCTAGGGATGTGGAAACACTAAAACATGATATCCTTGCCATCACAATGTGTAGATCTTACTATTAAAGTTGATATACTGGTATTTTGCTATATTATTGTTATACATTGTTCTTATGAAAATTTCATGCTTATATTTTCATTATTACTCTTCCCTACATATTATTCATGATGCATTTATATTCATAACATGAGTAGTATAGTAGATCTATTTGTTTAGAGTAATTAAAATGACATAGCTACTTGCTTTACATGCATGAAAGACTTGCTACATGATAGTCTTAATGAAGGTGTTGACCAAAACTCAAGATCCATTTTGTTTCTATCAAAAAGTTATTTTTAAAATTCGGATCTTGAGAAAGAACCATTTAGAAAACCTATTTTCTAACTTCAAAATGAAGGTCTTACTTGTAAAATGAAGGACTTAGGTAATAGAGGTATCATAAAGGAGTGATTTTTATAAGTTGATCATGGTTTTACTAAGAGAAATTTTCAAAGCAAGAAAAGGGTTACAAAAGTTAAGTTAGATCCCTGTTTCAACACCAACAAAAATGTTGAAATTCGTAACTAGGGTGAAATGCCAAGAAAACACCTATTTTCCAACCCTAAAACAAGAGTTTTATTAGAGAAATGAAAGCCTTAGGGAGTAGGTTTGATTATAACCTAATTTTAGAAAGATTAAATGAATTTTTCACAAGAAACAATCTCAAAAACAATTTCCCAAAATTCGGATCTAAAAATGAACCCTATCTAAACACCTATTTCCAAATGTCAAAATGAGTATTTTAATAAAAAATAGAAGCCTTAGGGAATATATGTAATAAAGACTTGATTTTATAAGAGTAAATGTGTTTTATCAAAGTAGAAACTTAAAACAAAGGAAAAGTTTTCCAACTAAGATCAAACAATATTTTCCTTTCCAAAAATTATGCCAAATTCGTCACTAGGCAAAACTCGCCTTAAAACATTTATTTTCCAACCTTTAAATGAAGAATTTTATTAAGATAATGAAGGTGTTAGGTATATAGGTCACCAAGGCTTTATCATAGTAAAAATATGTATGATTTTCAAAGAAATAAGCTAGTTTTCTCCAACAATTGTTCAAGACATTATTATAAGGTAAAAGTTTTCACAAAATTCTTTCTAACCATAAATCATTAAGGAAATACATATAGATAGCTCATATCATTTTATCCATGATAATAACATGTAGATAATGTGTGCACATATAATATACTTGGTAGAAATAATGCAAATTTCATAAAACAATTTCGAATTGAAAATTCTAGTTACTGATCAGATCTGGTCCGGACATTCTGAGACCTAAACGTTTTCAAAATTTTTTAATAACATTATAAATATATAGATCTTTCGAAGTAGATAGAAATCGATAGCTTATTTGCGAAATTCCGAATTAAAATGACCAAGTTATGGCCGTTTTAAGTTGGAATTTCCAATTACCTAGAAAATTAAGAATTCAAAGAGTTTTATTGAAAAGTTTGGAATTAGTTATGGTATGAAATACTCATAGGGGTATTTTTTTTATTTAGGTGATTTTGGAATCGGAGGAATTTCGTGTTTCTGGATCACTATCATTAGAGACTGGAGATCATCGCCGAGTGAGTTCACTATCTTTAAATTATATCCTTATGAATGTGCTTGTAATAATAGTGGCATTAGAATTAGGGTAAGATAAAATTGGATTGTGCATGTGGATCCCAATTGATTGAATCGATGCTAAGAATATCGAAATAGACTTGTTGTAAATCTTTGTATGATTTAGTATAGACTTAGAGTGTTTGCAATATCTATGATCGCCTATAAATCGTAAATTAATATGCCTTGATCTTATAATCCGATCGACCATGCATACCATATGTTGAGTCACATTGCATTGTTATTATATCTTTATGGGAAGATGGCATAATAGCTAGGCAACGAGGGGCTCGTAAACTTAAATTTTAGCGTAATGGCCGGAATTGAAATGATAGTGGTGTAGGCACTTGTAACAACTACAAAATTGTGTGTGGGTAGGCACCTGAATCAACCACAATGTAAATGAGAGAAATTGAAATCTATGGTCATATGGGCCTGAAACACCTAACCCTAATGGAGGGCGTAAATCCATTCAACATAAGACTCCTAGAAAGTCTTATGTATTGTATGCTTACATGCTTGTGTATTTCATATGATTGTTAATATTACTTGCTTGATATATATGTTGTTGAGTATCTAATTTTGGTAGTGAAACTCACTAAGCTAGCATAGCTTATATCCCCACAGTTTCTTCTAATGTAGTTCCTGTACATATGGCTGCATCCCCGGACCTGACCAAATCAGGTAATGCAAAACTAGGAGTTATTTCCTTAGAAGTTTATGATTAGTTTTGTATAGTCTTTAGTAGCAAACCTTAAACAACCGAGTTTTTTCCTAAAAGATAATACCTAGACCCTTGTGTGGCAAGGGAATGCCCCTTAATACTTTGTAACTGATCTTGAGATATCTGTGGTTTATGTTTTTATGTTTATCCTATCAAATTGAACTATCTATCTCTAATTGTTTATGTATTCTATTGTCGTAAGGGAATGACATGCATACTAACACAAGACCTTTGAATGACTGTGGTAGTGATTCTTAAGTCTAATTTAGCATGCGGCGGACTGCTACGTTTAGGGTATCCTTTGAGGCGTGACGGTCACCTTGATAAACAAGGGGTTTCAAAAAATGTCACCCTGATAAACAGGGATTTTTGTCATCTTGATAGCTATGGATTTTTTTAACGGTCACCCTAATAGACAGGATTTTGGTCACCTTGATAGCTAATGGTTTCTTGAAAAGGTCACCCTTATATATAGGGATTTTTGAAAAGGTCACCTTGATAGCCAAGCATTTTTTTTTTTTCATTTTTAAAAGGTCACCTAGATAGCTAGGGATTTTGGAAAATGTCGTCCTGATAGGCAAGGATTTTGGATAGGTCACCCTGATAAATAGAGATTTTGATTAACTTGATAGCCAAAGGTTTTCTAAAAAGGTCACCCTGATAGATAGGGATTTTAGTCACCTTGATAGCCAAGGGCTTTTGGAATAGGTCACCCTAATAGCAAGGGATTTTTATCACCTTGATAGCCAAGGGTTTTGAAGAGGTCATCTTGATAAACAGGGATTTTTTGGACACCTCGATAAAAAAGGGTTTTTGGAAAAGGTCGTCATGATAAACAAGGATTTTTGTCACCTTGATAGCCAAGGATTTTTGTCACCTTGATGACTAAGGATTTTTTCTAAAGGTCACTGTCGAGCCTGGATTTTTCAATCATCTGGTTCATTTCTCATAACCCGATTCATATTAAACCCGAACCCATTTAACATGAATCCTCGACTAGGGGTTAAAAGAAATTTTAATTTTCGAAAACTTTTTAGAGTCGCACCCGATATAAATCAGGAAAAATAAAAAGCTAGGATCAATGGGTCGGTTGATCCTAACTTAGCTACTAGTCTGCGAAAAAATTTGATTTTAAAGACCAAACTTTTAAAACCAGATATCATGGATTCGGGGGCTAACCTATTAAAACCAAATGGTTACCACTTTTGGAATTTTAAATTTATAACCTATCCTTTATATGCTCAAAAAACTCAAATAATACAAGTCACATTTTTTGTTTTTCTATTTTTTATGTGCTTTTCTTCATTTTTATTTTTTTTTATTTTTTTATATCAATATCAACAAATATATTTCCCTTTTTTTTAAAAAAAAACTTATATTTACAAAATAATTATTCACAATATTAAAAACAAAAACATTTTTTCATTTTTTAATATCGCCCCGCAGGTGTCTACGTACTCGCTAATCGAGATCAGACAAAATGTAGTTCTTTTAAAAAAGAACTTAATTTGTTGATCAATTTTATATTTTTGAACTCTTCTCAATTTAAGTTCATTAAATTTTATATTTTTATGAAAATCATTTTTGATGGTCCTACGATCTAATCAATTGATTTTCATTTATGAAAATATAATTTTTCTAAGTCCCAAAAATCATTTTTTATTATTTTTTTATTTTTTTTAAATTTTGGTTTTGGAAAATCCAATTTTATCATTTTTATTTATTTTGTTTATTTATTATTATTATTTTTTATTTTTTATTTTTATTTTATTTTTTTAAAAAAAATCATCACATAAATTCACAATATATTCAGAATATTTTACAATATATTAAAATTATTTTTCATGCATTAAATATGCATTTCTAAAAGCAATTTATGTATAAATACATATTAAAAATATTCAAAAATATTCAAAAATATAAAAAAAAATTAATTTATATGAAAAATAATTATTTTGATTTTTCTAGGTTTTTCTGTATTTTTCTGAATTTTTCTGAATTTTTTTATGAATTTTTATGAATTTTTACTATTTTTTTTGCTATTTTTTATTATTTTCTGAAATTAATTATATAATAAACTAATAATAAAATAATACGGACTAACCTGGACCGTTGGATGAAGCGGACGAGATCTGGAGCGTCGATCGTGTTGACTGATCCTGATCGTCTGATGGAATTGACCAGATCTGGGGCGTTGATCAAGATGATTAAATCTGGGCCGTCTGATCTGTTTTGATGAAATCTGGGCCGTCTGATCTGCTTGATGAAATCTTGGCCGCTGATCTGCTTGATCAAATCTGGACCGTCTGATCTGGATGATTGAATCTGGACCGTCTGATCTGCTTGATTGAATCTGAGCGTCTGATCTGCTTGATTGAATCTGAGCCGTCTGATCAGAGCTGACCGTTGACCGTTGACCAGGGGCGGGTTGGACTTCAGATTTTCGGGTCGGATTTCGGGTCGGATCCGACCGATCGGGCGAAGAAGACGAAGTCGCGACTTTTCGAGAAGGATTCCGGCGGCTCTGGTGGTTGTCGGCGGCT
Source organism: Combretum micranthum (assembly GCA_024138025.1). Taxonomy (NCBI): domain Eukaryota; kingdom Viridiplantae; phylum Streptophyta; class Magnoliopsida; order Myrtales; family Combretaceae; genus Combretum; species Combretum micranthum. The sequence goes on from JAMXBD010000051.1 coordinate 1,972,592, forward strand.
GGGAGTTTGTCGGCCCGACTCCTATGGTGGTTGCGCGTCCGCTGGTGGTGGTGGCGTGCACCCAGAACGGCAGCAAGAGGCAGCTCCTGTGGCGGTCGTACGGCGGCGTTGATGAACAAAATTTAAAAAATTTTCAGAGATTAATTTGATCAATTCAAGCAAATCTAAGCACACTAAATCATTAAAATCAAGTTTCTAACATTCCTACAACACTCAATTTAGATCAAACATGATCCAACAACTTCGAATTTGAAAAATTCGAATTTTAACCCTAAACTTGAAAACTTCGAATTGATCCTATTATGTATGTGTTTCTTCGAAATTGACTTGTGCCTTTTGATCCTAGGACCCCCTATTTATAGGTTGCAAGCTCAATTTTACGTTTCGTTCAGTTTAAAAAACGAATCGATTTTTGCCTCTTTGTTTGCATGAATTCAATTCGAAAATTCGTGATTAATTTGTTTGAAACTGATGAATTGATGATTGATTTCTCATATTCTTCATCAAATCATTTAATATGGGTAGATGATTCATTCAATTTTTTATTCAATTCTTGTAACTCCTTATTTAAGTGCAATTGAATGCTTTTACAAATTGAATTTTTTCCCAATTTTTTTTAGCACGAATTTTGTGACTTTTGGGTTGTTTTTGTACATGAATTGTGCACTAATCTTTCATATTCCATAACCACTTTGCAATTGCTTCATCAATTTCAATAATTAATGATGTTTTGTCAGTTAAAAACTGATGCAAAGTAAGGCAAAAAGTCACTTTGAGAAAGATGAAAAGGCAAAAAATATGAGATGATAAAAAGGCAAAAATTTGCCTTTGCTAGGGTTTGAACCTGTGTCCTTGAGCTTGGGTATGTGTTTGGGTCAATGTATTTAACCAACAAGCCATTTGGCCTGTGCCTTGATCACTTAGCCAATTTCATTAATACTTAAGGCTTTTGGAAAAATGAGTTTAATTAAATTTAAGCCTTAATTAATTGGGCAAAAATTGGGTGTCTACAGTTACCCTTTAGGGATTTTGGTAACCTTGATAGTCAAGAATTTTTTGAAAAGATCACCCTAATAAACATGGATTTTTCAAAAGGTCACCTTAATAGCCAAGGATTTTTTTTTTTAAAAGGTCACCTTGATAGCCAGGGATTTCTGAAAGATCACCCTGATAAAGAGGGATTTTGATCACCTTGATAGCCAAGAGTTTTGAAAAAGGTTACCTTAATAGATAGTGTCATGCCCCAAAGGATAGTCTAAACGTAACAATCCGCTGCAAGTTATATAAGACTTAGGAATTGTTACCATAACCATTCCAAAGTCTCGTACAGATGCAAGGCGTACCTTTACGACAATGAATACACGGACCAATGGAGATAAATAGTTTAATTTGACATATTATAAGCATCATGATATAAACTATGAGTCCACATAATTAATTACAAAAGTTATAGGGGCATTCCCCTGCAAAATAATATAAAGCTTAGTAACAATCTTTTATAGTCATCCGAGAAATAATAGGGTTTCTTATGGAAGTCTACACAAAATCGAACATAAACTTCTAATGAAAACTCTTACTTTTGGTACCTGCTCGGTGGGATGCCTCGGCCTTAACCAAATATACGGATACTACAATAAGAAAAAGCTGTGGAGGCATAAGCTACACTAACTTAATGAGTGAATACTTCCATAAAGACATTTAGAACAAATCAATCAATCAAGTTAATTATTCAATTGTATGGAATGCATCAACCACATGAACAAACAATCATATGATCAGCCGGAAATCATATGTGAATGGATTTACGCTCTCCATTCAAGGTTAGCAGATTAACGAATGCTGCGGTACTATCATTGTATTAATAAGCCGTTTATGGATCACGGATAACCAATTTATGTCGTTTATGGATCACGATCAACCAACTCATTTATGTTGTTTATGGATCACGATCAACCAACTTTTAGCCGTTTACGGATCACGGGTAACCAACATATGTTAATGTTCCATCACCACCATGAAGTGATTATGTTTGTATTAATTCATCAATCGGATAGTCATTAATACCAATTTCTTAGGTGACCAACAATTTTGCAAACAATCACTCCTATAATACTCTAAACAAGCATAAGTTAAACACCCGATTCCGATATTCTTAATACTATTTCTCAACTCAACAATAGCATACATAATTCCCCATAATTCCCATCATGCAATTCCATTTTTATCTTTTGTCTTATGATCTAGTGCAACTATTTGCTACAATCACAAGCAAGAATGAGATTATGAAGTAATACTCACTCGGTCATTGGTCGCCGGTCTGTTAGTAATACTAATCCAGTGCTAATGAATCATCGGGATCCAAGTCACCTATACGAAAGACATACCCAAATGAGTATTTCAACTCATAACTAATCCATTTTATTTCATAAAAACCATTAAGTTCATAATTCTCGTTATTGGTGGAAATTCCAACTTAAAATGGTCACAACTTGATCATTTTAACTAGGAATTTTGCAAATTATATACCGATTCCAATCTACTTCGAAAGATCTATCTAATTCTAGTATAATGTCTCAATTTTGAAAACTTTTAAGCCTAGAAAAGATGCAAACAGATCTGGTCAGTAACCAAATTCCCATTTTCGAAATTGTTTTTGTGAGGAATTATGATAATTCTACCATCCATGCCCAATATGCATGCAACAATGGTAAATCACTATCATGAATGGTATGTTATGAGCTTCCTATATGCATACTCATGACGATATTCTATTAGAAAATATTTTTGAAATTTCTACTTTACAAGATATCATGAATACTTAACCTAATAAGTTCATTTTTTTGTGTTCTTGACCAACCACACTTGTTTTAGAGATTTTCCTTAATAAAATTTACTTATTCTTTCTAAAATTACTTCTTTATCATATTTATTCCTTATGGTCTTCATTTTTCAGCATAAATCCTCATTTTACACATTGTAAACAAGTGTTTATATATTAGCCGTTCCTAAATCCGAATTTTGTAAAAATAGTTTTTGAGTGATTTCTTTGAGAAAAACATGTTTGATACTTTAAAATTCAAACCTCCATTATTCCTATCCCCTAAAGGCTTTATTTCTTTAATAAAACTTCCATTTTCAGTTTGAAAAGTAGGTGTTTACATATCCTCTTTTCCCAGTTACAAATTTCATGCAGCTATCATAAGATCAAATTTTTCTATCTTGTAAATATTTCTTGTTTAGCAAATTTCTCTTAGTAGATTTATCATTAACTCACAAAAATCACTTCCTATTGTTACCTATTCCATAAGCTCTTCATTTTTCACATAAAAATCATGTTTTGGAGTTTAAAAATTGGTTTTCAAAATGTAAATCATTTTCCATCCGAATTTACAAAAGTTTGTTTTTATAAAACCAAATTTTTTCTTGAGCTATTTGGCTCATATTCATAAATATCCTAACTTTTAGAAGTAATAAAACATTCATTTACATAATACAAGATATTTATGACCATTCACTCATCCTACACGTAATAAATGCATGCGATCTACAATATCAAGTGAGAGAATAAATGTCTAAGAGCTAGATCTAAGTGTAATTGTCATGTTAAGTGCATGAAATGAGATATTCTACTTATGACAAAGATGTAGTAGCAAGATTCCTGTATGAACTCATCTCTACGTGAACATATGTTATGATTATGAGGAAAACACAAGCTTTAATCACAAGATCCACAACTTGTGATGGCTTGATATTCATGTTCTTGTGGTTTCATGTCCCTAGCATGAAGCTCACAGGGATTTTTATGAATCCACACATGAATAATCTAGCCATTACATGTCTTGGTGGTAGTATAGTTTAGATCTATACCTATTTAGGCTTATGGAACAAGAGGAGTTGAGAAAAGAAATTGTGTGAGAGTGTATGTGATGAGGATCATCAAGCATCAATGGGTCCAAAGTTCAAATCCAACGATCCATTGCAAGATATTGGAGGTCCCATGACAAGAGCTAAGGCTAAACGAATGAGGGAGGCATTGCAAGGACTTGTTATGGAGTTGCAAGAGAAGGAATTGCATTTATCCACCAATAAAAATGAGTCAAAAGTGCTTAACATCATCAAAATAAGCTCCGGAGGAGATCTAAACGGAAAGCAAGTGAAATGGAGCAAAGAAGGAGCCAAGAAGTGCCCTGCAGGATTAATGGTTGCCGGCCATTATATCTGCTCATTGCGAATTTTGAGTCCAGAACACTCAAGGTCGCCGGCCATCTTTTGTTGGCCGCCAGCCATTTTTTTTATGGACGTGATTTAATGTATTTTGACGTTTTGTTTTCCTTTCTTTGGCTATTAAAACCCTATTATGGTTATGTATAAAAAACAAGACGAATTATATGAATGTTATTCATTCTCCTTGAGAGAAAACTCCATCTTGTTCCTTGTGAACGAATTTCCATTTGATTTTCTTGGTCTAAATACTTAAGGAAATCGACGTGATAACTAGGTTGCGATCAACAGGTTTGTTCGAGGTCTAGTTCCATTCCATTCATTGATAATTAGGTTGCGACCAACAGGTTTGATTGAGGTCTAATTCCATCCTATGACAACTTGTCTCAAGACGATCCTCGGGTTCCAATTCCAATCAACGATTTGGGGATTCTAGGTTTAATATACCTAGGGTTACCATATCAGTATGTGTGTGTATGAAGCTCACGAAAAAGGGGGTGAAAGAGGGAGAGAATTGTAAAAGTGAAAATGAAGAAAGAGAATGAAGCATAAAAGAATATTTATAGTAAGTTGAATTAGGGTTCGTGTTGATTAAAATAAAGAAGGAAAAATAAAACAATTGAGGGAAAGAGGGAGGGGTTCACGCCGGCCACAAAGGAGAGGAGAGGGAGAGAAAATAATTTTTGTACAATTTTCAAATTAAAATGTGTAATAAAATGTAAATGTAAGGAGTGTGATGTAATAGGGTATGGTTTGGTTGCAAGGATGTAAGAATAGGGGTATGGTTTATGAGTGTGAGTAGGGTATATGCTTATACTTGTGAATAGTAATGAATGGTAGATTAGACAATTAAATTATCGGTTGATACAGAAAATACGATACAAAGGCTACAACTGTAATATTTATAAACCAAAAAATTATAATAAATATATTTTTGAATTCATTATTAAATTCCAGTCTTAATGGGTATTCCAGAATATTTTTCTAATTCCGAGTCCCGAGCTCAGTTTTCCAGAACGGATCCCGGTCTGGTTCGAAACAGATAAATATATCTTTTCACGTTTTGATATATTCTTTAGAACAATAATCTATATTAACTTGCTCTCAAAAGATTTATGGTTTTAATCTTGGTGGAGCCGGACTTAGGGTTTCTAGGTTTCTTGCTAACCCTAGCTATTCCGGTTTAGGGTTTCGGTTTCCTCTCCGGCTTTCGAAGTCAAGCTTAGTTATAAAGAAAACCAGGGTTTACAGATAGGGATTTTGGTCACCTTGATAGCCAAGTGTAAACCCCAGTATTCTTAGTAATTAAGTAAACCCCGGGGGTTGAAAAGCGAAACCCTAATCCAATCCAGTTTAAGTCTAGTGAGAGAAGCTTAGAAACCCTAAATCTGGCTTTCCTTCGGTTTCATAATAAAAGAAATTTTATAAATCAAATGAATATAAATTATTTTTTTAAAGTATATTTTAAACCTTAGAAAGTTTTAAATTCGGGAATTTTTCAATTCCGGGCCTTCCCGAGCTCAATTACGGAAAAACGTGTCTTGGGACCACAAACTCAGAAAAATATTCCGGAATATTCATTAGAATTAAAATTTTATAAGGATTTCAGAAATATAAATTTTATAACTTTTCGGGCTATTAAAACTTACAATTATAGTATTTTTCTCGTATTTTCGTTACAACCGGTAAAGTAGATGTCTTGTCTACTATTCATAAGTACAATCTACACTACACACTACCCATACCCTATTCTTACATTCTTACAACTACTCATTACAATTTTCTTTTCCAAGAAATTTTGTTTCCTAATTAATTAATACAATTTATTACATAAATTACAAATTTTATCAAATTTTCAAATTCTCTCTCTCTCCCACACCCCTTGGCTGGCGCCCCCTCCCCAATTTCCCTCATTTTGTTTTATTTTATCATTTTATTCAATTAAAACCCTAATCCACTTATTATATAAACTTATGTTCTCTCTCTCTTCTCATTTTTCACTCTTTCAAAATTTGTAAAAGGTTGAAAACCTCTCTTCCTCCTCTCTATGTTGCCGTGACAAGCACACACACACACTCACCTTCACAACTCCATTTCATCTTCTTTTCTACTCCAAATCTCCATATATGTGATGATTTTAAGCTTTGTTATTATCAAATCTTGTAACGGCAAGACCATTCTTGAGTGTTTTCCACTTTTAATCCCAATGAACATATGCTAGGGACATGAAAACACTAATACAAGAATATCAAGCCTTCACAAGAAGTGGATCTAGTGTTTAAAAGAGTTTTTGTTGAGATAATGTTATGTTCATGCATGTAAAGTAGGGATCTTGCATGGAAAGTTATGTTCATGCTATGAAACCCATGATTCATGCACTATATGTGGTAGATCTAGTGTTTAGACACTCATACCTTCATTGTAAACCCCGGTTTTTCAAGTAGCCAAGATAACCTTAGAACCGGAAACCAAAACCCTAAACCGAAATAACTCAAGTCTGGAGTGAGAACTAGGAACCCTAATTCCAGCTTTTCCTCGCTTTCTAATTAAGAAACTTTTATAAGATAATTTAATCTTGAATATAGTTCTTGATTATATTTCAAACCAAGAAAATATCAGATTTTAAGAAAATTTCAATTCCGGGTCATCCCGAGACCCATTATAGAAAAATATGCCCCGGAACTAGAATTTCAAAAATTTACTCATGAGTACTCATTTGAATTGAAATAAAATAAGGATTTCAAAAATATATTTTTCATAATTTTCCGGCTTATGAAAAATACAGTTGTAGCCTTTTTATTCGTATTTCCTTACTACCGGAAATTAAATTGTCTTGTCTACTATTCCTCACTATTCACAAGTACCACCTATACTACCTATCTGCACACTCTATATTTCAACTCTTACCATCACTCAAATCAATCTCCTTTCTAAATAACTTTGTCTCTTAAAAATTAAGACAATTTATGACATTTGTACACAATTCAAATCAATGCAAATCAATCAAAGGAAATTCAAATCATCCCTTCCTCCACAAGCTTCAAACCAGCGTGAATTGGCCCCCCTCCCCAAGTTCTATTTTACAATTTTTTTTCCATTTAATCTAGTCCCATTTAACCTAAATTCAAAGGCTATATAAACTACTTTTCTCTCTCTTTCCTCATTCTTTCACTTTTCAATTTTTACAAAGTGTAAAAGCTCTCAAAATTCTCTCCCATTTCCTCTCCTTGGCGTGAGCTTTGAGTCTCCCCCCCCTTCCCCCCGCCCCCTCCCCCCCAACACACACAACTTTCCATTTCCTCTTTCATTTCTATTTCACTTCAAGTGAGTAAACTTTTACTCCTTCCACTCATAGATCTTTGTTATGGCTAAGTGATTCTTGGATATTTCCAACCAAAGGACCCATGAGCTTTTTGCTAGGGACAAGAAATGTCAAAACAAGAATACCGAACCATTGCAAAGTAGATCTAACATTTAAAGGAGATTTCATGCCAAAAGCTTTATTTTTCTCCATCAAAAAATGTTTTGAACAAAAGATCTTTTATAAAAATATAGTTTTTATGTTTTCAAAACTCATTTAAGCATTTAAGATAATAGATCTATCATTTTACTACTCATATTCATGTAGGCATTTAAGATCTCATCATTATTTTGTGTTTATGTGCATCAATAGTCTTTAATGCTTTTGTCTTTAGTAAATAACCTTCCTAGTGTATAGATCTACAAGTAGATGGAGTTAATAAAGTCAAAAAGGAAAACACTTTTCAAGAAATGAACTTGTGTAAATTCGGATGACTTTGGAAACCTAGGTTAAAAACACTTTTATCAACTTCTAAACATATATTTTACAAGAGAAATGAAGCCTATAGGTGATAGATAATGTTTGGTAATATTTTTCATGAGTCTAAATGAGTTTTTATTAAATAAAATGTTGGAAACAAGAGAGGAATTCCAATAGAAGTTTGGAGTTAAAAGTCTTGAAAACCAAATTCGTAATAATGGATAGATGGTTAGAAAACACTATTTTTCCAACTTCAAAAATGGTATTTTCTTAAATAAATGAAGTCCTTAGGGTATAGGTATAATAAATACTTAAAGTTTTAAGTATAAAATACATTTTCTAAAGGAATCAACTTGAAAATGGAATTTTCTAAATTCGGATTTTTGGAACCCCCCTAGTAAAAAAACCCACTTAAAAGTTTATAAATGTGGATTTTATTAAAGAAATAAAGGCCTTAGGATATAACTAAATAAGGGTCAAAATTTCTTTAAACAAAGTGGAGTTTTCCTAAAGAAAATCCTTGTAATATGTAGGTGTGACCAAGTGTAGTAAACTCACTGTTAAAAATAGTATGAAATGGTTTTCTAAGAAAAGTTATTTAAATTCTTTAAATCTAAAGAGTTATAAGAACTTAGGATCATTAGAGTTCATATCATGAAATTCATGATAGGGAAAAATCATTACCATGGCATCTAGTTTCATTTTGTATTTAGGAATCTCAAGTGCATTCATGAGAACCGCATTTTTGGAATCGATATACCCACTGTACAGATCTGATCCCTCAATTCTGAGGCTTAGATATTTTCAAAACTTGATTTAAACTTCATATTTAGAAAGCTCTTCCGAAGTAGATAGAAATCGATATAAAATTTGCGAAATTCCGACTTAAAACGACCAAGTTATGACCATTTTAAAACGGAACTTCGAAAATAACGCGAATTTCGATTTCACTAAGTTTTCTTAGAGTTTTAGTATCCTAAGATGGTAGAATACTTATTAGGGTATTTCTTATATGAATAGGTGAACCCGACGACGTTGAATCTTTGCCTCCGGATTATTATTACTAGAAGAAAGGCGAACCAATGGCGAAGTGAGTTTTTCTTCCCGATTCATTTATTGTATGTGCTTGTAAAGTAGTGCACTAGAATGTAGGCCAAATGAATTGAATATGAATGATGGGGAATAATGGGAAATTATTGTTGATGATGATATGAGAACTCAAATTAAGAATATCGAAAATGGGTGATAAAATTTGGTTGTGTACTTAGCTATGATGGATTGTTTGAGAAATTGTTTGATCGCCTAAGTAAAATGGCTTAATCAACTACTTGGACTAATGCTAAATTGACATGTGCATATCATAAGGGGAAGGAGCATTAGCATTTGTAGTTTAATCATGAACCATAAACGATATCGAATAATCGTATGTTAGTCGTGAACCATAAACGACATCGAATAATCGTAGGTTAATCGTGAACCATAAACGATATCGAATAATCGTAGGTTAGTCGTGAACCATAAACGACATCGAATAATCGTAGGTTAATCGTGAACCATAAACGGCATATTGATAGTACTGCAGTAGTCGTTAATCTGCTAACCCGGGATGGAGGGCGCAATTCCATCCACATATGATTTCCGGTTGGTCATATGCATGTTGAACTCGTGTGTTTGATGCATCCACTTGCTTGCTTAATAACTTGCTTAAATGGTTGTGACATGAATGTTATTGTGGAAGATTACACTCACTAAGCTAGTTAGCTTACGTCCCTACAGTCCATTCCTTTTGCAGCTATGCCATTTGTGGCTTAGGCGACGTGACCCGGCTGAACAGGTACAAAAGCTAGGAGTTTCGCCTAGAAGTTGAAATTTCTATGTTAGACTTCCATAGGAAACTTCTAAGACTTGGATGACTGCATAAGACCGTTAATTATTCTTTTGTGGGGGAATGCCCCTTAGAATTTGTAATATTTATTTATGTTTCATGAATTATATCCTACTGCTAATGTATGCCAAATTAAGCTTTTATCTCCATTTGGACTTGTACTCTATTGTTGTAAAGGTACACCTACATCTATATAAGGCTCTCGAAAGACTAAGGTGGTTATTCGGGAATCTTATATGGTATGTGGTGGACTATTACGTTTAGGGTACCCTATGGGGCGTGACATTCATCTACATTTATGTTCATATGGTTATTTTGAGCTTTCATGCATTAATGATCATAAAAGCTTAGCCTTGCATGTGTATAGATGTGTTAGATGATAGATCTTCATGTATATGAGGCAAGAAACTTGAAAAAGAAAAGATTTTTGTTAGAAATGTCCTATGGAAATTCGGATGATTTTTGAACCCTATTTTAAAAACCACTAAAACCACTTTGAAACTCATATTTTACATGAAAAATAAAGGGTATATGTGATAGGTATCTTTAAGGAAAAATTTTTATAAGTTAAAGTGAGTTAAGGCATGAGTAATGTGCAAAACAAGTAGTGGAGTTAGAATGGAAAATCTTGAGATAGTTATTAGTTTGTTAAATTCGTAATTTGGAATAATGCCTACATAAACACCTAGTATTCAAGCTTAAATTGAATGTTTTATGAGTTAAATGAAGTCCTTAGACAATAGATATAATAAAAATTCAAATTTTGATGCATTAAACAAGTTTTCTCATGGGAAATATGCAAGAAATGAAAATTTCTAAAATTCGGATTTTTGTGAAAAGCTTGTTTAACAACACATTTACAAAGTGAAAAATGTGAATTTCTATGCATAAATGAAGGTCATGGATAGTATAGATGTTAAGGACTCATTTTTTATTTAGATAACAAGTAAATTCCAAGAATAAAATCCTAAAAACCCTAGGGAATGCAATGTTGGAAAGAATAGATTTTTAGAAGTGACCATCATGGAGTTTTATAATAATTAGGAGTTCATAAGAGTTCATCATCAAAAATCATCAAGACCGTGCATATATTGAGCTCATTACATGACATTCAACTAGGAATTTATTCATATACCATCTATACATGAATCATCAACTAGAAACATTTTTACCAAATGCGAAACAATTTTTCAGAAAGGGAGGAGTTACAGAACAGATCGATCCCACTGTTTCGTGACCTTAATTTTTTCAAAACTTGAAAATAATATTAGAATTAGATAGATCTTTCGAAGTAGATAGAAAGCGATATAAAATTTGCGAAATTCCGAGTTAAAATGACCAAGTTATGACCGTTTTAAGTTGGAACTTCCGCAAATAGCGAGAATTCCGATTTTGTCTAGTTTAGATGCATAGCTCGGATTAGTTAAGTAATGAGATTCTTATTAGGTTGTTCTTATTTGGTAGGTGATCTCGAGCACGATGATACCCTACCACCCGACTACTACTATTAAGAGATCGGCGTACCATGGCTAAGTGAGTATTACTTCCGCTCTCAATTATTGCTTGTGATTGTAATGATAGTGGCATTAGTTGTTTAGGCAAAGATAAAAATGAATATGCATGATGGGATATACAGGAATTATATACTTGTCTGCTGTTGATATGTGAAGTTGAACTTAAGAAATATCGAAACCGGGTGTTAAGCTACTGCTTGTATAGCGAGGAGTTATAATTGATTGTCTGCGAACAATTGTTGGTCACCTAAAAGAATTGGATTAATCCATTATTGGACCTCAATTATAATTGAACTCATTCATATCATGATGGGGATGGAGCATTAGCATTTGTTGGTTTTTCGTGATACATAAAATGAATATGTTGGTTAATCGTGATCCATAAAATGAAATATTGTTCAGTTAACCGTGAGCTTAAACGGCGTCGTACCGCAGGATTCGTTAATCTGCTAACCCGGGATGGAGGGCGCAAGTCCATCCACATATGATTTCCGGTTGGTCATATGTTTGTTGAACTCATTTGTTTGATGCATATCATTTGCTTGAGTAACCACTTGCTTGAATGATTTGTCTTAATTGCGATATGGAAGTTTTTACTCACTAAGCTAGTTAGTTTATGCCCCTATAGTTTTTACTTGTTGCAGCATGAATTCATTTGGCTTAGGCCAAGGCAGGCTACAGCTCAAGTATCGAAGCTAGGAGTTTCCCTTAGAAGTTTATTTTGATTTTGTTTAGACTTCCATTGGAAACTAAAGGACTCTGGATGACTGTATTGGACTTAATACTATTTTGCGGGGGAATGCCCCTTAGACTTTGTAATTTATATATGTGTTTTGGTTTATTATCTATGGCTAATGAATGCCACATTAAACTTCTTTACTCCATTGATTGAGTATTCTATTGTCGTAAATGGACGCTTTACATCTATACAAGACTCCCGAAGGGCTCGGATAGAATTTCGAGAGTCTTACATAGTATGTGGTAGACTGTTATGTTTAGGATACCCCTATGGGGCGTGACAGTTTAAGTTGGTATCAGAGCACTAGGTTATAAAACAAGACAATAGAATTAAAAGAAACCAAACTTAGAAATTTAACTAATAGGTTCAAATAGAGTTGAAAATATCTTTCCTTGTTAAGTCTAATTTGGAGTTTTATCTTGTTATAGGTCTCCTTGGGTGAGACCAGGGAACGGGCTAGAAATTTCACCAAGAGAACTAATGAGACCATGGTGGAATACAGATTGAGATTAAGAGAGCTGTGTGAGGATTTTGCTCTAGCCAGGCACCCCTGGACTATAGGGGAGATGTTCAGATTGTGGAAAGAAGGATTAAGATACACTAGATGGGCCGCTATGGTCGACCAACTAAGATATGATCCTATGGGAAGAAGGAATTAGACTAAGTTGGAGACAATCTACACCTTAGAAAGAATCATTGTAGAATATGGGCATGAGCCCATGACTAGGGAAGCCACTTTTATCTTGAAGAATGGGGGAAACCGGACCCCTCCAGACTTTAGGGTATGGATCCCTATAGGACCTCTATATGTGTATGCCCATGATGACTTGTATGACCACCATGACTGGAACATAGCGGATGCCTGGAACCATATTACATGGCATGCAATTTACTTAGACATTCTTCCACCACGTGTAATCGCTCCACCACCAGCCAGTGACATAGGTATGCAATTGAATGGTGCACCTGTGATTGGAGAGAATAATGAAGTTGATGACGAAGTAGAAGAAGAAGAGGACCCCGAGGAGGATCTTAATTGGGAGGAAAATGTAGTCCCCAGAACCCCTACCCCACCCATTGAGCCGGAAGTGGAAGTGAATCCGGAACCTAATCAAATTGTGTGAGATTTTAATCGAGTATTGGAGATACCAGATAATGGAAGGGTAGAACCTGAATTAGATCCCGTGGTCCCCAAGCCTATGGAAGTGGAAAATGTGGGTGGAGAGCCTATGAGAGAACTCGAGATAGTGGAGAACCAAGTAGGCGAACCCGAAACAAGAGGTGATGAGGAAGAAGTGAGCCCGAGGGAGGGGCAAGGAACCGAAAAAGAGGAGGAAAGTGAAGAACAAGATCAAGAGCCTTTAGTCCGACCCTAGGAGGCGGAGGATGAATGTAAGGGAATACCTTAGTTTGTTTGTCCGATAGGACGATGGTGGTTCTTCTAGTAGGAGACGACCTTCTAGTTCGACCTCCGATGATACTAGTGACGAGTGAAGGCAGAGATGATAGCTAACCCATGAAGTCCAAGTGAAGTCCTTGTTTTTCTCATTTTGTAGTAGGCAATACGGGATGCCAATTTCCCTTAGGATTTCTGGATAGTTAGTATTTTGTTCTTTATTTTTCCCTGTATTTTGTTGTGTTTCCGAGAATAGGGAAAAATGTTTAGAATTGGGACTAGAGTATAGCTAGCCAAATTTTGTGGACAGAAATCTTTGATGTAATATTTTGTACGGCTTGATAAAGTAATGAAGGATCATGTTTATTTTAAAAGAAGGAAGTTGTGGGAAGCATGCATGTTAGACATTATACATAAAGAGCATTAACCGCATATAAACTGCATAAGCATTCATTCATGTTATTATTTTGAGATTGCAACTTATTTCCTTATGTGTGAATTCTTTTGTTTCTCCTTATGATTATATGAAGCTTATTAAATTCAATTCCTTTTGAAATCTGATTTCCGAATTCCCGCAAAATTGTGAACCTTGTTGACGAATTAATTTCCTTAAAAATTGAAAACGTCCTAAGAATACTAAAATTTATTAAACAATGTGTAAACAGACGAAACCGACAGATTCGGAATCGGGAGCAGGAATCTCTCCCGAACGAAGCTGACCAACCGGCCGTACCTCAACCTAATCCACAAGGAGTCGCACCTCAGAATCAACAAGGTGATGTGTTGAATGCGATTGGACAATTAGCCAATCTTTTGAATACATTCATCCAGAACCAAAAGCCTTTTAGAACCCGCACCAAGGACAAAGTGTCCGGGATTCTGCTCCACATCCACCACCACCTGCAGATCACCGAGAAGTGACTGCTGAGGCACCTGCCCCACAAGAGGAGCATTCCTATAATGTACCCTTACCACCACCTCCACCATACCGAAGGCCTCACCGAAGCTCTTTACCAGACTTCATTAAGAGTAACCGGTATTTTGATGGAGCGTTTGGTAAACCTGATGAAGCTGAGGACTGGTTAGCTTAAATTGAGCGATCTTTTGCTGCATATGAGATTCCACCTTATTTGCAATTGGAATATAGAACATATATGTTGAGATATAATGCGAGGGTCTGGTGGGACTCTAAGAGAAGAAGCTTGACTTCCCTAGTTACATGGGAATCTTTTCGCCGGGAATTCTTGGACAATTACTTTCCCTCCAGCTTGAGAGTAAAGTATAGTGTTGACTTCCTCCATGTTAAACAAAAGGGGAGAACTGTGGAACAGTATGAGACTGAGTTCGTCCACTTGCTGCAATATGCACCTGAGTCTTTTAGGGATAGTGAGGAGTTGAAGAAACAAGTATTTTTGGGAAGTCTAGATGAGGAGTTGCGGATTAAATTGGAAGAGTTTAGAGTAAGGACCTAACCTGAGATGGTGGAAAAGGCCCGAGTGATTGAAGGGGCCAGGAAAAGGAAATACTAGGAACCTGACAAGAGAGTATTTGGAAAAAGGCCATTTGACGCCTCAAGTTTAGGATTCAAAGGAAAGAGGTACAGACCGTACCAGGGGTTTAAGGATGACACTAGTGGGAAGCCGACCCAGTTTAAGGCCAATGTCACTTGTTGGAAATGCAAGGGGACTCATGCTCCTAGGCAATGCCCACTATTGAGGAACAAGTGTTATTACTGTGGCGATGCTGGCCATATGGTTTATACGTACCCGAAGAAGATGGCCGTGACTTGCTTCATTTGCAAAGAGAAGGGGCACTTGGCCTCTGAATGTTCCTAATGGAAAAGTGTAGCTGCTCGACCCTTTGGGACTTCGAGCAATACAAACCCTATGAGGTCGGGTAGTAAAAGTGGGAGCCGTGCAGCTTCGGCAATGCATGGGATGATGCTATATAACTTTGAAGGCCAATGGACAGTAGAGGAAAATGAAGATGAGGAGGTGGAATTGGCAGCCTTGGATCAAAGCGACGGCGCGGATGGCGGCTGGTGACAGGTTAGTAATAGAAACCCTCTTAAGTTAAAAGTTGATTTATTGATTTCAATTGTTGCCTAAATTAATTTAAACATGTCCATGGCTGGAAGGTAAGAACTCCATATAGGTAGCTTCGAGAGTGTTTTGGGATTGATAAGTGATAGATGTTTGTTGACCTCAAGACACATACGGGTGAATAACATGGAGGCTTATGTTTTATTTGACACAAGAGCGACACATTCGTTCATCACCACTAGTTTGGCTAACAAACTTGGATTACCTATAGCCACAACTACTGTTAGTCTGAGGATTAAGACACCTACTGGAAGTGTTGTGTCAACCCGAGAATTGATAAAGGATTGTCCATTGGAAATTCACGGACACCACTCCAAAAGTGATTTAATAATATTGGAGATAAGTAAATACGAAGTTATCCTCGGAATGAGTTGGCTTAGTAAGGTAAAAGCAGTAGTGGATTGCCAAAAGAGAACAGTGTGTTTCTATGATCAATCGGGAGGAAAAGTGGAATTTGTGCGAGAGACCCTAGTCCCAAGAAGGTTTGGGTTAAACTCTTTTGAATTGATGATGGAGAATGAAGAGATAATACCTATTAAAGGTGCCTTAGACGAAGAGGAAACTTGGGAAGAAAAGGATATACTGGTGGTAAATGAATACTTGGATGTGTTTCTAGAAATTTTGCCGGGATTACCACCAAAAAGAGAAATTGATTTTGAGATTGTTTTAGCTCCAAACACCGAACCGATATCCAAAGCATCATACAGGATGGCACCGGCTGAGTTAAAGGAGTTAAAGACACAATTGCAGGAACTTTTGGATCAAAAATTCATAAGACCAAGTGTGTCACCATGGGGTGCACCTGTCTTGTTTGTAAAGAAGAAGGATGGATCAATGGGATTGTGTATCGATTATCGTGAATTGAATAAGGTAACTATTAAGAATTGGTATCCTCTGCCAAGAATTGACGATTTGTTTGATCAAATACAAGGGGTTTATGTGTTTTCATGCATTGATCTGCGTTTGGGATACCATCAGTTAAGAATAAAGCCTGAGGATGTACCAAAGATGGCTTTTTGTACTCGTTATGGACACTACGAGTTTTTGGTGATGTCATTTGGGCTGACTAATGCACCAACTGCATTTATGGACCTTATGAATAGAGTTTACAAGCCACTTTTGGATAAGTATGTGATAGTCTTCATAGACGACATCCTAATATATTTGAAGACCAAGGAACAACACGAGGAACATCTTCGTTTGGCGTTGCAAACCTTAAGGGAAAACAAGTTGTTCGCCAAATTGTCCAAATGTGATTTTTGGTTGGACAGGATATCTTTTCTTGGACATGTGGTAACTGGTGATGGGATATTAGTTGAACCCGAAAAGATTAAGGTCGTAGTGGAATGGAAACAGCCATAAACGGTTACTGAAGTAAGAAGTTTCTTGGGATTGGCTGGCTACTATCGTAAGTTTGTGAAGGATTTCTCAAAGATAGCCAAGCCACTGACTCAATTGACCCAAAAGAATGAGAAATTTGTTTGGACAGATAAGAGGGAACAGAGTTTCCAGGAATTGAAACGACGACTGGTATCGGCACCGATTTTGGTTCTACTGGACCCGGAAAAGTCCTATACGGTGCATAGTGACACCTCAAGGAATGGCCTTGGATGCGTATTAATGCAGCAAGGGAAAGTTATTGCATATGCTTCTCGACAGTTGAGACCCACGAGCAGAACTACCCTACACATGATCTGGAATTGGCCGCAGTTGTCT
The DNA here is from genome assembly GCA_024138025.1 of Combretum micranthum. NCBI lineage: Eukaryota > Viridiplantae > Streptophyta > Magnoliopsida > Myrtales > Combretaceae > Combretum > Combretum micranthum. Next base: position 1,989,946 of record JAMXBD010000051.1, read on the forward strand.
TCGCCTTGAAACTATGGAGACACTATTTATATGGACAGAGGTGTGAGATATACACGGATCATAAAGCCTTAAATATCTGTTCACACAAAAGGAGCTAAATATGAGACAAAGGAGATGGTTAGAACTAATAAAAGATTATGATTGGGAATAAATTACTGTCCAGGGAAAGTTAATGCAGTCGCGGATGCCCTAAGTCGGAAAAATTATGGGGAAGTAGCCGCCTTGATCACAAGTCAAAGGGATCTGATTAGGGATTTTGAGAAATTAAAGATTGAGTTCATAGACCAAAGTGCTGAGCTTGAGATAGCCAATCTGGCATTGGACCACCCTAATAGAAAGAATCAAAGAAGCCCAAAGGTATGACGAAGTGATACAAAAGATTAAAAGGGAAACCCAAGTAGGAAAGTACCTTGACTTTGCAATAGATGATGAGGATGTAATCAGAATGAAAGGAAGGTTGTGTGTACCGGAAGACGAAGAGTTAAGGAAGGAAATAATGAGTGAAGCTCATAACTTCGGTTATACCATACATCCGGGAGGTACCAAGATGTACCAAGATTTGAATAGCCGCTATTGATGGAACGGCATGAAGAGAGATGTGGCAGATTATGTAATGAAATGTCCGATTTGCCAGCAGGTGAAAGTAGAGCACCAAAGGCCGGGTGGATTGTTAAAGCCTTTACCCATTCCCGAGTGGAAGTTATCTATGGATTTCGTGTGTGGTTTTCCCAAGACTCCTTCTGGTTGTGATGCTGTATGGGTAATAGTGGATCGGTTAACCAAGTCGGCGCACTTCTTACCCATAAATATGACTTATTCAATGGAAAAGTTAGCTAAGATCTACATCCAGGAAATCGTACGGTTACATGGCATACCTGCAGGGATTATTTCGGATAGAGACCCAAGATTTGTGTCTAAGTTTTGGACAAGTCTGCAAAAGAGTTTGGGCACCAAGTTGCATTTTAGTACGGCATATCATCCTCAGACCGATGGACAGTCTGAGCGGACAATCCAAACCCTGGAAGACATGTTGAGAGCGTGTGCCTTGGAATTCAAAGGGAGTTGGGATAGTCATGTGCATCTAATCGAGTTTGCTTACAATAACAGCTACCACTCAACTATTCAGATGCCACCTATGAAGCTCTATACGGACGCGTGTAGATCCCCTCTGTTTTGGGATGAAGTGGAAAAGATAGCTATTGGGCCAGAATTGGTACAAGAAGCCGCCGATAAAGTGAGGGTAATCCAGGAAAATGAAAGAGGCTCAGGATAGGCAAAAGAGCTGGGCAGACCTGAAAAGAAGAGAACTCGAATTCAAGGTAGGTGACCATGTGTACCTGAAGATAAGTCCGATTAAAAGTATTAAAAGAATGCGTACACAAGGAAAGCTGAGCCCGAGATATATTGGACCTTTTGAAATTTGGAAAGAGTCGGAGATCTGGCGTATCGGCTAGCTTTACCACCAAATCTATCCGGGATTCACAACGTGTTCCATGTGTCAGTATTGAGAAAGTATGTGCCGACCAGAAAGGATTTTGGAATTGGAACCGATCCAACTGAAGGAAAACCTGACATACGAAGAACACCCGTAAAGATATTGGATAAGAAAACTCAAAGGCTACGGAACAAGGACATTCACTATGTTAAAGTATTATGGAGAAATCATGCCTTTGAGGAAGCAACTTGGGAAGCTGAGGAGGAGATCCGAAGAAAATACCCCGAGTTATTTGAAGGACAAGGTACGTCAGTTCAGTTTTGAGGACAAAACTCTATTTAAGGTGGGGAGGTTGTAAACCCCGGTATTCTAGTAGTTAAGTAAACCCGGGAGTTGAAAAGCGAAACCCTAATCCAGTCCAGTTTAAGTCTAGTGAGAGAAGCTTAGAAACCCTAAATCCGGCTTTCCTTCGGTTTCATAATAAAAGAAGTTTTATAAAGTAAATGAATATGAATTATTGTTTTAAAGTATATTTTAAACCTTAGAAAGTTTTAAATTCGGGAATTTTTCAATTCGGGCCCCGAGCTCAATTACGGAAAAACGTGCCCGGGACCACAAACTCAGAAAAATATTCCGGAATATTCATTAGAACCGAAATTTTATAAGGATTTCAAAAATATAAATTTTATAATTTTTCGGGCTATAAAAATTACAGTTATAGCCTTTTTCCCGTATTTTCGTTACAACCGGTAAAGTAGATGTCTTGTCTACTATTCACAAGTACAACCTACACTACACACTACCCATACCCTATTCTTACATCCTTACAACTACTCATTACAATTTTCTTTTCCAAGAAATTTTGTTTCCTAATTAATTAATACAATTATTACATTTTATTACATAAATTACAAATTTTATCAAATTTCAAATCTCTCTCTCTCCCACACCCCTGGCCACCCACCCCCCCCCCCCCCCCTCCCCAATTCCCCCTCATTTTTGTTTTATTTTACTCATTTTATTCAATTAAAACCATAATCCACTTATTATATAAGCTTATGTTCTCTCTCTCTTCTCATTTTTCACTCTTTCAAAATTTGTAAAGGTTGAAAACCTCTCTTCCCCTCTCTATGTTGTCGTGACACACACACACATCACCTTCACAACTATTTCATCTTCTTTTCTACTCCAAATCTCCATATATGTGATGATTTTAAGCTTTGTTATTATCAAATCTTGTAACGGCAAGACCATTCTTGAGTGTTTTCCACTTTTAATCCCAATGAGCATATGCTAGGGACATGAAAACACTAATACAAGAATATCAAGCCATCACAAGAAGTGGATCTAGTGTTTAAAAGAGTTTTTGTTGAGATAATGTTTGTTCATGCATGTAAAGTAGGGATCTTGCATGGAAAGTTATGTTCATGCCATGAAACTCATGATTCATGCACTATATGTGGTAGATCTAGTGTTTAGACACTCATACCTTCATCTACATTTATATTCATATGGTTATTTTGAGCTTTCATGCATTAATGATCATAAAAGCTTAGCCTTGCATGTGTATAGATGTGTTAGATGATAGATCTTCATGTATATGAGGCAAGAAACTTGAAAAAGAAAAGATTTTTGTTAGAAATGTCCTATGGAAATTCGGATGATTTTTGAACCTATTTTAAAAACCACTAAAACCACTTTGAAACTCATATTTTACATGAAAAATAAAGGTATGTGATAGGTATTTAAGGAAAAATTTTTATAAGTTAAAGTGAGTTTAGGCATGAGTAATGTGCAAAACAAGAGTGGAGTTAGAATGGAAAATCTTGAGATAGTAGTTATTTGTTAAATTCGTAATTTGGAATAATGCCTACATAAACACCTAGTATTCAAGCTTAAATTGAATGTTTTATGAGTTAAATGAAGTCCTTAGACAATAGATATAATAAATTCAAATTTTGATGCATTAAACAAGTTTTCTCATGGAAATATGCAAGAAATGAAAATTTCCAAAATTCGGATTTTTGTGAAAAGCTTGTTTAAAAAACACATTTACAAAGTGAAAAATGGGAATTTTCTATGCATAAATGAAGGTCATGGATAGTATAGATGTTAAGGACTCATTTTTTATTTAGATAACAAGTAAATTCCAAGAATAAAATCCTAAAACCCTAGGGAATGCAATGTTGGAAAGAATAGATTTTTAGAAGTGACCATCATGGAGTTTTATAATAATTAGGAGTTCATAAAGTTCATCATAAAAAATCATCAAGACCGTGCATATATTGAACTCATTACATGACATTCATACTAGGAATTTACTCGTATACCATCTATACATGAATCATCAACTAGAAACATTTTTACCAAATGCGAAACAATTTTTTGGAAAGGGAGGAGTTACAAAACAGATCGATCCCACTGTTCCGTGACCTTAATTTTTTCAAAACGTGAAAATAATATTAGAATTATATAGATCTTTCGAAGTATATAGAAATTGATATAAAATTTGCGAAATTCCGAGTTAAAATGACCAAGTTATGGCCGTTTTAAGTTGGAACTTCCGCAAATAGCGAGAATTCCGATTTTGTCTAGTTTAGATGCATAGCTCGGATTAGTTAAGTGATGAGATTCTTATTAGGTTGTTCTTATTGGGTAGGTGATCCCAAGCACGACGATACCCTACCACCCGACTACTACTATTAAGAGATCGGCGTACCATGGCTGAGTGAGTATTACTTCCGCTCTCAATTATTGCTTGTGATTGTAATGATAGTGGCATTAGTTGTTTAGGCAAAGATAAAAATGAATATGCATGATGGGAATTATAGGAATTATATACTTGTCTGTTGTTGATGTGTGAAGTTGAACTTAAGGAATATCGAAAACGGGTGTTAAGCTACTGCTTGTATAGCGAGGAGTTATAATTGATTGTCTGCGAACAATTGTTGGTCACCTAAAAGAATTGGATTAATCTATTATTGGACGTCAATTATAATTGAACTCATTCATATCACGACGGGGATGGAGCATTAGCATTTGTTGGTTTTTCGTGATCCATAAAACGAATATGTTGGTTAATCATGACCCATAAAACGAAATTGTTGGTTAATCGTGATCCATAAAACAAAATATTGTTCAGTTGACCGTGAGCTTAAACGGCGTCGTACCGTAGGATTCGTTAATTTGCTAACCCGGGATAGAGGGTGCAAGTCCATCCACATATGATTTTCGGTTTGTCATATGTTTGTTGAACTCATTTGTTTGATGTATATCATTTGCTTGAGTAACCACTTGCTTGAATGATTTGTCTTAATTGCGATATGGAAGTTTTCACTCACTAAGCTAGTTAGCTTATGCCTCTATAGTTTTTACTTGTTGTAGCATGAATTCATTTGGCTTAAACCAAGGCAGGCTACAGCTCAGGTGCCGGAGCTAGGAGTTTCCCTTAGAAGTTTATTTCGATTTTGTTTAGACTTCCGCTGGAAACTAAAGGACTCTAGATGACTGTATTAGACTTAATATTATTTTGTGGGGGAATGCCCCTTAGACTTTGTAATTTATATATGTGTTTTGGTTTATTATCTATGGCTAATGAATGCCACATTAAACTTCTTTACTCCATTGATTGAGTATTCTATTGTCGTAAAGGGACGCTTTACATCTATACAAGACTCTCGAAGGGCTCGGATAGAATTTCGAGAGTTTTATATAATATGTGGCGGACTGTTACATTTAGGATACCCCTATGGGGTGTGACACCAAGGGTTTTTGGAATGGTCACCCTCATAGCCAGGGATTTTTGCCACCTTTATAGCCAAGGGTTTTGAACATGTCACCTATATAAACAAGGATTTTTTGGACACCTTGATAAAAAATGGGTTTTTGGAAAAGGTCACCCAGATAAAAAGGGATTTTTGTCATCTTGATAGCCAATGATTTTTTTAAAAGGTCATCCTGATAGATAAGGATTTTGGTCACCTTTGACGTGAACCTCAGGTATAATAAACCTAAAACCCTACGACTCGATTCAGAAGCAGGTCTACAAGAAAGCAAAATCAGATTAGGGATGGATATTGACCCGAAGTTGTATCTCAAACTCAAACCACAGATATATAAAGATGGAACGTTCCACCCTGAATTGTATTTCAAACTAGAACAAAAGGTATCGAATCGAAGGATTGCCACAAGAAATTTATCTTGATAAGATCACAAGTTCGCAATGGAACCAACGAGAAAAATCTCTCAAAAATATTTCATTCAAAAGTTAACTATCCATATAAAAACCAAAACCAAATATATATAAGAAACAAAGAAAACTGAAAAGTCTCCAAAAAATGAAACTGACAAGTCATAAATACTAAAACTGAAAAGTCTTAAATAATGAAACTGAAAAGTCTTAAATAATAAAACTAAAAAGTCTCGAATAATTCTCGTGCATATCACACACTGGTAGTCTAAGCTTCAGTATTTAAAATTTGCATTCTGTGCATGTCGAACACCATCTAAAGGCCACATCAAAAGATGCGACCTTGAATCTTGGCATTCAATTGGGGTGAAACATCATTTGAAACGTATTGAATCTCCTTGAACATTTGAGGTAGTTTTTTTCTTGACTTGGAAAACCTACAAGGAAACAAAGATAAATTCCTTTCACCCTTAGCCTGAATATGTTCAAATCTCTCCTGTTGAGCTTCATCCAAGGTCATTGGAAGCAATAAAAATTCCTGTCCATCTTTTTGTATCCGATAGGTGTTTTGATATCCATCATAAATAACTCGCCTATCAAATTGCCATGACCTACCTATTAATATTTGACACAATCCATAGGAGCCACATCACGTGATAGTGTCAGAATAATCTCCTACAGCAATGGATACTTGTGCCTATTTATGTATATGTATAACATTCGGGGAATTCAACCATCGAAGGCTATAAGGCTTTGGATGTGGGATCACCTACAAACTCATTTTCTTAACAAACTTCTGAGAAACCACATTAGCACAACTTCATCCATCAACAACCAATTTACATACTTTCCCCTGCACCATACAACGAGCTTGAAATAAAGTCTCCCAGTGGCATGAATTGTCTTGGACCTGTAAATGAGAAGGAATAGCAGTAACAACATAATTGTCTTCCTCCACTTGCACCACAGAAGTGTTAACAACTTTTTCTTCTTCTTCCCTCTCAATGGAATCTTTTACCTTCACTTCTTTAACAGTCTCAATCTCTTCTTCCACCATCCCTACAATGACATCACCATTTGACTTTGTTTCTACCTATGGAATCTCAACAACCTTTTCTTCAGGAATATAAAAATCAGAAATTGGCTTCTTTAGCTCAACCCTAACCACTTTTACCTTTGATTCCTCTAATTTACTCAATGTCCTTTCACTAATCTTCTCCATTCATTTATCAAAATTTTCTTTAGTTGTTTCAACTCTTGTTTTACAACTTGTAGATCATGTTGTTTATAAGATTTTTCACAAATAATTTTCTTATTTTCACTTTCAATATGTCTGGATTTTTCATCAACAAGATCAGCTTCATATTCTTCTTCATGAATCCTCCTCCCCACTTGCCTATCTTGTCGTCTAGGTTGTGATTGTTGTTGTCTTCTCTCCAACTCAGCCATCCTATCCTCTAATCTTTGCCACCTCTCATTAGATTTGGCATTGACTTGAACCATTTGCTCAAAAGACTTCGACATAGACTCCATGTACAATTTAATGTCTACATCCTATCGCTCTTTAGAATTGGATTTGGAACTCATCTTTTTTTTTGAACACCTGAAACAAGGTTAGAACCAAGAATTAATAATATCTCACAATGCTCCCTTATGTGTTCTCTCTCGAATCAAAGACATTTCACTCTTATATCACTCACTTAGGCTTTTCTCGATGATAATCTCACCTCTCGTTGCCTTTTACCCCTCGTAAGTTCTACTCCCCAAGTCCTATATTGAACTCAGTGATCTTTAATCAAGAAAAACACTTGTGACGGAAGTGAAAAGGCTAAAAGAATGTGTATCAAGAAAGGCAAACAAGAACAAGTTTCAAAGGACAAGAATGATTCAAAACGAATTAAAGAACAAGAGTTTCAAGATCGAATACCAATATAATTCAAGAACTCTAATCAAGAATGGATGTGCAAACAATTTCCTCAATCAACAAAGTTTTTTTTTTTTTTTTGTAATTACGAATTTCCCTTTTTTTTATTCTTTCTTTCTCTTTTTTTATACGAAATTTTTTCCTTTTTTTTTAAAAAAAAATATGTACTAAACCCTAAATCCTGAAAGAATTGAAATTTCTATCAAGAACCCTAAAAGAGTTATCTTTTTCATAGGAGACAAACACAAAAGAAACAAGAACAAACAAAGAATAATTAGAAAGATAAGTAACTTGATTTAAAGCCGAGCTCTAATACCAAATGATGTGAAGCTCAAGTATATTAAACTGAAACCCTACGACTCGATTCGGAAGCAAGTCTACAGGAAAGCCAAATCAGATTGGGGATGGATCTTGACTCGAAGTTGTATCTCAAACTCGAACCACAAATATAAAAAGATGGAACCTTTCACCCGAATTGTATTTCAAACTAGAACAAAAGGTATAGAATCGAAGGATGGCCACAAGAAATTAATCTTGATAAGATCATAAGTTCGCAATGGAGTTAAAGGAGAAAACTCTCTCAAAAATATTTCATTCAAAAGTTAATTGTCCATATAAAAACCAAAACCAAATATATATAACAAACAAAGGAAACTGAAAAGTCTCCAAAAAATGAAACTGACAAGTCATAAATACAAAAACTGAAAAGTTTTAAATAATGAAACTGAAAAGTCTTAAATAATGAAACTGAAAAGTCTCAAATAATTCTCGTGCATATCATACGCTGGTAGTGTAAATTTCGGCATTTAAAATTTGCATTCTATGCATGTCAAATGCCGTCTAAAGGCCACATCAACCTTGATGGCCAAGGGTTTTTTAAAAAGTTCATCCTGATAAACATAGATTTTTGAAAAGGTCACCTTGATAGCCAAGGATTTTTTTTTTTTTTTTTTTTGAAAAGGTCACCCTAATAGCCATGGATTTTGGAAAAGGTCCCTAATAAGTAGAGATGAAAAAGGTCACCTTGATAGATAAGGATTTTGATCACCTTGATAGCCAAGGGTTTAATAAAAAGGTCACCCTAATAGCCAGGGATTTTTGTCACCTTGATAGCTAAGGGTTTTGAAGAGATCACCTTGATAAACAAGGATTTTTTGGTCACCTTGATAAACAAGGGTTTTTGGAAAAGGTCACCCTAATATACAGGGATTTTAGTCACCTTGATAGCGAAGGATTTTTTGAAAAAGTCACCCTGATAGATAGGGATTTTGGTTACCTTAATAGCCAAGGGCTTTTTGAAAAGGTCATCCTGACAAACAGGGATTTTTTGAAAGGTCACCTTAATAGGTAAGGATTTTTTTTTAAAAGGCCACTCTAATAGCCAGGGATTTTGGAAAAGGTCACCTTGATAGGTAAGGATTTTGGAAAGGTCACCCTCATAAGTAGGGATTTTGATCACCTTGCTAGCCATGGGTTTTTTAAAAAGGTCACCCTCATAGCTAAGGATCTTTGTCACCTTGATAACCAAGGGTTTTGAAGAGGTTACCTTTATAAACAAGGATTTTTTGGACACCTTGATAAAAAAGGGTTTTCGAAAAAAGTCATCCTGATAAACAAGCATTTTTGTCACCTTGATAGCCAAGGATTTTTTAAAGGTTACCCTGATAGACAGGGATTTTAGTCACCTTGATAGCCAAAGGTTTTTGAAAAGATCAAGTTGATAAACATGGATTTTTCAAAAGGTTACCTTGATAGCCAAGGATTTTTTTTTAAGAGGTCACCCTAGTAGCCAAAGATTTTGGAAAAGGTCACCCTGATAGGCAGGGATTTTAGAAAAGTCACCTTGATAAAGAGGGATTTTGATTACCTTGATAACCAAGAATTTTTTAAAAAGGTCACCCTGATAAAGAGGGATTTTGATCACCTTGATAGCCAGTAGTTTTTGAAAAAGGTCACCTTGATAGACAGGGATTTTGGTCACCTTGGTAGCCAAGGGTTTTTGGAAAAGGTCAACCTGATAGCCAGGGATTTTTGTCACCTTGATAGCTAAGGGTTTTGAGGAGGTCATCTTGATAAATAAGGATTTTTTTGTCACCTTGATAAAAAAGAGTTTTTAAAAAATGTCACATTGATAAACAGGCATTTTGGTCACCTTGATAACCAAAGATTTATTGAAAAGGTCACCCTAATAGACAGGGATTTTGGTCACCTTGATAGCAAGGTTTTTTTTTTTTTAAAAGATCACCTTGATAATGAGGGATTTTTTAAAAGGTCACCTTGATAGCAAAGGATTTTTTTTTTAAAGCTCACCTTGATAGCTAGGGATTTTAGAAAAAGTCTCCCTGATAGGTAGGGATTTTGGAAAGGTTATCCTTATAAACAGGGATTTTGATCACCTTGATAGGCAAGTGTTGGTCTCTCTCAATATTAGTTTTGATGATAACAAAAATGATTAAGTGATTACTAACAAATTTATTAAGTGTGTAGTAAATTTAATAATGATCAAAGTTTTATGAAAATATTTTTCAAAAGTGATTCAACTCATAAAGTGTTTAGAAAGTTTTTTCAAGAACAAATGAATAGTCAGAAGGTAATTTTGCTAGTTGACAAGACACTTACATTGACCAGAAGGTAGATCAAAGAGTAAAAATTTCCTCTGAACACAACAAACAAGTTTCAAGAATTTGGATTTTCCTTGATTCTTTATGGATTTGAAGACCCAGCTCTAAAGTTGAATGTATTTGAGTAATACATTCAAATATATTTCACAAAGTTGGTTAAATATCCAGGAGATTCAAGTTTATATTGGATTAAAAGATGTAATGTTTTGACAGCACTTTCAAGCTCACATATTCAAGAACAATGTTAAGATAACAATAAGATTCGACCTAGATCTGACAATAAAGACGCATTTTATGGGATCTACATCAATAATCAAGTTTATCTTTATAAAGCTGGAAATTTGAATTCGAAGAGGATAATGAACAGTAAGATATTGTCAAATTTCAAGGGATATTTACGATGTTTTTGGAGGATGATTTGAATTGATAACGTTCAAATTTTCAAGACTTATCCATAACAAGATAATATCTCCAACAGATGCACAAGTTTAGGAATGATATCTTCATTCAAATGTTCGAAATAGGAGCAGATTTCTTGAAAGAAAAATAACGGGAACAGAGTCTATCAAATTCCAACCATTAAAGACTTTTTCCGAGTAGGAGTTTAAGAAGAAGATAAGGAGACTTTGAGAAAAATCAGGAACTAATATTCCTAACCGTTGAAGACATACAATACATATATTGGAGAAGAAAGAGAAACAAAATACACGAAGAAGCTCGCACTCAAAAGAAAAAGTTTTACAGCTTACAAACAAGCAAAACGCTATCAGTTATATTTTCTTCTTAAGCTAAACGAAGAGTAACTCTTTAACTTTTATTCCTCATTGCTTTTATTTACGTGTATGAGATTGTAAAAGGAGAGAGTAATATTTCTTCTCTATAGATCAATAAATAGCTTGAGTAAAGCTAGATAAGCTGAGCAGAGTGATTGAAGTTCATTATAGTTGAACAAGTTCGTACTCTCATTTCTTGATTGGATAGTGAAACATACCAGTGTGGAATACTAGGTCCCTAGCTTGGAATTGAAAGAGAGGACTGACGCTCAAAGCGGAACTTCTATAAATCGACTTTGCACTCTTCTCTATCTTATCTTTTAATTCCGTGCAAATTTAGTTGTTTACTTTTGCTGCATCTTATACTCAGAGAGTAAATCAAAGAATAATTGGAAGGTTATTTTCTAATCAGAGACTAAATCAAAGAGTAATTGGGAAGCTCAACTTTAAACATTTGCTCAACTTAAGTAAACTTGTTTTATCCGAATTTTGATTAAAGTTATTGGTGGTTGAGTTTGTTGTTTTCAAGTAAGTTTAAAAGCCATTATAATTTGATTAACTAAATGGTGTGAATTTGATTGAGTTTTTGAAAAATTGAAATCTTTATTAAATAACCAATTTCCCCCCCTCTTGGTTATTCTTTTAGGGCCAACAACAAGGATTTTTGAAAAAGGTCACCTTGATAGACAAGCATTTTAGTTACCTTGATAGCCAAAGGTCTTTGGAAAAGGTTATCCTAATAGCTAGGGATTTTTGTCACCTTGATAGCCAAGGGTTTTGAAGAGGTCACCTTGACAAACAAGGAATTTTTTGTCACTTTGATAAATAAAGGCTTTCAGAAAAAAGGTCACCCTAATGAATAGGGATTTTGGTCACCTTGATAAGCAAGGATTTTTTTAAAAGGTCATCCTGATAGATAAGGATTTTGGAAAAGGTCACCTTGATAGGCAGGGATTTTGGGAAGGTTACCCTGATAAACAAGGATTTTGATCATCTTGATAGCTAAGGGTTTTTGAAAAAGGTCACCCTAATAGACAGGGATTTTGGTCATCTTGATAGTTAAGGGTTTTTTGAAAAGGTTACCCTGATAAACAAGGATTTTTAAAAGGTCACCTTGATAAACAAGGATTTTTGAATGGGTCACACTGATAAACAAAGATTTTTTAAAATGTCACCCTAATAAACAAGGATTTTTGAAAATATCACCCTAATAAACATGGATTTTTGAAATGTCACCCTGATAAATAGGGACTTTTGAAAAGGTCATCCTGATAAACAGGGATTTTTAATAACTTTATGTCTTGAAGGTCAAGGAAACTTTGCATTCTGCTAAGTAGGGATAAAATTTTTGTGCCCTGAAGGGGTGAAGATTATGTGTATACCAAGGTTTCTAAAAACTAAGGACTGTCAGGGTTTAAAATGTGATGGAAATACCGAAGCTCTTAAAACTTAAGATAACTAAGGTTCTAGTGAATACCGAGGTTCCTAAAACTAAGGAATGCCAGGGTCCTAAATGTGTGTGGAAAATAGCTAAAGCTTTTCAAAATAACACAGGATAGCAAAAGTGCTCATTCATTTTCTTTTTTAAACATTTTTGAAGATTGATGAAGTGCATGGAAAATCATTTTTTTTTCATTTCTTTTTTGAAAAATTCTCTTTAAACAATTCAAAAGTCATTAATGTTTCTCAAAAATTGGATTACTAATGAGCAAGAAATTTCATTGACTGTCGAGCTTGGATTTTCCCACTATCTGGTTCATTTCTCCTAACCCGATTCACATTAAACCCGAACCTATTTAACATGAATCCTCGACTAGGGGTTAAAAGAAATTTTAATTTTTGAAAACTTTTTAGAGTCGCCACCAGATATAAATCGGGAAAAAATAAAAGCTAGGATCAATGGGTCGGTTGATCCTAACTTAGCTACTAGTCTGCGAAAATTTGATGTAAAAACCAAACTTTTAAAACCAGATATCATAGATTCGGGGGCTAACCTATTAAAACCAAATGGTTACCACTTTTAGAATTTTAAACTTATAATTTATCCTTTTTATGCTCAAAAATTCAAATAATATATTATGAAACAATATTCACAAATCACATTATTTATTTTTTTATATTTCTTTATTTTTTTATTTTTTATTTTTTTTTAAGGTATGAATATCAACAAATATATATATATATATATATATATTTAAGACTTGCAATATTTACGAAAAGGATTATTCAAAATATTAAACCAAAAAAAATTTTCATTTTTTATTGTCGCCCCGCAGATGCCTACGTACTCGCTAATCGAGATCAGACAAAACGTAGTTCTTTAAAAAAAAAAGAACTTAATTTGTTGATCAATTTTATATTTTTGAACTATTCTCACTTTAAGTTCATTAAATTTTAAATTTTTATAAAAATCGTTTTTGATGATCCTATGATCTAATCAATTGATTTTTTATTTCATGAAAACATATTTTTCTAAGTCTAAAAATCATTTTTTTTTTTTAAATTTTGGTTTTGGAAAATCCAATTTTGTCATTTTTATTTATTTTTATCATATTATTATTATTATTATTATTATTATTATTATTATTATTATTATTATTTACATATATATATTTTAATAATCATCACATAAATTCACAACATATTCAAAATATTTTACAATATATTAAAATTATTTTTCATGCATTAAATACGCATTTCTAAAAGCAATTTATGTATAAATACATATTAAAAATATTCAAAAATACAAAAAAATAAATTTATATGAAAAATAATTATTTTGATTTTTCTTGATTTTCTAAATTTTTCTGAATTTTTTATGATTTTTTATGAATTTTTTACTATTTTTTGCTATTTTCTGAAATTAATTATATAATAAAATAATGCAGACTGACCTGGGCCGTTGGATGTTCTCGGATCAGATCTGGAGCGTCGGTCACGCTTGCTTGATCTGGACCGTCTGATCTCTTGACTTCCAATCTAGAGCGTTGATTTGCTTGATCAAATTTGGGCCGTCTGATCTACTTGATTGAATATGGGCCGTTAATCTGGTTGATTGAATCTGGACCGTCGATCTGCTTGATCAAATCTGGACCGTTGATCTATTTGATTGAATCTGGGCCGTTGATCTGCTTGATTGAATCTGGGCCGTTGATCTAGTTGATTGAATCGGGCCGTTGATCTGGTTGATTGAATCTGGACCGTCTGATCTGGATGATTGAATCTAGGCCGTTGATCTGGGCTGACCGTTGACCGTTGACCGTTGACCAGGGGCGGGTTGGACTTCGGATTTTCGGGTCGGATGTCAGGTCGGATCTGACCTGATCGGGCGAAGAAGATGAAGTCGGTGGTTTCGAACGCTTCCTCGGCCGTTTCTGGTGGTTTTCAAGGCTGGAGGGGTTGTCCCCGACTTCTATGGTGGTGGCGCGTCCGTTGGTGGTGGTGGTTCTCACCCAGAACCACCAGAAGCAGCGGTTGGCGGCGGTGGGTATCGGCGGCTCAATCGGAAATTTAAAAAAAAAATTTGCAGAACTCAATTCGAACAAATTGATCAAATCTAAGCACGCTTGATCACTTTAAACAACTCCACAAACCTATTTATCACTTCTAATTGGATAAAAAATGATCCAAAGCTCTCGAATTTGGAATTTTCTTCTTAAGAACCCTAAGCTTCGAAATTTTCGAATTCCTTCATTCTGATTGTGTTTGTTGAAATTGAATTGTGCCTTTTGATCCTAGGATCCTCTATTTATAGATTGCAAGCTCAATTTTACGTTTCGTATTGCTTCAGAAACGAATCGATTTTTGCCTCTTCATTTGCACGAATTTAATCCAATAATTCGTGTTTAATTCGTTTTAAACCGATGAATTGATGATTGATCTTTCATATTCTTCATCAGATCATCCAATGTGGGTAGATGAATCGTCCAATTTCATCAATTCTTGTAAATCATCATTAATGGATAATTGAATCTTCATAAATTGCATTTTTTTTTTTCAATTTTTCCAACATGAATTTTGTGACTTTTGGGTTGCTTTTACACATGAATTGTGTATTGATCTTTCATATTCCATGTCTACTTTGCAATGGCATCATCAATTTCAACAATTAATGATGTTTTGTCAGTTAAAAATTGATGCAAAGTAAGGCAAAAAGTCACTTTGAGGAATAAGATAAAAAAGCAAAAATTTGCTTTTGCTAGGTTTCGAACCTGGGTCCTTGAGCTTGGGTGTGTATTTGGGTCAATGTGTTTAATCAACAGGCCATTTGGCCTGTGCCTTGATCACTTAGCCAACTTCATCAATACTTAAGGCTTTCAAATGATGAGTTTAATTAAACAAATAATTTTTGAAATTTGTTTAATCAGCTTTAAAACAATTTATAACTAGAATTTTGTCTATATCAAGCTCAAATAATAACTTCTATTTTTCTCTCATTTTTTTTCTTTCATTTTTTCTCTCATTCTTTTTTTTTATTAATTTTCATTTTTAGCTTTTTTCTTGATTTTGTGATTTTTTCATTTTTTTGTGAGCTTAATATAATACTAATTCTAATTACAAATTAAAGCCTTTAAGTTGGCCAAAAATTGGGTGTCTACAGCTGCCCCTCTTTGTGATGAAGTTTGAATAGAACTTTGCCACAAAGACAAAAGATAGCTAATTTTTGCCCTTTGACAGAATCTAGGTCGTCATTTTTGGACTTCTAGACAAATGGTATCGACTTGACAGGATGGACTTAGTCATTTGGGCTTGGTCACCATCTGGAATGGAAAGACTTTTGACCTTTGTCTTGATCACCATCTTGAGTGGATGGATTTCTGAATTCTGTCTTGATCACCATCTTGAGTGGATGGATTTCTGAATTTGTTGATCACCATCTTGAGTGGATGGATTTTGAATTTGGTCACCATCTCGAAAGGATGGATTTTGAATTTGGTCACCATTCGAAAGGATGGATTTTGAATTTGGTCACCATCTCGAAAGGATGGATTTTGAATTTGGTCACCATCTCGAAAGGATGGATTTTGAATTTGGTCACCATCTCGAAAGGATGGATTTTGAATTTGGTCACCATCTCGAAAGGATGGATTTTGTATTTGGTCAGTACTAGACTATCTGTCGAGTCTAGACTGAGGGGTACTTGTGATTTTTCAGTCCACTGGGAGTTTTTTTTTATGACAATTTTGGTTCCATATCAATGATAAAAAAAACATGCTTCAATTTTCTATCAAAATTAGTTATCCTTGCAATAATATTTTCTTTCAAAATAAGAACAATCAACAGACCAAACTGTATAAACGCATTCATTCAGCATTATAAGATGCTCAAATTTCTTTCTCTGATGATTCAAATGGTGTTTGGTTGGAAATTAATTCGGAAGAATTTTGTGGGTCAGGCTTTGATCCGACTTCAGAGAATTTCAGGGATATCAACTTTGCTTATAATTAATTAAAATAAAATCAATTGATCATTTGAAATGACAAATTTTATTGATCAAGGATAATACAACTTTACAGCATCTGAGTTCACAGGATCCTTTAAATCGGGTCCATCCATTTGGGAAAGGATTAATGCTCCTCCCGACAAGACCTTCTTCACTATGTATGGTCCTTCATAATTTGGTGTGAACTTTCCCCTGGAATCTTGCACATTTGGCAGTACTTTTCTCAGAACCAAATCACCTTCTTGGAAATTTCTTGGCTTGACTTTCTTATTAAATGCTCTAGCCATTCTTTGTTGATACAATTGCCCATGACACATGGCAGTCAATCTTTTTTCATCTAAAAGATTTAACTGTTCAATCCTTTGTCTAACCCATTCAGCTTCTTCGAGCTCTGTTTCAGCCATACTCGGAGTGAAGGAATCTCAACTTCTACTGGTAAAACGGCTTCAGTCCATATACCAGGGAATAGGGCGTTGCCCCAGTTGACACTCTTACAGAAGTTCGATACGCCATCAATGCTAATGGGAGCATTTCATGCCAATTTGTATGCAATTGTCATCTTCTCAATGATTCTCTTGATGTTTTTGTTGGCGGCTTCTACTGCTCCATTCATCTGTGGGCGATATGGAGTGGAATTTCGGTGTTTAATCTTGAATTGCTGACATAAATCAGTCATTGCATTGTTGTTCAGATTTGTACCATTATCGGTAACGATACTTTCTGGAGTTCCATATCGAGCAATGATATCTCTTTTGATGAATCGCACCACAACGGCTTTTGTCACACTGGCGTATGAAGCGGCTTCAACCCACTTGGTAAAGTAATCGATTGCAACTAGTATGAATCGATGACCATTTGAAGCTTTTGGCGAAATTGGCCCAATTACATCTATTCCCCACATTGAGAAAGGCCACGGTGTCGACATTGACTGTAATTCCTTGGAGGAGCATTTATCTTGTTTGCGTAAATTTGACATAAATGACAAGATCTCACATGTTTGATACAGTCCGATTCCATGGTTAACCAGAAATATCCTAGCCTCATAATCTTTTTAGCTAGCATATATCCGTTCATATGAGGTCCACATACTCCCTCATGAACTTCTTCCATTAGTTTTTGAGCTTCTTTTTCATCTACACATCTCAACAGGGTTGTATCAAACGACCTTCTGTATAAGGTATCTCCACTTAACAAGAAATGACTTGCCAGACGCCTCAATGATTTCTGATCCTTTTTTGTAGCACACTCAGGATAGCTACCTGTTTGCAAGAAAATTTTGATATCTTGAAACCATGGTTCACTTGACTCAATCACAGCACAGAATGCGGGTTCACTTCTTATTCGGACTTGTAAAGGCCGTATTCTTGCTCCTTCAGTGAATTGGATTAAAGAGGCCAGAGTAGCCAATGCATCAGCAAATTGATTCTGAGTTCTCGGCACATAAGTGAAGGAAATTTCTTTGAATCTTCCTGCTAACTCAGCCAAGTGATTATGATAAGGAATCAACTTGGGATCCTTAGTTTTAAAATCGCCTCGAGTTTGGAAAATGATAAGTGATGAATCTCCAAACACTTCGAGCTCCTCGATATTCATTTGAATTGCCATTTCTAATCCCATGATGCATGCCTCGTATTCCGCTACATTATTTGTGTAGGGAAACATTAATCTGGCTGATGCCGGGAACTGTTCTTCTTTCGGTGAGATGAGGACTGCACCTATTCCACACCCATATACATTTGCTCCATCGAAATACAACTTCCAACTGTTGCTTTCGCTTCTGTTTCTGCTATCCTGATGCCTTCATCTGGAAACTGATCTTGTTCCTTTAATTCTTCATCATCAACTGGGCTTTCGCAATTTGATCAGCTAAAACTTGTCCTTTGACTGAACTTTGACTTACATAAGTGATATCAAATTCAGAAAGCAGCATCTGCCATTTCGAGATTCGACCAACCAAAGCCGGTTTGCTTGCCAAGTATCGCAATGGATCATGCTTCGTAATCAACTCGATCGAGTAGAAGAGCGTATACTGCCTAAGTCTGTGCATAACCCATACTAATGCACAGCAGGTCTTTTCTATCTCTGAATACTTTTGTTCTCCATTTGAGAATTTCTTGCTTAAATAATAAACAGCTCTTTCTTTTCCTTCCTCATCTTTTTGCCCGAGCACACAACCCATGGATTCAGGAAGAATCGTCAAATACAAGAACAACGGTTTCCCCGGTTTTGGAGTAACCAGTACTGGTGGATTCGTCAGATATTGCTTTATCCGATTAAAGGCTTTTTCACATTCGTCATTCCATTCAATTAGGGCATTCTTCTTCAGCAGTTTAAACAGCGGTTGGCACTTATCAGTCAACTGTGATATGAATCGAGCAATGTAATTCAATCTTCCCAAGAGGCCTCTGATTTCTTTTAATGTTTTTGGTGGAGGTAAATCCTGAATTGCCTTGACCTTATCAGGATCGATTTCTATCCCTTTTTGGCTAACCATGAATCCTAATAATTTTCCAGATGTCACTCCGAAAGTGCATTTTTCTGGATTCAATTTCAACTGAACTTCCTTTATCTTTCAAAAAGCTTCCTTAAACACTACATGATCCTCTCCTTCCTTTGTCTTGGCGATCATGTCATCTACATATACTTCCACCTCTTTGTGCATCATATCATGAAGTATAGCAAGCATTGCTCGTTGATAAGTTGCCCCGGCATTCTTGAGACCAAAAGGCATGACTTTGTAACAAAAGGTTCCCCAGGCTGTAACGAATGTGGTTTTGACCTTATCTTCTTCGGCCATTAATATCTGATTATACCCTGAAAATCCATCCATGAATGAAAATAGATGATTTCCAGCGGTATTGTCCACTAAAACATCAATGTGAGGCAACGGGAAATTATCTTTCGGGGTTGCTTTGTTTAGATCTCTGAAATCCACACAGATTCTACTTTCCCGTTTTTCTTAAGTACTGGCACTATATTTGATACCCAATCCGAATAATCAGAAACCTCAATGAATCCTACTTCAAGCAACTTTTTTACTTCATCCTTGATTTGGAGGAGTAAATCTGGCCTAAATCGCCTTAATTTTTGCTTTTTAGGTTTAAAATCCTCCTTTGTTGGCAATTTGTGAACCACAATGGATGGGTCTAAACCGGGCATATCGCTATACGACCATGCAAAAACATCCAAGTATTCGGTTAGTAACTTGGTTAAATCTTGTGCCGTGCTCTCAGGCAATTTTCCCCCTATCCTCAGATTCCTAGGGTTTTCGCTTGTTCCCAAATTAATCACTTCAATGGTTTCGGGAATTTCAATCCTTCCTTGTTCAAAATTTTGCCAAATTTCTTGTGTTCTAAATTGATAATCAATATCATCTTCAACGTCTAACCCAGTAGAGTTAGAGGTGATATTGATATTTTCATTAATTATACGCGCGAGATATCCCTGAACTTCATCACAATTGTCGAATCTGGTTGAATATGAATGAGGAATGTATGAGAATATGTGAAAGCACAAACAGAAATAAATTTCATTAAACTGGGACGGTGTTTAAGTACACTTATTTGAGCATCACATAATACTGAAAAACACAAAACACAATCTAGTCTTAGATAAGTTCTTACTTAAAAGACTTAATACTAGCGCAAGGCACAGAGAACCAATTTCTCAAGATCATTTCTTTGGATGAAGCATCTTCTTTGATATCATCTGGCTGCTGGATATGATGTGGCTTTGGAAAGGAATGGCTGATGTGAGGGATTTTGATAATTGGATCATACTCCTTGTCGAGCTTCCTCCTTCTCATTTGGTTTTTCATTTTGCCACTTCAGCACAAGTGGGGGAATAACCCAGTCCAAAGGTTCCCACCTGAGCTTCTTTTTCATCATTCATCATACAGACTTCGTCAAACATTTGGAGCCCGAAGTCTTCTTCTCCTTCTTTTCCAATGTAAGGGACAGCCGTTCTTTGTAAATGGCATAATCCTGTTCTCCCATAACAGTGATGAGTTGACCATTGGCTATGAACTTAACCTTCTGGTGCAGGCTTGATGGTATTGCCTGGCAGCATGGATCCATGGTCTTCCCAACAGCAGATTGAATGTTCTGGGGATATCAATTACTTGGAAAGGAATAATGAAAGTTTGAGGCCCGATGGTAACTTCAAACTCCACTTCACCTATTATATCCTTTTTGACCCATCAAAAGCACGAACCACAGTAGAGCTTGGTTTGATGTCTGACGGTTCAATCCCCAATAGGCTCAAAGTGGCTAAGGGGCATACATTCAAAGAGGAACCGTTGTCAACTAATACTCGAGAGATGACCTTTCCACAGCTTTTGACTACAATGAAGAGGGCTTTGTTATGTTGATCCCCTTCCTCTCCCAGTTCTTCAGATGAGAAATGATTTGCTCATTTGCAAAGATTGAGTTGATTATATGCCCAAGGCTTCTTCTGATACACCCTCTGGAACTTTCACTTCTTCTAAGGCTTTGAAAAGAGCCTCACGGTGTACATTAGAGCTAATCAGCAGACTCATGAGCGATATTTGGGCAGGTGTTTTGGCCAACTGCTCGACAACTTTGTATTCACTTGCTTTCATCAGTTTTGCCAATGCTGACTTCTCTTCATCTTTCTTCCCTTCTTCATTTTGCTGCTGTGGCATATTCACAGTTGCATTCTTCCGGTCGACTCATAAACTCTTCCTGAGCGAGTAAGGCCACCAACCATGGCCATTGAAGCATGATTAACCGCTTTATAATCAAATGGAGCGGCTTTATAATCACTCACAGCAAGGGGTATCTGAAAGGTATAGCTTTGGGCTTTGATGAAGTTGATCCATCTTCACTGCCTTTGCCTATCTCGATTTTGATGGATCTAGGTCCACCTCGATCATGCACACAAGCTCTTCTGGATCCGGAATTTCAGCGGTAATCATATTGATAACCGGTCCATGGTTTGGCAATGGTTAGTAGAGACATTTGGAGCTTCAATGAAATCCAACTGGATGACTTTTGCATCAATAAGATCTTGGATTTTATGCCTAAGCCTCCAGCAGCTGTCTGTTGAGTGCCCGATTTGCCCCATGTGATATTCACACTTCAGCTCAGGATTGTAATTTTTAGGCCTGTAGTCTTCTTAGGCGCTTCGAGGTTGATCAGATTATCGGCCCTTAGTTTAGCTAATACTTGGCTAAGGGGAACCGGAATTCGAGTGAAGTTCCGCCTGTTGAACCTTGATTGTTGATTTGGGACTGCACTTTGTTGAGTCTGATCCTTATTCTGATTTTGATTCTGATTTGTTGACAACACGAATGACTTAGTGGGGCCAGTTGCACCGAAGTGTTGACCATGCTGACGGTTGAATCTTTTCCTTTGTATGGGACATTTCTTGGTGCAGTATATTTCTTTTCTTGTTGCAATTTTCCTGCTGAAATTGCATTCTCAATCCTGCATCCAGCTATCACCACTTCTGAGAAACTTGCTGATGCATGCCCAACCAGATGGGAAAAGAAAGGTTCCTCTAATGTGTTGATAAAAGTGAAAGTGAGGTCCTTTTCAGGCATCGGGGTGGTGATCCTTGCAGCCAATGCTCTCCAGCGCTGAGCATACTCCTTGAAAGTCTCTTCTTTCTTCTTCTTCAGATTGCTTAAATCCCATACCGAGGGCGCCATCTCAATGTTAAACTTATACTGATTAAAAAATGCCCTAGCCAACTTGTCCCAAGTATCAATTTCTGATGGTCTAATTGGGCGTACCAGGCCAAAGCAGCACCAGTAAGACTGTCCTGGAAGGTTTGCACCATCAGCTTGTCAAATTTGCGTATTGCCCCATTCGTCGTACATACAATCTGGTATGCATATTAGGACAACCTGTCCCGTCATATTTTTCAAATTCGGTGCCTTAAATTTCTCAGGGAAGGCACCTTCCTCATATTGAGGCAAATTCAGGATCGCGGTTTGATCAAAACCATCGAACGTCTTCATTTTCTCAAGCAGTTTTCTCTCCATCTCTTTAGCCTGAGCTTCCAGTTCTTTCTTCAACTCAGCCGCATTAAACTCATTTGGTGACTCCTCTTGCTGAATAAGCTGTCCCTCAATTTCTTTTCCTTTCTGTGCCCTGAGGATTCTTCAGAAGTTGTGGGGTCTTAAGTTGTGCAAGACTTTGTGTTAAAGCCTGCATCTGTTCAGCAATTCCAAGGAGGGTTTGTTCCATGGTGTTGAGTCTTTGCTCAGTGGTCTGGTCTGTGGGGTTGTTCCGGTGTTAGACATCTTAGCTCGGGATCTGGTAACAATAGGGCTCCTAACCGGCTTGGACGCTATCTTTCAATTTTTGACTTAAACTCGAATTTGCTAGACCTGGACATTTTTTTTATTAATATCTTTAAAGAATAAATGAATTAATATACATATGCAAGAATGTAGATATGCTATCACACAGATGCAAATGGGGATATTGACCAATGATTTTAAAAAAAACAATTTGTATTAAAAGATAATGTTTGACATAACAAACTTCTAATGGTTTAGAAACCTTATTTCCTAGTGACTGAATCAAAACTTTCTAATGGTTTCAAAGAACCTTGATTCCTAAGGACTAAACCTAAACCAACTAAACCAGTCTTCTTGTCTTAGTGGGGCAAACAATCTTGTCTTCCAGGGCTAGAATTTTCTTTCGAGCTGCCTTCAACTCGGCCTCTAAGAATGCAATTCTGCTTCCAGCACTTTGCAGGCGATCCACCATTTCCCTCTCTCTTTCTTGGAAATCTCGGTGACATACTTCCAGGCGAGCCGAAACAGCTTCCATGTAAGCAGTTGTTTCAGGGTCAGGTTCCGATGGTGCTGGTTGAAGGACATCGGGAGCTTCATATTGGATATCCTTATTCTTCTTCATTTGGCTAGCCACATACCACCTGGTTGCTCTATACTTCTTGGTTTCCTTACTTTCTGGCTCGATTTCGAAAACTGGCTTCACCTCTCTATTTTCCCATATAGCTCGGATTTGATTTAGCTTGAATTCTTTAGCTGGTAGGATCTTGGTTGGATCCAGATAATCTAGAGTGACTTGCTCCAAATTAGGCTTGACAGTAATATCTTGCAGCATACCATACTGTCTGATAACACTTGAGGGTAATAACCAGTACAGCCGGTGAGTCCAATTAGGGGCACTGCCATGTATTCCTTGCAACCTAGGATGGCAACAGGGCTTTTGAACCAGCGAGCTTGCCACATCATGTCTTCAGGTGGCATGTCTTCAAGAATGGCAATTATATCCCATAGAGGATGATCATCTTCCATGTGGACCCTTTCAGCAAAAGATTGGATGAGATCATATTTCAGACTGATGAGGGATCCATTAGCCAATTCTTTTCCATAGTGCTTAATGTGGCTAGCAAACCAAACCATCAGTAAGTGCATGCTTGCTTTGAACTTGCCCTGTCCTTTAGACTTGATGTGATTCAGACTACGGACTTGTTCGGCTAGAAGAGCGGGAACATAGGATTTGCCAGCTAAATATTGAGAAACCAGCTCTATGACCCGGAAGTGGATGAACAAGTTGCCATTAGGGAAGAGAATGGTTGCAAAAGCAGCTACTATGAAGGCATTAACCCGGTTTTCTTCCCAAACTTCAAGTGGTATACTGAAAGTGGCTCGGTTGCTTTTAAAGTATTCAGGGGTTCCAAACCAGTCCATCAGTGTGGTTAGCCGGATGCAATATTCATTGCAATCATTGATGGCTTCAATTATTGGTCCCCTCTTGATCCCAAAAAATTCTGAGATAATACGGACCGGGCTATGCTTGAAGTTCGGAACATAGATACCTTCAGAGGTAGGAGGTGCTTGGAGTAGTCTAGTATATTCCTCAATGGTCGGGCTAAGTACATGCTGACCCAAACGGAAGACAACTTCTTCAGGTTCCCATAGATGAGTGAGGGCTCGGAACATGGTGAATGGAACATGGATCTTTGGTAGGCTGAGGATTGGGCCTAACCTATCCTCAATGAATGACTTTTGGACCGGACTAAAACTGACAAACCATCGGTCCAGTAGGAGCATTGGATCTTTGAAAGGTTCCACTCGATTTTCTCTAATAAGGCGAGCCCATAAGCTATCGCTACTGTCGGTTGAAGACATCATTTTCTGGAAATTTTTTAAAAGGTATAAGCTAATATTTACAAAATTTTTGAATTTTTTGATAGCTTTTAATTTTTTTAGAATTTTCTTCTTTTTTTTTTTAAGTATTTACATATGTCATTTATATTTCAACTCCATTTTTTAGAAAAAGTTGGTCATATCCCATGCTAATGAATGCATGATTTGGTAAGGTTCTATAGGTTCCCCGATTTAGTGGTACTAAACCGGAGTGGGAGGACATTTCTTGATCTAGAGGGTGGAAAGCCACAGCCCCCGGACCTTACTTCGTCCTCCTCGCTTAGGCTCTTAAGACGGCCCTGGTACGACCGTATCTAGCACACAATCATGCTAATGCAAATGCAAATGCAAATAAACAAACAATCAAGCTTTTTTTCTATTTTACATACTTGCAAGGTTAGTATATATTTACAAAACAATTATTCAATATAATATACAATAAATATATATTCACATGGTAATTTACAAAAATAAGCAAGGATAAATTCAAAATTTAAATTCCTAAGTGGCTAGCCCTCTTTTTTTTAAAAAAAAATTAATAAGTCCCCAGTGGAGTCGCCAAGCTGTCGAGCCTGGATTTTTCCACTATCTGGTTCATTTCTCCTAACCCGATTCACATTAAACCCGAACCCATTTAACATGAATCCTCGACTAGGGGTTAAAAGAAATTTTAATTTTTGAAAACTTTTTAGAGTCGCCACCGATATAAATCGGGAAAAAAATAAAAGCTAGGATCAATGGGTCGGTTGATCCTAACTTAGCTACTAGTCTGCGAAAATTTGATTTAAAAACCAAACTTTTAAAACCAGATATCATGGATTCGGGGGCTAACCTATTAAAACCAAATGGTTACCACTTTTGGAATTTTAAATTTATAATTTATCCTTTTATGCTCAAAAATTCAAATAATATTATGAAACAATATTCACAAATCACATTATTTATTTTTATTTCATTTTTTTATTTTTTTTAAGTATGAATATCAACAAATATATATATATATATATATTTTTAAGACTTGCAATATTTACGAAAAGGATTATTCAAAATATTAAACCAAAAAAAATTTTCATTTTTTATTGTCGCCCCGCAGGTGCCTACGTACTCGCTAATCGAGATCAGACAAAACGTAGTTCTTTTAAAAAAAAGAACTTAATTTGTTGATCAATTTTATATTTTTGAACTATTCTCACTTTAAGTTCATTAAATTTTAAATTTTTATAAAAATCATTTTTGATGATCCTATAATCTAATCAATTGTTTTTTATTTCATGAAAAATATTTTTCTAAGTCCAAAAATCATTTTTTTTTTTAATTTTGGTTTTGGAAAATCCAATTTTGTCATTTTTATTTATTTTATCATTATTATTATTATTTTATTATTATTTATATATATATATTTTAATAATCATCACATAAATTCACAACATATTCAAATATTTTACAATATATTAAAATTATTTTTCATGCATTAAATACGCATTTCTAAAAGCAATTTATGTATAAATACATATTAAAAATATTCAAAAATATCAAAAAAAATAAATTTAAATGAAAAAATAATTATTTTGATTTTTCTGGATTTTTCTGAATTTTTTATGAATTTATCTGAATTTTTTACTATTTTTTGCTATTTTCTGAAATTAATTATATAATAAAATAATAATAAAATAATGCGGACTGACCTGGGTCATTGGATGTTCTCGGATCAGATCTGGAGCATCGGTCGCGCTTGCTTGATCTGGACCGTCTGATCTCTTGACTTCCAATCTGGAGCGTTGATTTGTTTGATCAAATTTGGGCCGTCTGATCTGCTTGATTGAATCTGGGCCGTTGATCTGGTTGATTGAATCTGGACCGTTGATTGAATCTGGACCGTTGATCTGCTTGATCAAATCTGGACCGTTGATCTATTTGATTGAATCTGGGCCGTTGATCTGCTTGATTAAATCTGGGCCGTTGATCTGGTTGATTGAATCTGGGCCGTTGATCTGGTTGATTGAATCTGGACCGTCTGATCTGGATGATTGAATTTGGGCCGTTGATCTGGGCTGACCATTGACCAGGGGGCGGGTTGGACTTCGGATTTTCGATTTTCGGGTCGGATGTCTGGTCGGATCTGACCCGATCTGGCGAAGAAGATGAAGTCGGTGGTTTCAAATGCTTCCTCGGCCGTTTCTGGTGGTTTTCGAGGCTGGAGGGGTTGTCGGCCCGACTTCTATGGTGGTGGCGCGTCCGTTGGTGGTGGTGGTTCTCACCCAGAACCACCAGAAGCGACGGTTCGCGGCGGTAGGTATCGGCGGCTCAATCGGAAATTTTAAAAAAAAAAATTTGCAGAACTCAATTCAAACAAATTGATCAAATCTAAGCACACTTGATCACTTTAAACAACTCCACAAACCTATTTATCACTTCTAATTGGATCAAAAATGATCCAAAGCTCTCGAATTTGGAATTTTCTTCTTAAGAACCTAAGCTTCGAAATTTTCGAATTCCTTCATTCTGATTGTGTTTGTTGAAATGAATTGTGCCTTTTGTCCTAGTATCCTCTATTTATAGATTGCAAGCTCAATTTTACGTTTCGTATTGCTTCAGAAACGAATGATTTTTGCCTCTTCATTTGCACGAATTTAATCCAATAATTCGTGTTTAATTCGTTTTAAATCCGATGAATTGATGATTGATCTTTCATATTCTTCATCAGATCATCCAATGTGGGTAGATGAATCGTCCAATTTCATCAATTCTTGTAAATCATCATTAATGGATAATTGAATCTTCATAAATTGCATTTTTTTTTTTCAATTTTTCTAACATGAATTTTTGTGACTTTTGGGTTGCTTTTACACATGAATTGTGTATTGATCTTTCATATTCCATGTCTACTTTGCAATGGCATCATCAATTTCAACAATTAATGATGTTTTGTCAGTTAAAAATTGATGCAAAGTAAGGCAAAAAGTCACTTTGAGGAATAAGATAAAAAAGCAAAAATTTGCCTTTGTTAGGTTTCGAACCTGGGTCCTTGAGCTTGGGTGTGTATTTGGTCAATGTGTTTAATCAACAGGCCATTTGGCTTGTGCCTTGATCACTTAGCCAACTTCATCAATACTTAAGGCTTTCAAACTGATGAGTTTAATTAACAAATAATTTTTGAAATTTGTTTAATCAGCTTTAAACAATTTATAACTAGAATTTTGTCTATATCAAGCTCAAATAATAACTTCTATTTTTCTTCATTTTTTTCTTTCATTTTTTCTCTCATTCTTTTTTTTTTATTAATTCTCTTTTTGGCTTTTTTCTTGATTTTTGGTGATTTTTTCATTTTTTTGTGAGCTTAATATAATACTAATTCTAATTACAAATTAAAGCCTTTAAGTGGGCAAAAATTGGGTGTCTACATTGACTTTTTAAAAATTTAATCACAAAGTGAACTCACCCAAAAGTCATTTGCTATGTTCATTATGGATTCAAAACTGGGTTTTTATCAGGGGGAGAATGGCATAAAATCTTTTCAAGGCGATTCTCACCGAAGGGGTGTATCTAGGACTTGCCCCGCTCTAGTAGTAAAGCTTTTGTAAAAGGAGCTCATTGATCAAAGGAAAATCATGTCTTGTGGCTTGTCACTCCTTCTAGAATTGCTTAATGTATCATTCCTTTCATGGCAAATCAGTATAGAACTAGGTTTACCATCTGAGTAGAAAACTATAAACATCACCAATCACCTATTTTAGTGGGGCTTCAACATTCCAAAATACCATTTTAGGCGACCATTCACATCTCATGTAGAAAAGGGGCAATTAAACTTCTCTGAGGTTTCCTATGCTTCTTCATTTGTTCATTATGTTTGTCAGAATTCAAGTGGTATTATGAACAATCTAGGGACTCATTCATTTGACTCTTAATCTTTTCTTGTAAAAGATCTTTTAATGACATTGCCCAGTTTAAGAGGACTTTCTCATGCTTTCCCGTGGTTTCTCTTCACTCAAGACTTTAATTCCCTAAATTACGGTCCAACTTGAAAGTGATACATTTTAAGTCAATCTGATAGGTCTTTTTAGGACTAAAACGTAGGTTTTTGGTCAACGGTTAAGTAATGATGGATATTCATATGCAAAGGCCAAGTTTTAAAATGATTTCAAATCAATTATTGCCCCGGGTTTACAACTCAAGAACCTTTAGGAAAAACTAAGATGTATTTTCCCCAGTTTCATGGGTAAATGCTGTCTAGGATAAATTCAGTTCCATTGATCTAAAGAGTCTATTTAGGAAAGAAATGTGTATGAGTATGTGGTTCTTTTGAGATTCTGAAGTTTTGATCTTAGTGTAGGAGGCCATTTGGCATCTTTGGGTATCGATTTTGATAGGCTTAGAGTTTAGAGAATGTTTTTCAGTTTGTGAAAGGCCTTATGATATGGTAACCCTAGGTATATTAAACCTAGAACCCCCAAATCGTTGATTGGAATTGGAACCCCAGGATCGTCTTGAAACAAGTTGTTGTAGGATGGAATTAGTTCTCAATCAAACCTGTTGATTGCAAACCTAATTATCAATGAATGGAATGGAACTAGACCTCGAACAAACCTGTTGATCGCAACCTAGTTATCACGTCGACCTCCTTGAGTTTTTAGATCAAGAAAATCAAATGGAAATTCGTTCACAAGGAACAAGATGGAGTTTTCTCTCAAGAGAATGAATAAACATTCATATAAATCGTCTTGTTTTTTTTTATACAAAGCCCTAATATATACAAATGAAGAATAAACTAAAAAAAAAACCTAAAACAGTTACGTGCATTAAAGCACACCTAAAACAGTTACACTATTTGAAAAAACACTTAAACTTAAAACAGTTACAATATTAAAAATACTTATCCTAAAACAGTTACAATATTAAAAAATACTTTAAACCTAAAACAGTTACAATATTTTGAAATATACTATTTAACTTGAAACATTTAAACTATCAATAAATATCCTAATAATCCTTTAATCTCTTGTATCCCAAACTTTGATGTGATTTAATGATCATAAACTTCCGTCCACAAGCCTTCTTTTCCTTTAACTGGATTATTGATCTTGAACTGGATGGGCTCAATTGATGATGCTATATGGATCACATCATTCCCCCTTTCCTCAAGAAGATTCGTCTCGAATCTAAAGGATAAAGAATCTGCAAACTATGATCTATTCAAGTAATAACTTTGGCATCTTCAAATGAATGAACACTGTAATCTTGTTGATAGCTCGACAGTCAGCACACATTCTCCATGTTCCATCTTTCTTTGGAACCAAAATAAACAGGAATGAACATGGACTGAGGCTCTCCCTTACAAAACCCCTTTTCTAACAAATCATCAACTTGCCTTTGAATCTCCTTTGTCTCCTCGGATTGGCCTATAAGCTGGCCGTTAGGAATAGAAGCACCTGGAATAAAGTCAATTTGGTGCTCAATCCCCCTTAGTGGAAGGCAATCCCCTTGGAACTTCTTCAGGAAATAAATCCTCATATTCCTGCAAAAGAGAAACCACCACACTTGGCAACGAAGAGTTAAGGTCAGAAGTAGTAAATAACATCCTTGTACATGAGTACAAGTAGTTGTTTCCTTGCCATGATTGCACTTTTAACCTCACTTTTTCTTGCAACTTCCTCTCCATTCAATGTGTTAACTCTCCTCTATCATAACTCACAAGTGTTTGTTTCTCACTTTTTTCTCTCTTGCCACTCTTATCTTTTTCACTCATGTGTTTCTCTCGAAAACTCTCTCGCTACCTCACTTGATCTTCACATGCTTCCCATGGTTTTGAGGAGTGAGAGTCACAGTTCTTTTATTTAGAATAAAATGAATATTGGTTCTTGTACCCATCATATGTCACTTTCCTATCAAACTGCCAAGGTCGGCCTAGCAGTAAGTGACTAGCCTGCAATGGGAACTATGTCACACAAAACTTCATCATGTAATTTCCTATAGAAAAGGAATAAGAACCTGTTTTGTCACCTTGATCTCCCCACATTCATTCAACCATTGTAATCTGTAGGGCTTTGGAGTTTCACAGATTTTAACTTCAATTTATCAACTAGAGGTTACTCGAGCGTCTTAGTGCAGCTACCACTATCAATAATCAGTTTACATATTCTTCTGCACATGACACCGGGTATGAAAAATATGCTCACGCTGTACCTCTTCACTTTCACTCTCATTCCTTAGGTTGAGTACTAAGGACTGC
The DNA here is from genome assembly GCA_024138025.1 of Combretum micranthum. Lineage (NCBI taxonomy): Eukaryota > Viridiplantae > Streptophyta > Magnoliopsida > Myrtales > Combretaceae > Combretum > Combretum micranthum. The sequence goes on from JAMXBD010000051.1 coordinate 2,020,706, forward strand.
CTAGTAACCAATAAATCTCCTTTCACAGGACCTTCTACATCTACATCACTACAGTCTTCCAAAGCTGGCATATTAGGATCATCTTCTGAACTCACACTTTCAACATCGCCATTATCCAAAATAACCATAGCCATTTGATTCGGACATTGAGAAGCAATATGTCCAAATCCTTTACACTTAAACATTGAACTATCACGAGATTTACCATAAGTCTTAGTTTCAGATTTACCTTTGTATGGAGTAACAGACTTTTGCCTTGGAATCCTCCTTGGACTTCAAATCTGAATTGTTCTTCTTCCAAGTGGACTTCCATGAAGAATTAGAAGTAGAAACCAAATCGAGAAGACCCTTTAAACTTTAATTGTTGCTCCACTTTTATGGCATTGTGTAAAACTCCTCAATTATCAAGATAAGGATGGAGTTCTACCACATTAGCAATTCACGGTTTGATCCATTGAGAAATCTAGCCATAGTAGCTTCATCATCCTCTTTCACATCAGCCCGGATCATAGCTACTTCCATTTCCTTGTAATATTCCTCTACACTTCTGACCCTTGTGTCAAACTTGTAATTTTCTATGTAAATCCCTATAATAGTGACCAGGGATAAATCTTTTTCGCATCACCGCCTTCATTTCACCCAAGTACTAATGGGTCTCTCCTCCATTTCTCCTCCTATTTCGCACAAGTTGATCCCACCATACACTAGCATAGTCGGAAAAACTCAACAGAAGCCAACTTGATCTTTTTGTTTCAGAGTAATTGTGGCAATCAAAGACATGATCCACCTTTCTCACCCATTCTAAAAACAATTCCGGGTCATTCTTACCTTGAAAAGGAGGTATCTTTAATTTGCCCTAGGAATTATCTTGTTTTGGAGCATTCCTCCACCTTCTTATAACTCCGGATCCTTCAGACTCAGATTCATCAATCTCTTCTTCATTACGTCTCATTCCTCTTACTGCTCTTAGTCTTACTTGCGGATTCTATATTGTCAAGGGGCTTGGCATTCATCATCCTAAACTGATCCTGTATCGATTTGAGAACAATTTCATATCAATCTTTCACTTTCTCCGTCACTACCCATCTTAACACCTGTAGAAAATTGGTTAGTAATAATCAAATAAGAAAAATAATAATCCTCACATTCGCTCCCTCACGTGTTTTCACTCAACAAATGACACACACACTCTTTCTTTTCGCTCAAGAAAATATGTTCCTCACAACTCAATCTCACAATCCCTGTTCGGATTTCTCTCAATGATTTTCTCAAAATAAATCACTCACGCAACAACCAGAAAATTTCAACAACAAATTGGTCGGAATCAAAGATACATCTCAAGAACGTATATACCGCAATTTCTGAGAATTGAAAGGACGAAACAGAAACTTAGATCTATGACAAGATCCCAAGATAATATTGATAACAATTTTTTTTTTTTTTTTTTACAGATGGAACAATATAAAGATGGTTCCTTTCTTTCTTTCTTTCTTTTTTTTTTTTTTTGACTCAAGAACCCTAATCAAGAACAACAACAAATAGATAGCAAGATTAAATAAAGATAAAAGGATAGATTACTTGTGACAAGAAACCGTAGCTCTGATACCAAATGATATGGTAACCCTAGGTATATTAAACCTAGAACCCCCAAATCGTTGATTGGAATTGGAACCCGAGGATCGTCTTGAAACAAGTTGTCGTAGGATGGAATTAGACCTCAATCAAACCTGTTGATTGCAACCTAATTATCAATGAATGGAATGGAACTAGACCTCGAACAAACCTGTTGATCGCAACCTAGTTATCACGTCGACCTCCTTGAGTGTTTAGATCAAGAAAATCAAATGGAAATTCGTTCACAAGGAACAAGATGGAGTTTTCTCTCAAAGAGAATGAATAACATTCATATAAATCGTCTTTTTTTTTTATACAAAGCCCATAATATATACAAATGAAGAATAAACTGAAAAAACCTAAAACAGTTACGTGCATTAAAGCACACCTAAAACAGTTACACTATTTTGAAAAACACTTTAAACCTAAAACAGTTACAATATTTTGAAATATACTATTTAACTTGAAACATTTAAACTATCAATAAATATCCCTAAAAATCCTTTAATCTCTTGTATCCCAAACTTTGACTTGTGATTTAATGATCATAACTCCCGTCAATAAGCCTTCTTTTCCTTTAACTGGATTATTGATCTTGAGCTTGATGGGCTCAATTGATGATGCTATATGGATCACATCACCTTGATGGGCTCAGAAAGCATGAGATCTAATGCGACTTAGAAAATTTTTTGGTTTGATGGGCTTTTAAAGTGTTTGAGTTCTTTTGCTAGCCTTTTTCTCTCTCCTTTTTTCTTTTTTTTTTAAATTTTTTTGTTTTCCCCTCTCTTTTTTTTCATTAGCTATTTTTTTGAAAAGAATCACTTTTTTATTTTCTTTATTTTTCCCAAAAATGGATTTAAGCCTAGAATGATCGGGTATATTCAAGTATGTGTGTGGTAAAAGACTCTTCTTCCTTTCAAAAGTAACATGACATATTGGTCACAGTTATTACCCATTAATTGGTGCTACTAAGGTAAATACAATTCATTTTATCTTTTTTCTCCAATTTGATTGATTACCCTAACCCGACATTGCCCTGGTGTAGCGTGGTTCTATACAGGGTTTAATTTGAAAAGTTTCTCCTTAATTGGCTCAAATGGGTTGGCAAAGGATAAAAGTGTTTGGGATAAAAGAATTGAAAGCCTATTGTCATTTTGACTAATGTATCAATTGCAAGGCAGACCACCTCTAAGGAATAAGTCAATTTCCTCACTTGATTGTAACTCAACTCTCATGTATTTAGGGTAAGTGTTTGGGATCAGGTTTGCCTCTTGTCATTTTAAACTATTTCAGTTAAGAGATTCTTTCATATGCGTAGAGCCATTTTAAAGTTCTTAAGAATCATTGGTCTTTTGAGTGTTATTACCCCTATCTTGGCTGGCAGATTCGAATATTCAAGATACCTCTAAACGGGCCAACTCTCGTCTTCATCTAGAAACATGCCCCTATTTAAAAACTTTGCCCAATTTATGGTAGGCTGGTTAATGATTTCTTTCTTTAACTACCTCAGCCTCGGTTAGCTTGTAAACAAATACCCTAGCATGATCTGATCTTGGCTGGACCCTCATTCATTCTGAGCATTTTTCACATATGGGGAGAGTAGGTAGGGGAGACATTTTAAATGAGTAGGGATGCAGGTTTTGAGGCTTCTTTTACTATGTGGAGTGTTTGGATCAACCTCTTGGGTCAGGTGAATGACTACTAAGCGTTTGATTAAGTCCGACCACTTAAAGTAATTTTAGGGTCTAGAAAAATCCCACCTACTAGCAATCTCCATTAACTCTTTTTTTTTTTTTTCTTTCTTTTTCTTTAAAGAGGAGGAAATGATTGGAAATTGCCCCAAAAAATATTTTATATATCTATAGTTTTTTTATTATATTTATTTATATTTTGAAAGAAATTATTACAAAAGGATGGGAGTTTTGGGGGTTGCTTTAAAAAAAGCTATTTTTTATATTTTTTTAGACAAAATTGTTTTATAGAAAAAACTCTCAAAAAGATTAACGTGAGGGCCTAAAATCGGATTTTTATTGAGAAGGCCCAGGTAAATCCTATTTACAAGGGTGGGACAGTTTATAACGATGGTATTGATTGGAAACTGTCAAATTGGTATTGACTAGAAACTTTTATTGCTCTATGATTCCTATTTGATGAAATGAATAAATTCTATTGTAACTTCTATTTACAGAGAGGCTAGATTCTAAGAATAAAATTGGAAGGATTCTCCTTTTTTTTAATTTAATTTTCAAATTAGTTCTTGTTGGATTTGTCTTTAAGAGTAACTACAAAGGTGTGATAATTCTTATATGCAGAGTAAAGGGTTTTAACTTAAATTGTCTAAATGGGTTTGAAATATACATGGGTCATGATTTCTACTTGAATTCTATAAGGCTTGTATTTATAAGGGTATTGAATTCTATTTATAGAAGCACTAGACTAATAATTTTTTATTATTACCTGTAAAGCTCCCTTCTTTTTATTATTGTAAAGCAAAAATTATTTGATCACATGATTAGTCTATAAAATTTATTTTAAGGGGTTTATTTGCAGACTTAATGGATAAATATGTACAAAAAAAAAAAAAAAGCCCATGGTCAACTGCTGGTTTGTCAACTATTCACATTTCATGTTATTTTTTCTTTTATTTGCAAGGTTTTCTATTATTTATAAAAAAATAAACCATTTTATTGTTACTAATTTGCTTACTCTTGCATAAAATTTTATCTTAAGAGGTTTATTTGCAAACTTTATTGAGAAATATTTACAAAAATGACATGTAGGCAAACATAGGTTTATTGTTTAATACTATACTTTAATTGTTTTCTAAATTCAACAAATTTGACACTATTTACAAATTGTAATTTATTCATTGGTTTAAAAAGAATTAATTCTAACAATTTTTATTATCTTTTGTGAAGGATATTATTTTTTTATTTATTACATAAAAACAACAAGCACATACAAGCATACAAGAAAATATTTACAAACAATTAAAATTATAGTAGGTTCTAGGGGTACCCCGTTCTATAATTTCACTACCCCTAGTAGGAATAGGTCATCAATTATTGAGCAGTGGTAAAACCACATGAGCCCATAGGTTACACAATGGCCCTCCAACATAGTTTCTAATGGGCCCGGGTATAGCCTGTTCTAAATATATAAAAGCATAAATATTAAAACATAACAAAAATATACAAAACACCCATATTTACAGATATTAAAAATAATACCTCGAGATCTACCAGCTATTTTTTATTATCTTATACATCAGCTCCTGCAAAACAAAAGATATTTACAGAGATATGTACAAAGGCTTATGCTTCCAAAATTTTAAATTTCTTAAGCCCATTTAGCCTAGACGAGCCTACTAATAAATTTCTCTAGTAGAGTCGCTAAGCTATTGAGCCCGAATTTTGCTCATATTCTCCTGAAGGTCCCCATCCGTGTCAAATCCGATCCATTTAACATGGAATACTCGACAAAGAACCAGTAGGGTTTTTATAAAAAGATCGATTTTCTGAAAAAAAAAAAAAAAAAAAAAAAAAAAAAACATTTGATAGGAGTCGCCACGGCTAAAGGTAGAAAAAGGTAAACCAAAAACCAAATAAGTAGTTTGGTTTCCGATTCGGCCAATGATCTATGTGAAAAACTAGAAATTGATGGATCCAAGGGTTGCTATTTTAATACCCAAATGGTTATATAGGCTTTAGATGGGCTGTAGAAATTCTGAAGATATGGACCAAAAGGGAGTTAATTTTGGATTTGTTTATTTTTTTTATTTTTTAGTCTTTTTTGATAAAGGGTTATATATTTACAAATATATATTTTTTTGTTTTTTGGAAAATTCCTAAGAGTTAGAAGCATACCAATTTAATTAATGCCAGTGTGTGGGTTCGTTCCGATGGTGATGGTGCAACAATGGTCTATGAAGTGTGGTGATTAGTGTGGCATGGTTCTGGTTCATTTTTGTGTTTGGTTTAGGGGAGAGAGAGAGAGAGAGGAAGATTAAAGAGAGAAAGTGATCGTAAGAGGTTGGAAGTAGGGGTGTCAAGGTTCGATTAACAAATCCGTAATCTATTTTTTGAACTTAACCATAATTATCGGTTATTAAATATCTTGGTATTTAACTAGTTCATTATAAATGGTTAACTGCCTTAACGGTCAACCTTTTTTTTTGTTAATTTTTTCCAGTTTTTAACCATTTAATGTAATTGTTTCAACGAATCAAATTGATAGTATCAATAAACCTTATTTTTTAGCCTTTATCATTGAGTTTTTCTTTAAATTATTATATATATTGTAAAAGCAAAAAAATGGAAAATCAAATTAATAAAAAGGGGAAAAACAAGCCTTTGGATGTATCATTATCAACAAAATCAAACCAAATCAATTACCACATTAACCTCCATCAAACATAGAACAAAACATAGTACTTTAATTAAAATCCAAGGAATATTAACATATATAAATTATATGTATATATATATTTAAAAAAAATTACATATATATATATGAAAATTATATATATAATATATTTATAAATATTAAAATGGTTAACTGTTAATTGTTGGTTTTTTATGGTTACAAATCAAAACCGAAACTAAAAACCGAAAAAAATGAAAATCATAATCCTAAAATGAAATCAAAGGAGCGGTTAACTATATTTTTTGGATTGTTTTTTCAATTTTGGTTAGATTTTTGATTTGATCATTTTTTTTCACACCCCTAGTTGGAAAGAGGATGGTGATCTTTTTTCTCTTATTAAAAGATTCCCATTTTGTATGTTTTTCATATAGGTTCCCATAAATCTTTTGTTCTATAAACATAATCTACTTCGAACTAATTCAAAGCTTAATTTTTTTTCCTAAAACTTCATCTTCTCCTAATATTCCTTTTAAAAGGTTAAATCTTTTTTTTTTTAATTATTGTAAATGGGAAAGTTACAATTTTTTTTTTTTTTTTTCATTTGATGGAAATTGATTGTGACAGTAACGGTGGTGTTGATGGTGGTGGTGGTGATATTAGCTGTTAGGGTTAGAAGAAGAAGATGATGAACGATAGAATGGAAGGGGGGAGAGAGAGGAGAGAAAGAAATATAAAAAAAATTTCACTGTCTACATTAGCAACCAGACGGAAAAATGGATGGTTTCCATCTAAAGGTATTTCTAGTGAAACTTTTAAAAAGTTTAGGTATTTTCTCGATATTAAATTTTCTTTAGGTACATTTTTGTTACAAAAAAAAAGTTTGGATATCATGAGTGAAACTTTTTCGTTATATGGGTGTTATAAATTGGTTCAAAGATTGTTATAAAAGTAGACATACACCTAAAATCTATTTATTTATTTATTTATTAATTATTTTCTCGATGATGAATGAGAGCATAATTTAAGAAAGGAAAAATATGATTGGGTCAACAGAGTAGGCTAGGTCAAGACGGAAACCTTATAGGATGTATTTAAATGTGACAAGTAGTTTTTTTTAATATAATTGCAATTGGTGCTAATGATTTTACTATTACTAGCGGACGAAAGCACCCGTGTTGCGTATGAAAAAAAAAGATGAATTATTAAATTAGATAATAATTTTATAAGGTAATAAAAATGTAATAAAATAGTAATTATAATTATTTGAAATTTGAATGTAATTTTTTGAGAAGAAAAGGAGAATAAGAGTGGTATTGTTAGAATCGGAAATTAATAGAAGAAAGGGGGATATGATGTCAGTTATTATTTTGAAAAAAATTGAGAAGGAAAAAAAATGAGAGGAAACATAGAAAGTGGTGTGAGTGGGAGGAAAAATGAAGGAAGAAAGAACTAGTGGTGTGAGTAGAAATTACTAAAAGATTTAAAAGGTTGTAAATATTATCTTTTTAATTCATAATGTAAGTAAAAGATAATAATTTTAATTTAAGAACAATAACGGAAAATAGAAAAAGACACCAAGCTTGTTGCTTTGATTTAAATAATATAAATATACCTAAAATATGAAGCGGTAATATTTTAGTATTATGGACCTAAAATGTCAATTGATATTTTGATGAGAACGTGGCTGGTAGATCAAGAATAGACCCACTTGTGATGCCACCTGGACCTGCTTCAAGGACTCGGGCTGAGCGATTCAAAGAAGCACTCAACAGTTTGGTTCGAACAGTTCTAGAGGAGTTGCACACCATCCCGGATGATCCTAAACTAATCAATATCATCAAGAGAAGCTCGGGAATGAACCAAATCATGAATCAAGCAAGTTGGGGCAAAGTTGGAGTTTACACTGCCGACCTACTTGATTGAAGACGGCTTAGAAAATGTCAAATTCGAACGACTTATGTTGGATTACTCAACGCTGCGAACCTTAAAGCTTACGCCGCCGGCGTAGGGGCTTAAGCCGCCAGGAGGGGCTTAAGCCGCTAGCCTCTATGCCAACGTAGACTAGAAGTTGTTTTTGGATTTTAATTCCAATTTAAGGCCGCCGGCTTTTATTTTGTAACGGTTTTTTTTTATTATTATTATTTGTCTTTTGGTTTTCCTTCATATGGTTATATAAACTCCTTTGGGTTATATGAACAAAATCAGAATACATCTTATGAAAATTGAGAGAATTTCTCTTTAGTTCTTGACGGAATTAACTATGAACTTATCGAATCTGATCTGTGGTGTTTGCTTCCAACTTATCAATTGAGATTTCCATCTTTCGATTGTGCCGTCTTCGCTTTATACCAAGGTTCTTGTCTCTTTATAGAAAATGGGCCACGGTCTCCATACAAACACAGACGGTCTTGGCAATTGAAATCAAATGGATTGATATCAGGTTTCATCGATAGATTGGCGTGGTTCATATCAGTTTGATATCAGAGCCTAGGTTTGTTTGAGGTTTGCCTATCCTTTCCTTTGATTAAAGATTCAATCTTTAGGGTTTTCAAATGTACGTTCTTTGAGTTTATGTCAGATCTTGATTTAATGAAAAATTCGATCTTGATAGTCATAGTTGTGATTAAAAAAAAAAGAGAAAGAATAAAAAAAAATTCATGTAAAAAAATAAAAAAAAATTTGGTAGATTGAAATTCTTGAGAGATTTGTCACAAATAGTTGTTCAATTGATTAGGGGTGTCAAAAATATTGTTTTTTGCTTAGTTTCAACACTCCATTGCTATTGTTTGACCTAATTTTTCATTCATCTTCTTCCTTGATAAGTTGGATTGATTCCATTGATTAGATCTTGGATTTTTCAAATTAGTTCTTAAAGAACTAAAAGAGGAATTTGAGAGAGGATCAAAATCTGATTTTTGTATGAAAATACGAGAGTTTGAGTGATTCATCTTGTTGAGTGTAAACAAGTAAGGGAGTGATCTGTGAGGAATTATTTTATTGCTAACTTTGTTTCTTGCTGGTAAAAAAATATGTCTAAACAGGGTGTTCTTGAGGGTGAGCAGAGTGGAGTTGATACAAAATTAATTTTGGAGTCTTTGTCTGCTGAGATGAGGAGGATGTTTAAGGAAGGGATGGATGAGCTCAATGAGAAATTAGAGAAGGGTATGGAACAATCGAGGAATGCTCCTCAAGTCAATAAAGGTAGACTTCCTAAAAGAGGAGTTTAGGTGTTGAATCGAGAATACGAAGGAGAAGGTTTTGAAGAAAAATTTGATAGGGCTTTTGTTGAAAGTAACACGTATTATGGATGAAGGTATAGATGAGTTAGGAATAAGGAGGATGATTATCTTGGAAACATAAAGATGAAGATTCCGCCATTTCAGGGGAGAAATGATCCTAAAGCCTATCTTGAATGGGAAAAGAAAGTTGACTTGGTGTTCGATTGCTACAACTATTCTGAAGCCAAAATGGTAAAACTTGATACTACTAAATTTTCTGATTATGCCATTGTTTGGTGGGATCAATTGTTGTTGAATAGGAGAAGAAATAGAGAGCCACCAATAGAAACTTGGGAAGAAATGAAAAGAGTAATGCATAGGCGGTTTGTACCATCTCATTACCATAGAGATTTGTTTAATAGGTTGCAAGCAAAACCTTAAGCAAGGTAATAGGAGTGTAGAGGAGTATTTCAAGGAGATGGAGGTGACAATGATTAGGGCAAATGTGGCTAAAGACCGTGAGGCTACAATGGCTAGATTTTTAGCAAGATTGAATAGGGATATTCAAAATGTAGTAGAATTGCAACACTATGTTGAGTTGGATGATATGGTGTACATGGCCATTAAAATTGAGATCCAACTCAAGAGGAATGGTAGTGGTGCATCTTGATTTGATTCTAATGCAGGTTCATCCAATTACAAATCAAAATACTGGAAGAACGAGGAGAAACAACCCATTTCAAAGCCAAAATTTGAGTATAAACATGACATGACCAACTCTAGAACTCAAGGTAAATCTGATTCTTCTACTCAAAGAAATCAAGATATAAAATGTTTTAAATGACAAGGCAGGGGTCACATTGCTAGTCAATGCCCAAATAGACGTGTCATGATCATACGTGATGGGAAGTATGAAATTGAAGGAGAAAGTGAGGATGATGAAATGCCACCTTTAGAGGATATTAGTGATGAGAAAGCTGCTGAAGGTAAACTATTGGCTGTTGTGAAGCGTGCTTTGAGTGCACAGGTGAAAGAAGAGACTGATGTACAAAGGGAAAATATTTTCCACACTCGATGTTTTATTGGTGATAGTCTTTGCAGTTTGATTATTGATGGTGGTAGCTGCACAGATGCTGTTAGGTCTTTCATTGTAGACAAGTTGGGGCTTAAAACTACTAAACATATGAGTCCTTACAAATTACAATGGTTGAATGATAGTAGAGAGACCTAGGTGACTAGACAAGCTAAGATTGCTTTTTGCATTAGAAGGTATGAAGATGAAGTGTTGTGTGATGTTATACCGATGCAGGCTTGTCATATATTGTTAGGAAGGCAATTCATAATGGCTTTTCAAATAAATATACACTTGTTCATCATGGTAAAAGCTATAGTCTCAAACCAATGACTCCTAAACAGATTTATGAAGATCAAATGCAATTGCAACAATCTTGTAGGTAACACCAAGAGAGTAAGAGGCAAAAAGAAAAGGAGAACATAAAACAAAAAGAAAATAAAAAGGAGAAGAAAGCTAGAATGAGTGAGAGAGGCCAAGTCAAAAGGGGATCGACTTTGGTAGTGAGCGAAAAGAAGAGTGCAGCCTTGCAAAAGGAGAGTTGTATGACTAGAGTAAGGGTTGTGAGGCAAGCATTGGTAATGAAATAGCCTATGCTATTGATGATTTAAAAAGAAACTTGTTTGAATACTAACGAGTTACCTGACACTTTGCCTAGTACTGTTATATCTCTTTTGCAGGTTTATGAGGATGTCTTTCCTGAGGAAATCCCTAGAGGATTACCTCCAATCCGTGGAATAGAACACCAAATTGACTTTGTACCCGGAGCTGCAATTCCAAATAAGTCGGCTTATAGGAGCAATCCTCAGGAGACTAAGGAGCTTCAAAGGCAGGTTCAAGAGCTTATGGAAAAAGGGTACGTGAGAGAGAGCATGAGTCCATGTGCAGTACCGGTGATGTCATGCCCCAAGGTATACCTAAACGTAACAGTCCGCCATACTCAATATTAAAGCTTAAGTATGACAACCTTAGTTATTCCAGAATCTTCGGTATTAAGTGTAAGGCGTGCTTTCACAAATTTAGAGGACCATATATGAAATTATGAAGCTTAAGAAGACACAATAATAAATTAAGAAAAGAAGATTCATAATATTCATTCATTCATAACAATAGTCTTACAAGTCTTGGGGGCATTCCCTAGCCACAAATAACTATAATCTATTAGAAGAAAATTTCTATGAAGTCTATATCTTATCCAACACTAAACTTCATCTAAAAATTCCTTAACCAAAAAGGAAAATACCTGGCTGTAGAGTCCACGTGGCCTCAACCACAAATAGGTAAACTGCAAAAGATATCTATAGGGGTATAAGCTAATATGCTTAGTGAGAATTATTTCCATAAGTAAACTTCTTATGTAGTAAAATTTAAACAAGTTATTTAAGCAATCAATTGAAATGCAACATACACATGGGCAAACAAGGTATATAGTTTTCTGGGAACTATATGTTGAATGGATTTACGCCCTCTATTCAGGGTTTGGTGATGTGTAATGTCAAAACGAGAAGTTTTAGTTAAGTTGTGCTTTCGATCATTACCGCCAAGCATATTAAGTCTACTCGGGTTGAGCCATGGTCGAATTTCCGCCAAGCATTGGATTGATTCCATGTCGCCAAGCAATCGCTTTTGATCATAACCGCCAAGTATTGCTTTCGACCATGCTACCATCCTTTTCACCCAAGGATAATAATCCCATGCAATGTGAATCACTTTGTGGTATGTATGAATCAATTTATTTAAGATATCATAGTATCATTATTAACAATTTTAAGGTGATCATAGAATTTCATACATTTCAATTGCTATACTAAAACAAACAATTACTTACAATCAATTCTCGTCTCCATATTCTTAATACTTTCAACAATTCTCACATACATATCAATTTATATTTTCTTAATTCTAATGCGACTAAACTACAAGCACAATCAAGTAAAGCCTTTTAAGGAAATAAACTCACGTTGTCATGTCGACACTTCTTCTAAACGGATGAGTCATTCAAACAATCTACTTAGTAGAAATAATCTTCGGGGTATGGGTATTCTTCCTCGGAATCACCTAGTCAAGGAAAACCCAAAATGAGTATTTCTTGATAACTTTCTTGAAATTTGACAAAACTATGTCATACGAACGTCAAAGTTCGTATAAAGGATGATTCCAATTCAAAATGGCCATAACTTGGTCATTTTAACTCGGAATTGCGCATATAATATATCGATTTCTACCTATTCGAAAAGATCTATCCAATTCTAAAATTATTTTTATCAAACTATGTCATTTAGGCTCCGAAACAGTGGCAATCAGATTCACCACGAATTTTCTCATCCCAAAAGCAAATTGTTTTAAACATCAAACCATCCAAAAATTACTTTGATAAATACTTAGTTATCTTATATAGTTGAGAAATTCCTTTTTCATAGATATATAGCTCATATTTCACCCATGCTCAAGTGTTTGTTGTCCATTAAAATTTCTTGAGTAAAACAATGTTAATAAAAAGTTTAGAAAACTATGGTTTACAAGAAACCCATTTTTGTAACTCCTTTTAAAATGAATATTTTGATTCTTTTGTTTTCAAAGAATTATTTCATGTTTATCTTACTATTATTCTTAAATGACTTTTGATAAGAATAAATTTCTTCTTTTCGAAATTTTCAATATTAGGGTCACTTTTCCTATTTGTTCTCTATACAATTTTTTTTGACCATTTATTTGAAAGATTTTAATTTGAAAACTCTCATTCCCTTTTCATGGGGTTTCCTTTATATTATGTTATTGTAAAAATCATTTTAGTATCAAAATCATCTTCTTTTTGGAAAACAATGTAATATAAAAATGATTAAAAGCTTTTCAAATAAGAGTAGATTTTAAAATTGTAGTGAGTTCTTTCTAGAGTTTGGAAAAGAATAAATTTACTTTTGTTAAACCATAGATTCTACATTTCATATAAAACTATTCGTAGGTGATAAAATCTCTTTTTTGTCAAAATATAATTGGAGCTTTTAAAGATTTGGACAACAAGCTTTATGGGCATAATTATGAGAAAAAATAACAAGCAAAAATAACATAAATAATAAATAAAGTCAAGTATTGAGAGTCTTAGCTTCTTTAAGGCTCCCGGGACTAAGAAGTATACTAGTCCCAAAAGAAAATAAGAGAAAAAAAATTGTTTTGACTTGAGGACAAGTCTAAGACTAGAGACTAGTCTTAAAACAATATGAAATAAATAAATTACGAAGAAAGAAATAAATAAATTGCGAAGAAATAAATAAATAAATTACTTTGCATGAAAGTAAATAAATTGCAAGTGAGCTTATATATTCTAAAGAATATATATATATATATGTAGATACGTAATAATACTTAGTTAGATATAATAACAAAAATAATATGAACAAGGTAAAGTAACAATATAAATAGATATTCATGAACAAGAACAATAGATGAACATAGTATAGTTTCCATAACATTTAGTTTTTGAAAACTCACACCATGGTCATGTAAAGTTGCATGATATGGGAAGAAGAAATTTGTAAAGACTTACCTGAAGAGGGTTTTTGGAGTATTATGTGTGAATGGGTTTTGTGTATATAGAAGGTGGTTTGAGAGTGTTTTTGAGAGAGTTTTGAGAGTATATATGGAGAGAGTGTTGAGAGGAAAATTTTAGAGAGATTTGATAGTGAATTTGTGGATAGTAATTGTATGAAAGAAGTAAAAGAGATGGGGTATTTATAGGAAAATGAGGAGTAAATTTTGTGTAATTTAAATAAAGAAAAATTAAAAGAAATTGAGCAGGAAAGAGAAGGGGGTGCACCGGCCATCATAAGAGAGGGAGAGGAGAGTTTTATTTTTGTATTTTTGTTGATTAAATGTAATAATAAGTAAGGTAGATATGAAATAAAGTTATGGGAAAGGTAAAAAGTAAAGATAATAAGTATATAGGGTATAAGAATAGGTGTTAGAAAAAGTAGAGATAAAAGAATAGTGTAGAATAGTAATGAATAGTGTAATGTAAAGTAGATATGACTAAAGTACCGGTAGTAAGAAAATACGCGTATAATTGCGATATTTGTTCTTTTCACTTATCGAAAAATTATAAAATTGATATTTTTGAAAACCTTATATTTTTACGAGTTCAAAACGATTTGCGGCTTTACTAATATGATCTTTTTAAGCTTTATTATGTTATTACGAACTATTTTACATACTAATATCTTACTTACTTTCTTAGGGTTGCGAACACGGGATTGCCAGACTTAAACTATTACTTTTAACTAGGGTTTTGTTAACTTAGGGTTTCCAGTTGACTTTCCAATTAGGGTTTAAGCTAAACCGATCACAAAACTTTGGGAGTTTACAGGTGATTCTTGTGCCTAAAAAGGATGGATCATGGAGGATGTGTTTGATTGCCGAGCCATCAACAATATCACGGTAAAGTATCATCATCCTGTTCCTCGCTTAGATGATATGTTGGATGAATTGCATGGCTCATGTGTGTTTTCTAAAATTGATTTAAAAAGCGGATATCATCATATTAGAATGAAGGAAGGAGATGAGTGGAAAACCGCATTCAAAACAAAGTATGGTTTATATAAATGGTTAGTTATGCCTTTGGTTTAACTAATGCACTAAGCACTTTCATGAGATTGATGAACCATATTTTGCGTGCTTTCATTAGAAAGTTTGTGGTTGTTTACTTTGATGATATTCTAATCTATAGCATGAACTTGGAAGAACATGTGAAACATTTGAAATCTGTTCTTTATGTGCTTCAAAAGGAGAGATTATTTGCTAACCTTAAGAAGTGTACTTTTTGCATAGATAAGCTTGTATTTCTTGGTTTTGTTGTTAGTGCACAGGCAATACAAGTAGATGAAGAGAAGGTTCGTGCTATCCAGGAGTGACCTAGTCCAACAAACGTGAGTCAAGTGAGAAGTTTTCATGGACTTGCTAGCTTCTACAAGAGATTTGTGAAGGACTTTAGTAGTATTGTCGCACCAATCACTGAAGTTATCAAAAAAAATGTGGGCTTCAAATGGGGGGAAGATCAGGAGAAAGCTTTCAAGCTAATAAAGGATAAGCTTACACATGCTCCTTTACTTGCTTTGCCTGATTTTATAAAACTTTTGAAATTGAATGTGATGGTTCAGGTTTAGGGATTGGAGCAGTGCTGATGCAAGAAGGACGACCCATTGTATATTTTAGTGAAAAGCTAAGTGGGGCAGCCCTAAAGTACCCTACTTATGATAAGGAACTATATGCATTGGTTACTTAGCAGCATTACCTGTGGCCGAAGGAATTTGTGATTCATACAGATCATGAATCTTTAAAGCATGTGAAGGGCCAGCAAAAATTGAACAAAAGACATGTGCGTTGGATGGAGTACATTGAGACATTTCCTTATGTCATTCCTTATAAGCAGGGTAAGGAAAACATTGTTGCTGATGTGCTTTCTTGTAGGTATGTTTTGATTTCCACACTTGATGCTAAGTTGCTTGGTTTTGAACATATTAAAGATTTGTATGTTGTAGACCAAGATTTTGCTGAAGCTTATGCTAAATGTGAAAGGACTACCTATGGAAAATTCTTTAAACATGATGGTTATTTGTTTGGAGAAGGAAAATTTTGTGTTCCAGATTGTTCAATTAGAGAGTTGCTGATGAGGGAAAGTCATAGTGGTGGTTTGATGGGACATTTTGGGGTAGCAAAAACTTAATCTATTTTGCAAGAACATTTTTATTGCCCCAGATGAAAAGAGATGTTGAGAGAATTTATGAGAAGTATATCACTTGTAGGCAAGCTAAATCCAAAGTATAATCACATGGTTTGTACACGCCGTTGCCTACTGAGCCTTGGGTTGATATTTTGATGGATTTTGTGTTAGGATCGCCTAGGCTTAAAAGTGGTAAAGATTCTATCTTTGTGGTTGTGACCGATTTTCTAAAATGGCACACTTTATTCCATGTCACAAAACTGATAATACTTCTCATGTTGCTGATTTGTTCTTTCGAAAAATTGTTCGTTTGCATGGTATGCCTAAGACAATTATTTCTGATAGGGATATAAAGTTCTTAAGCTATTTTTGGAAGACCTTGTGGTGTAAGTTAGGAACTAAATTATTGTTTTCTACTACTTACCATCTACAGTCTGATGGTCAAACTGAAGTAGTAAATAGAACTTTATCGACATTGTTAAGGGCTATTATAAAGAAGAAAATCAAACTTTAGGAGGAGTGTTTACCACATGTTGAGTTTGCTTATAACCGTACCATTCATTCTACTACTAAGTATTCACAATTTGAGATTGTGTATGGTTTTAATTCGTTGACTCCATTGGATTTGTCCCCTTTACCTGTTTCTGAATTTGTTAATTTAGATGGTAAAAAGAAGTGGAGTTTGTTAAGCAGATTCATGAAAAGACTAGGATTAACATTGAAAGGCATACTGAATAGTACGCTAAGCAAGCTAACAAGGGACGAAGTCAGATGGTATTTGAACCCAGTGATTAGGTTGGTTACATATGCGAAAGGAACGATTTCCTGAGCAAAGACATTCCAAGAGGCGATGGTCCTTAAAGGTCCTAAGCGCATCAATGACAACGCTTACAAGCTTGATTTACCGGGTGAGTATTCTGTAAGTGCTACATTTAATGTTTCTGATCTGAGTCCTTTTGATGTAGGTGATGAAAATTTAAGGACAAATCCTTCTCAAGAGGAAGGGAATGATGAGAATGTGGCTTGTAGATCAAGAATAGACTTGCTTGCGATGCCATCTGGACCCGCTTCAAGGACTCAGGCTAAGTGATTCAAAGAAGCACTCAACGGTTTGGTTCGAACAGTTCTGGAGGAGTTGCACACCATCTCAGATGATCCTA
Organism: Combretum micranthum; assembly: GCA_024138025.1. Taxonomy (NCBI): domain Eukaryota; kingdom Viridiplantae; phylum Streptophyta; class Magnoliopsida; order Myrtales; family Combretaceae; genus Combretum; species Combretum micranthum. The sequence continues at coordinate 2,037,848 of JAMXBD010000051.1, forward strand.
AACTAATCAATATCATTGAGACAAGCTCGAGAATTAACCAAATCACGAATCAAGCAAATTGGGGCAAAGGTGGACTTTACACTATCGGCCTACTTGATTGAAGATGGCTTAGAAAACGTCAAATTCGAATGACTTATGCTGGATTATTCAACACCGCCAACCTTGAAGCTTACGCCACCAGTGTAGGGACTTAAGCCACCAACCTTTATGCTGACGTAGATTAGAAATTGCTCTAGATTTTGATTTCAATTTAAGGCCGTTAGCTTTGTATTTATGGCCGCTAGCTTTTATTGTGTAACGGTTTTTTTTTTTTAATTATTTGACTTTTGGTTTTCCTTCATATGGTTATATAAACTCCTTTGGGTCGTATGAACAAAATCAGAATACATTTTATGAAAATTGAGAGAATTTCTCTTTGTTCTTGGCGAACTAACTTTGAACTTATCGGATCTGATCAGTGGCATTCGCTTCCGACTTATCAATCGAGATTTCCATCTTTCGATTGTGGCATTTTTGCTTTATACCAAGGTTCTCATCTTTTTATAGACAACGGATCGCGGTCTCCATACAAACACAAATGGTCTTGGAAATTGAAATCAAACAAATTGATATCGAATTTCGTTGATAGATTGGCGTGATTCATATCATATTTATAATTGGTAATATATATATATAATATAGATATATAACCTTATCACATCTTTCTTTAATTATCTTCTTTATTTTGAGTATGCAAGATTAGAAAATAAAATCTTAAAATACATGAAAATAAGGTAATACTTTTTGGTTAAGAGACACACTAGCTAAGTCGGAGAAAAATGGGCCATGGCACGTTTGAAGGGAAAAAAATTGAAAAAAAAATAAATCAAAAGAAAAATAAAAGTAAAACCTAATCAAGTGAAATTCAGAAAAAGAATTTGAAAATAGGAATAGCAAATTGAGAATTAAAGAAGAATCTCACTAGATTGAAGAGTTTCGTGAGAAAGTGGAGAAGAAAATGGAAGGAGAAGAAGAAATAATAATGATGGGAGGAGAGTCGGGTTGGGTTGAAGCGCGGACATGGTGTGATCACTTGTCTTCTCTCTCCTCCGATCTTTTCCACATTCCAACTCCCGATACACCTTGCTACAGGTACACACACACACACATATAACCTGTCGTCTTTATTCATTCATTAATTCATTTTATCTAGCATCTGGGTTTGTATAGTTTTTTTTACTATAATTATATCCTCTTCTAATTTGTAATGCTACCTGCGGATGCCCAAGAGTACATGGTTGCTCAAATCTGCAATTTTGAGATGCATCGTTTTAGTTTTATATAGATGTATTTTTATTTTTGTCTCAGTAGACTTATTTCAAACTTTGGTTCGTGGAGGCATTATAGATTAGTTTATGAACAGCTGTTCGACCTGGAAGGCAAAAGAAATGGATTTGCAAGGCTAGTTGCGCAGTTCAATGGAAACTGAAGTTCTATGCCAGACTGACAGTGACCTGGTCATTAAAAAAAAAAAAAACCACACAACAACATTCTGGATATAATCTAATCTTAATTCTGCTTGGCTTGCGTACACTTTTTGAGACTTTAGGAGGCCATTTGTTTTAGGATTTCAACTGGTCAGCTCTCTTTTGGTGCCCCATAATTTGGAAACTTTTGACTTACCCTGCCGGTGCGGGGCATGATCAGTCCAATAATTTGTTAGAATCATCAACATCTTAACTCAACTAGTCCAGTGACAGACAAATAAATCCTTTTATGGCAATACCTGCATACTTTTTCGTGCCTTTCCTCAAAAGCGTGCCCCTCCTTGTGACATGTCTTGATGTTATCTCTTCAAGCTACTCCCCCATTATCATTGATTTCACATTACCTGCTATATTTTCATTTCTTGATTACATCCCTGATACGTTTATGCACCCCACCAGAGCACCTTTATGCTGCCCCCTTCACCTTTTGATCCTGCTTGCGCTTAACTAGTGAATCATATATGTCTTGACAATATGTAGTGTCCTTTATGCTGCCTATCTTTAATTTATAAGACTTCTGAATGTGCTCGGTTTTTTGCTTTCAAAAGTACAAAGAAAATGGACTGAAATATAATGAAACAAACATGGTGATAGGAACTCCTGCCAGAAAGCATAGAGGTTAGGTGTATGCACTTGTGCTTCTTGTAGAAGAACCTATGTGAATGCATGTTAGGTAGGATGCACGCTGTCAAATCATCTCAGCCATTTCATCTCAGGATCATTACTTCCATTTCTTGTGATGTTACATATTAACTATCATGATTGGTTAATAACCACATTCCACAACCTATCTCAGATTTGTAATTGGGATGGCATCTCAATTCATTCCATAGGATATTGATACTTGGATTGTGGTGGTGTCAGTTACAGAAAATATTGGTGCTTTTAAGCTGCTGATAAGATGTTCTTATGTTCCTGCTGAGCAACAATCATGATTTTCCTAGTTTGGAATTCTTTGCTGATGTAATTGATCTTTTTGTGTTCTTGTTCTCTTAGTTGCCAACACCCTAGTGAGAACTGGTTATGCTTATCATGCAAGGATGTACTCTGCAGCAGATTTGTGAACAAGCACATGCTTCAGCACTTTCAGCAAACAAACCATTGTTTGGCACTCAGCTACAGGTAGTGTTTGTTCCATTTAAAATCTGTTTATATATATATCTTCTCATAGTGTAAAAAGATATACGGGGCCTATCTATCTTAGCAAGATCTCCATTGAGGCTTTGAGCACATAAGAAAGCAGTCCTCCATGCAATTCCACATATTGGCGCAACTTCTTATGTGTCAAACATTCAATAGAGGGTCTTCTCATAGATTCTCTTATTTATCAATTTTCTTCATGAAACAGTGACCTATCAGTTTGGTGTTTCTCCTGTGATGCATACATAGATGCCCAAGTGCTCTCACAATTGCGACATGTGTATGAAACTGCATACATACTAAAATTCGGTGAGTCCCCACCACTTCGGAATGTAGAAACCTCCAAATCGATAAATCTTGGTGCATCTTCCTCATCAAACTGTTAGCTTTGTGAACTATTGTACCTCTTTTTGTTTAAGAGGACACAAAGTAGTCATGCTACTAATTAGTTGACTGAAAGAAACATACTTTGTACTGAAAGCAGTGACATGCAAGACTGACAAATGTAATGTTTATGTTCTCAAAAGTTTGAATGCTTAGTGGGAATGAAATGTAAACTTAGATTTTGTTTTTTCACTCTTCAATTCTTTTTCTTTCTCAAAATCCATGGGGAACTTTTCATATATGAAGATCTTCTCACGGCAGAAGGCAAATGGATGGGAACTTCTGTTTTTTCATTGGATTAAGCTGGGAATCTTTCTCAGTTTCTCACTATGGTAATTTGAGCAAGCATGAAGAGGCTAATCTTGCAATTACAAGCATATGCATAAACATAGCATGAGCGGGATAAAGAATAGTTTGCAATGACTTGATTTCCATTCACGTTTTAATCTTTGGAATTCTTTGTGAACTTTGCAGCAAAAGATTAGAAACTCAAACGTTATATACCTCAAATTTCAGCTGCTCTAGGTCGTGCAGATACTCCTCTGGAAAGGGATATGCAACCAGTGTAGGACATGGAGTATTTGGTCGATTTGTCCCTTCTAGATAAAGTATTTTTTAAAATACGGGTCCAGCAAAAGTAATTTTTAGATTAGCGTCTTGAAATCGCAGTGCCAACATGCTATATCATTTTGACCGTATAATTTTACCTTTCCATTTAATAAAGGAAAAATATTACGAATGGTATCTCAACTTTGATAAAATTTATAATGAAGTTTCTCAGCTTTCAATTTGATCAATTTCATACCTAATTCAATTTTTTGTGTATATTTATACTACTTGAATTAATAGAGCTAATGCGTTAGTTATCGTACCACCATCAATCCATAATAAAAAGCTATGTGTTAACTGACATAGCAACTTATTATTTTTTATTTATATTTTTATTATAAATTATTTTATTTTATTATGATTAAATTTACTTTAGCTTTTAAAAGAATTTAAACTCTTTTCCAAGTACAAGCCCACCCTTCAAGCTTGTCCATATAAGATAGCAAAGCAAACCCATAATTCTTTTATAGTCTTTTATTCTTCAATCATATTTAATTTTATTTTATATACAAATCCATTCTCAATGATCTTTCCATGTAGGACTAAAAAATACAAAAATCGTCCACCGCCAAGCTTGAAGTAAACGAAAAAAAAAAGTATAAAAAGATTATAAGAGGGATTTTTCTTCTAGTCTGATGCTTGATTCTTATGCTTCTCTCTCATTATCAACATCTCGCTTGTGATCTTTTTGTACCTTTTAATTAAACCCGCTTTGGAAAATATATTTTTAACGACCATTCTTTTGCTTGATTCGCCTAAAAGCAAATATATTTTCTAACCTCTTGTCCATGGCTTAAGCGTATCATTGATAATTATACTTGGACTCCTGTAAATAAAAAATTAGCCTGGACAAACTTTAAAGTAATTTATGAAGTTGCCACTGGTGGGGCTGATGGCATTCTCATGCTAACATTGAGCCAGAAGCTAACTTCCTTATGCGAAGCAATAGCATCTCTTGTATCCGCTGATAAATTTGAAGAATCAGAAGAAGAGCATGTCTTAGAATTTTCCATTCGAGGTGGACTCTTGCCTAGCTTTTGCTATCACTCTTAGGGAGAAATCTCTACAAGGTATAAGTTAAACACCATTGGCTAATAAATTTAACGACTTCTCCCTTTACCGAATAGAACTTGAATACACACACTAATAGTCACAAACCCATTACCAAAACCCATCTTCAAATCTCTAATCCGTACCTTCACCACAACAACAGCAACCTTGTTGAGCTCGCATCAAGTCGAGATTGCTTCCCATCACCACCATGAATGGCCTTTACCCATAGAGCCACACAAACACGACCACATAAACTCGACTCATACTGCCTTAGCAGCACAGAACTCATACGAGGAAGAAGAAGACTCTACATTCTTGGGTTTTGAGCTACACGAACCAAACCTGCTCACATGCGCAAGACCTAAGCTTGTCCCATGTACCAATCTGCATGATTTGCTTTCTTTGATTTGGTTTGTGTAAATGTAATCCGTGGTTCATGGTTTTAGTTCATTTGCTTTAACATGGTTTTTTCTTTGGATATATTATTTTTTTAGAATTTAATTTATTGAGAAATAGGAAACTAATTAATGAATAACAAAAATCTAGAAGCATAAGAAAGCTAAAGTTATTACCCATCCAATTTACTAGCTTTTGGTAATGGATTTTGGGTTTTTTTTATTGCATGCAAGGTCATTGAGAGCTCATGTGGAGATGTTTATCATGTGTTGGATATAAGAGTGTGATCAATTTACTACAAGCTTGGCGGTGGATGGTTTTAGTGTGTTTTTAGTCATATGAAAAGATCTTTGAAAAATGGACTTGTATATAAGATAAAAGTAAATCGTACTATGATTGAAGAACAAAAGGCTTAAAAGAAGCTTTGCTATCTTATATAGACAGGCCTAGGTTTGGAAAAGAGATGAAAATTCTTTTAAAAACTAAAGGAATATTAATTATAATAAAAATATAAATAAAAATAATAGTAAGTTGTCACGGCAATTGACATGCAGTTTATTATGATAAGTTAAAAATGTCACTTCAGTTAACACCATTACCTTCGTTAGTTCATGTAAACCCCAAAAATTTTCCACATTAGTACACGACTCTAAAATAAAATATATGAACTAGTTAGTAAACTTAGAATCCAATAAAAACATAAGAATAGATCAATGATTTGAATTTGGCTAGGTTAGGATCTAAAAATCAAATGAAGAACTTATTTGACCCTAGTTGATACCAAAAACGAGATTTCATATCTTGAATCGATAATTCAAGATATGATTAAAGGAAACTCAAATTTCCAAACCCCGAAACTTGTCATACAAGTAAATTAAATAGAAAAATATAAATATAGAGATTAAATGACTACTCTTGAACTCAACAATGAATTGAGACTAGAACAATTAGTAGTAATGAGTCTATATATGGATTTAAACCCTAAATTTAAGATTCCTAGATAGTATTAAACAATACTAATCAGATTTCATAATAGGTATCAAAAACCAAAGATATATAGATAATTTAGTTTATATATCAAAAGTAATACCTAGTAGTTAACCAACTACGCTTATAGATAGGAAATGATAATCTAAAAATAAACCATTAGATTTATAAATACACAACAAAAACATAAACTGATGAGTAACTAAAGATCTAGACTTCAAATAAATAATTGAATCACACCATTGTTCTAATTAGGGTTTTCTTAAGCTATTGGAGCCTAAAACAAAAATTGACCTAATGAGTTTAGAAAACCCCAATCGCGGAAGATAAAATTCTAAAATAATTAATTACGTAAATTTAAAACTTTAAGTTGTATTGTTTGATAATCCAAGTATTTTGTAGAATCTTATAAAAATATTTTTATACAAAAACTCTCAAATATTAGCTAATTTATACCCGTGTAACTTATTAAACTATCCTCAAAGTAAGATAATTAACTAACTAATATTAATATATAATATTTGTTATATTTTACGGCTGCAAATTGGTATAATGATAGACTTGGATCTCCTTGGAATGTGGGAATCGAAATTGCTCAAATAATGCACCTTAGGTCAACAAAATCAACCCTAAAAACCAATCAAACCTTGCTAAATCAACTCCACATTTATGACAATAAGAACAACTGATAAAACAGTAACAAAGTGGAGGAAATTCGGATCAAACTTACGGGGGAAATGCTGCAGCAAGCTCCTTCTTTTGCTTATCTATATATATATATATATATATATATATATATATGTTTAAGGCACTTAATGAATATGCAAACAAACACAACCTTCTCTCGAATTTTCCAGATCAAACCTACTCTTAATTAATAGCCAAAACGACCTAAAAACATAAATCAACTAGTCCAAAATGATCCAATCCGAACCAAGGAAAAATACAATACGAAAATGCTTGAAACAAACTTGAGGTAAGTTAATGTAATTGGAATGATTTACTTTCAAAACTAAGGACTAAAACTGACTTCTGATAATCATAGGATCATTATCAACTCAAGAACAAACTTCAAATTCCATCGAACGAGCTTGAACAAGGTAAAATTCAAAAACCCTAGTTGTACTTTTCTAGATTCGAAATTTAAGATTATATACTTATAGATGCGTTAGGAATTGTTGTATGTATTATATACATGCTATAGAAACACTTAGGAATGGTTTAAGAATGTTTTTGATGTACAAAATTTAAGAAATATGAACTGTTTCATCGAAGAAGATGATGAACAGTGTCAGCACTGTCCATAAGCCGCAGTGTAAACGTCCAATGCCGGCAGCTTGCAAGGGTAGGCCGGCGGCTTGCAAGGGTAGGCCGGCGGCTTGCAAGGGTAGGCTGGCAGTGTAGAGACGGCGTACACTGGAACAAAAGCTACGTAAAACTTATTTTCACGTAATATGAATGAACGCCGGCTATCTGGGAATATATGCCGGCGGCGTATAGTCCTGCGTATATAGGAAAGCTGGCAGCTTACAAGCCAGTGCACTCGATATGAAATAAAATGTGAAACAAAGGACCACCAGCACCTGGGTTTCAACGCCAGCGGCGTTGGAGCTGATATATACCCATATTTCTTCTACGGGAAGTCTGTATTACATGAATAGAATATATATATATATATATATACACACAATAAATACTAATAAACATATATTATATATATATATGTTAACATAGAATTTACTAAGTAGATAAATAAATACAAACATTTAGAATAATTTGGTTAATATTTGATAACTTTTAAAACCCTAAAATTATAGGAAAATATTAAGTGTTAATAAAAACTATAAATAATCAAATAGTTGTTCTATGTAGATAAAATAGGTAAGAATATAAATTGAAATAAGCTAAATTTACGATTAATGTGACTTCTAAAAATGACAAAATAATTATACAAAATATATTAGGATAAACACGACGACACTAAGTATTAACAAATGAATATGATTTACTATAATGAGTCAGGTTTAGAATAACATTAAATTAGTATTAATACCTACAAAAACTTGATAAATATCAATTTAGGACACTAGACGCGTGTAGGAGTTTAGTTATATAATCTATATTATATTAATGAATACTTTATTTATCTCAATAGGTGACTTTGATACCATAGAGGATCTTCCGACGGATTATTACGATTAAAGTTACCATAAGCAGGTGAGTAATTCAGTCATATTATACTGTTTGTGCTTGTAAATAGCTGAACATTTAATGCAAAAACAGTAATAATAAAAATGAATGTTGTGATGGAAATGTGTTGTCATCTAACTGTATGATTGTTAATTTATCATTACAACAGTGATAATACAATGATATGATAATGTGAAGTAGTATAATGATGATTGTGTGTAGTGTATGATCACCATGAAATTGAATAAGAGCTATTGACTTATTAAAATAATTTGGTCATGCATGACACGTACTGCATTACTACATATACAAACGGGTGACAGCCTGCTACATATTAATATTTCGGTTCTCTGTTAACGCTTGGTTTTTCTAAAGTGTTAGTTCTTCCAAGGTTTTTTTTTGTTCCGTTGGTTCTACGGGAACTAAGTGGCAATGAAGAACGCCGCCCGTAGTATCACTTTGAAATGATTAATACTTAGGGAGTTTCTAAGGATGGACACAGGAAATGGTCAGTTAAAACTGTTATTAAATTTAAAGTGATAACCCTAAAACGAGAAATCGTTGATTTTCTTGTAAACTTAGTCTCTCTTGGGCAGGTGGGTCATAAGGTAAATGTTCTTCAACCCTAAAAAGAGGGCGTAAATCTTTTTCCTATTTGGATTCTAGATCATCCAAGCTTGTATCTGAGCATATGATTGAGTGATTGAATTATATATGATTTGTTAATAACTTGTTTGATTGTGTACTATGTCTGGTTATTCACTGAACCGTAGTTTCGCTCATACTCCAACAGTTTACACATCGACCCTGGTTAGTCACTTCCAAGAACATGGCTCTGGTAAGGGCTTAAGAACTGGAAGCCTATGGATCTACTTGGGATTTATGGTTATGTTTTCCTAGAATAGATTAACTAGTGCTATTTTTTTTTTTTAGTTATGAATTTCAAGAAGTCTACATGGTTTGTAATAATCTGTGATACTTTATGATTAAGATAGCAGTTATTTACTAATTTATTTCTTATATGTATTTATTATTTCTTATCGAAGTAACTAAAAAATCATGTTGTTTTGAAAAACCTGTCACTCTCTAAAGGTAATCTAGTTATAGTATTCAAGTGTGACTTATCTACTTCTACTAAGGTATCATCGGGGCGTGATAGTTCAGGTAGTGTAAATGTATATACCATTTGCTTCATTTACCCTTTAATAAATTGCACGGCTAAAATGGAATTAGGACTTCCTTTTTGTGAAGATTTAGCATGCTTGTTATGCGTTTTATTTAGCAATCCCTCCACACTAACATTTTTATAGGAAGCATGCACATTACAATATACTCAAAAAAAAAAAAGCACTTAAATCAATTGATACCCTACAACACTAGTCAAAATAAATTCAACTACAATTCATCCCCCTATCTTTCATTCATCACATACATCGCATTTTTCAACTCCAAAACAAATCTTAATGAACTCAAAAGCTCCAAAACATTCATGATGACTCACATCTTCATAACAAGCTCAATACCATGAGTACCCACCAACTTATCTCAATATCTAAGATATCATGTTTGTGTTCATTTACAAGACATGAAACAAGGCAAGAAATAAACCAAATACACAAATCATTTGAAGTCGCAAAGGTATATTTACATATAACATGTATAAAAAAGTAACATATACACATGTTTCGTGAGAAATGAAGAGTGATGGATGCTATTGTCAAACTGGGTTGATCCTCGGTTTAATGCAATTGAACCTGTTGAACTTGACTCCTTAGAAACAAGTTAGTTGAATAGCAGTTTAACCCCGGTTTTATTCCAGTTTTACCCATTGACCCATGATCTTTTCACATGCCCGAATAAAGTTCAAAGTTCTCGAGTCGGGTCTTATGATAACAGTAATTTTTTCATATTCTTATAACAAAGGACAACATATAAACCAAAACCTTTTTCGAACCCCTAATTTGAAAAATACAAGTGAAATTACATGTTAGCACTACGATATCACTATGTAGTTTGGTAAATATTTTGTTGGACCCATATTACAAAATAAAATTATTTTTAGAATGAGTAAAATGACCAAATATCTATAGTACATGAGAGTGACACAACATGTCCATGACATGTGCCACGATGCCGCACACACCTACACAGTGTCCAATTATTTTAATGGAAAGATAATACCAAACACTTAAAATCAAGTCTTGAACGTGCTTAGATTTTATAGGCTAAAAGGATAAATGGAAAGATATGTATAGTTCTCTAAAACCGATAATGGGAAAAACACGGCCCAACTCTTCATATGGTTTAGATTTTCATATTATTTTATAAACACATCTAATTTTGAGTCTCATCTCAATATTAACTTATGGAAAGATATTGACATGGTAATGTTAGGACGTACGGTAGGTTATTGCACTTCATTTGTGTTTTATAGTTGATTTTTTAAACATGATTTGAGAAAGTTACAACATGTATTACTCACATAGTGATGCAGGTGTTGATTTCGCTGGTGGAGTTGAGAATTAGCAAAAACAGAAAGCCAATTAGTGGTGCATCGAAGGATTATTCGACACAAACACTTTGGAAATTAAGTTAGTCGTAGGTCTTCTTTACTAAGAATTCAAAAGTTGGTTATGAGTGTATGTAAATTTTGAATCTGCCATACTTGTTTGAAGTGAAATGCTATTTATAGATGAGGTTATATCAAAATGGGGCCCATACCATCTTTTTTATTAGTATAAGTGAGCCTAGGTCAACAATTGACTTACACCCAAGGAAGCAGATAGAGCATAGAGTATAGCCAGACTAATGATTGATTCCCTTAGCCTCGTCATGGAACAAGGAACATGTTAGGAGCTCGTAACGAGTTAGGAAAAAATAGAGCATTAAAGAGCTCGTAGTACATAAGGAACATGTCAGGAGCATGTAGCAAGTTGGGAGAAAGTAGTTCATTAGAGAGCTTATAGTATATCAGAGAGAAAGGCTTGATGTGGAGTCATTTAGCATATCACCAGGGCCTTCATTTGGGAGTCACAGTGTGGTATGAAGATGACATCGGTCTTTGCCGAACCAAGATCCTAGGAGAGCTAAGGTTGGGATCAAGGTCCCTACTAATCTAGGCCCCTCGGGAGGTTGAGGGTTAAGGTTCTGATTAGGCTAGACTCCTTGTAAAGCAGCTAGGCTGATGGGCTTCTAAATTCCTCATGGACCCTTTTGCCTATGCAAGACTTGTGTTGAGCAAATTGGGCTACAGTTTATTGTTTCCCATCAACAGGTAGCTTTAGCTTTATACAAAATTATGTCCAAAAGTAAAATTTTAGAAACTCAGCCAAATCAGCCGGAGAGGGCAATACTTCGGACGTTGGTTAGATGCTGCTGATGAACCAGGTGCTTCAGGACACAATCTATGCGGTTTTCGGCCGAAATTGGGTTGGATTTTTAAATTTTGTCCAAAATAAGACGCGTATGAAACATATTCCTGGAAGGGGTCGGTGAAGGCGCTGTCAAAGACAGCGCCTTTGGCTCGGGGGGAAGGCACCGTTTGTAACGGCGCCTTTAGGGTGGACGGGGAGATTTACAATTAGATTAGGTTATGCGATTCTGGGCACAATAGTTGGCACACTGTTCTCTGTCCTCATTTCATTTTGTTTACAGTTATTAAATTTTCATCAAATATGACAGCATGTGATTGATAGCATCGAATGCGAATGAGGGCTTGTTTTCTTTTTTTTTTTTCTTCTATTGAAGATTGAGTAGGGAGGCATGATTCTTCCGGAGTCGAAGTTCAGTCGTTTGGGAAGTAGAGTGAAGTGTTTAAATTTGAGGCTAGTATTGAGTTTATTAGCTACCTCTAACTACTTTAAGAATGTTTCATGGAACTCCTATTGTGTGATATGTTTGGAGTTGCAAATGATTCGTGTTGACATGTTTATTGCATGTATCATCTCATTCGGAAGGACCCACTGTTGTCCGAATTGTATATGAGTGCTTGAAGATTATTGAATGGAATTTCAGGTCGGGATGCGTGTGCTTCTCTGAGATTTAGAAAATATATTGAGTTCCTTTTTTTTTTTCAGTAATGAAGTTAATTTTTTAATACGAGGAAAGCTGTTTGTAATTGTAATTGATTAAGTTCCTCCCCCATGCGTTCACCTAGCTGGGGAAGCATTTTGTCTTACCAGGGATACTAAAGGCGCCGTTACAAACGGCGCCTTCCCCCCGAGCCAAAGGGCGCTGTCTTTGACAGCGCCTTCACCGACCCCCTCCCGGAATATGTTTCATACACGTCCTATTTCGGGACAAAATTTAAAAATCCAACCCAATTTCGGCCGAAAACCCAATCTATGCTGTGGAAATAATAAAATTTAGAAGTGAGATTAATATTAGTAGATTGCCATGTCCAATAACTGCTCACAAGTGTAAGAGAAGACAAGATGAGTCAGCATAGGTGATCGATTAACAAGATTGTCTTGATATATATTCATATTTCCGAGGTTACTTCGACCAAAATGTATCTGTATTTGTTGTAAATATATAAAAAATCAAACTAAGAGAACTAAAAGAATTAACAACACTGACAATATTTATACTAAGATCAGTTGAATAAAACAAAGGCTTTCTTCATAATTTTGTAAGCGTTCCTTGAACGTCACAAGCACGCTGCTCGCACTCCAGCTTTCCCCACCTTGCATCGACTCGTTCACACGGGAACACTTTCTTTCCGAGACTGTTAGAATCAATAATCTATTAAGGAACTGTTTATGAAGTAGATTATAGAAAAGTAACAATGTGATGAAGCAGGGTGGGCATATGGTTTAAAAATATCTGTCTACTAGAAGAAACTATCCATTAAACAACATGTTGGTTTGGGAACTAGTGAATGAAAACAGTGGATAGTAGATTGTTCAATAGCTTTTTAGGCCAGGTAAATTCAGTATATGTATGACTTTTTTGATAGAATTATACTAGAAAATATAAGTTTTTCATCGGTAATGTTAAGACATATAAGTCGGACATTAAGAAATAAGAACTAGTAACAACCAACTGATATTAAGAACCAGTGCCGTATACAGATCATCTAGAACTGATTTGAATTCTAAAAGCTAGTCCTTGCTAGAAAGAATCGTGCAAAAGAAAAGGTTATTGTAGAAGCTACCTTCTATTAACTACATTATGGACATGACATAGCCACTGAGAGAACTCAGCATGAGATCCGACCTGTACAGGGTTTGCTCTGCAGATGTATAACCCAAATAATAATAATAAGACACACAAGTATTGAAGTGTGAGCCCAGGGGTTCATGCGAGAAGAAAATCTCAAATGCAACATAGAATTTATTTGTATTGGAATTTTGCATAATTCATAGAATAAAGGGAAAAATACAGATTTAATCCTTAACATTTACCTTTCTTCTATTTCCTATGTAAGTCCGAAGGTTTGTTTATTTATTTAATTTTTTTATATTTCCTATTTACCTCTTTTCTATTTCTGATTGATCAATAATTATCAATTTCATAAAATAAAATTGTTAAATATATTTGATTGAATGTTACATATTAAAAAAAAAATTATGAAAAAATGGAAATCAGGCGCAAAAAAAAAAAAAAAAAAAAAAAAATCCAAACCCTTGGGCTGCAAATCCCAAACCCGCCCCAACCCACCACCCCCCCTCTCTTCCCGGGGCAGATCTTGCTTTTACTTATTTATTCATTTAATTTTGTAATTTTTCATTGTTTCAATAATATATCATATAATTAAATAGACTATTATTTGATTAAATCAATTATTATGGGTCAATCAAATTATCAAAATTTGATACCTGTTAATAGCTGGCAGTAATTTTTAACAAACTTAATAGATGTTTTCTTTTATGAAGGTTCAAAATTATTGAGGATGTAAATATTAGAAAGAAACAGAACATATGTTTTGGATAAGCTTTTGATAAGGACCATAGATCACAAGAGAGTCCATTGAGAGATCTTCAAGGACAAACAGACTAACTAAAAAGACTAGGGAGAAAGCTTCAACATAACGCATAATTCAGCACCTGGTATGACTAATTGCAAGCTAGATAAAAGAACTGCAAAGAGGAACTATTTCCAGTAAATTATATAGGGACATATTACACCCCCACAATCACAAAAAGGAACCGTCAAGATGCTTATCACTGCTTTCGCAATGTACAAGGTAATTGGACAACAAAAAGCAACTAGTATGTGAAGAAAAAACATCACCATCGTTCTTTCAAGTGCATGCTGACTTTGCAGGATGCTTCCATCCCAGATGGTTTATCACACAACACATATGATAGATTCATAAAAGCTGAAAAATAAGAGAGCTGGAAACATGCATACTGAGAGGACTTAAATTGGACAAGCTGGGGAAGTTTGCATTTGAGGATTTTAAAACCTTACATCATTGGAAAAATTGGAAGAAAATGAAAGTATAAATGGAAACAAATACCTCAGTACTTCTTTGAAATGGTCAGCACATTGTTGGCAAGGATACAGTCGAGATAATATCATCATCTGTAGCATAAAAAGGTCTTAGTCATTGACTCTCCAGCATCATCAAAGTAACTTTAATAGGATGATCAGAGTCTCAAGTGTAAGCAACTATACCTAATATTCATCTAGAGTTATACCAAAATGGAGGAATATTGCTAGGTTACTGTACTAAGAAGAGAGTACGAGGAAAAGAATGACTTCAGCAAAATACTGCTTTTCAAGCAAAAACAAACACTAAATTTAAGATATGCTGACAATTTTCATTTTCCCATGTGTGTAAACTGGTAATATATGATATTGACATAAATGATAAATCCATTGGTGAACAAAGTTAAGGGTAATTAAGAAATCCCTGCTCCATCCATGCCAAGAGTCAGAGAGCAGGTGCATGCAGATTACATAAGACAAATAAGTGCAACGAGCTTTAGGAAGATGACTTCTTCAACAATTTTGGGGGCATAGATATTGATTTAAGATTTATTGTCTTTAAATACCTTAAGGAAAACTCACAAAAATTTTCAATCCAACCAAAATGATTCCTGAACTGTGAATACAAATTACGATATTAACTTCATCATAAGATTTAGGGCTTTATGTCCACAGCATCAGGTTACTTTGTCAATAAAGACCTTTTTTTTTTTTTTAACTTAGCCAATATAGACTTGTTAACGAACAAAAAGAAAAGAATTTGGAGCTGCATCCAGAACACCATGTTCCCACACTGAAATAGAGTTTCAAATATCAACTCTTAGATCACATTTGGATCCACATATCTATACCTTTGGAACAATAATTACCAAAAACAGAAGGGGAAAAAGAGGAGGGGAAGGGAAGGGTGCTCTGATAGCAGCAGGTCCTAAGTGTGGTTTTTTTTGTTTAAATATATACACTCAGTTATATTCTCCCGAATCTCCATAATAAGTTGCATGTTTTGCCCAATATTAATTAGAGTCATCTTGTCCATAAGCCTTAATTTCAGATAAGTTGGGTTTAGCATTGAAAAATTGAAAAATAATTTTCACATTGCATCCAATTCAACCTGACATATTATTTTATGTAAATTTCTCATCCTTGAATAGAGGAAAAAGGATATATAAAGCAAAACTAGGAAACCTAAGCAAACATTACCAAATCCCTTGCATCTTTCTTCTGTTGCCTTGTTGGATTGTCAGGATACTGAAACAACAAAAAAGAGAACATAACACAAGAGATAATATTCTTAAGGCAACCAAGATAGAGATAGATAATAAAAGGAAATGGAAAATAATAAAAGGATGTAATGAGAATTTATCCATGCCTAAAGAAAAGCAAAAGCTCTGGAAGAAACCTCCTTGTGCTATTCAAGAATAATGTAAACCAAATCGCTTCTTCAATGAGACTAGAACGAACAGCAGATTATTCTCTATAGTAGAAGAATGCTTTCTAGATTACATGATTTGCAAAAGAAGGAATATTTTGCTTTACAGAATTCAATAGAGAAAAGAAGGATTGAAGATTTTGCTCTCTTAAGAGACGAGCCAGTACCAATTAATCAATTGATGATTTTCATGACATTAAAGTATCAAAACATTAAACGGACAGAGAAACCAAAAAAGAAAGAATTTTCACAAGCCATTATAATATTTGATTTCTTAATAGTAATTCAGTTAGGTTTCCCAAATCAATTCCCTACCCCACAGGGTACCTAAGCAATATTGAAGAGATGCGAAGGAAACTGGAAAAGGGAAGAATTAAATGCTTGAGAAAGTACTGAAATTTCCATAGTGACGATGGTATCGAGATAGTTGGCTTTGGTAAGAAAAGGAACATCAAAATGGACTAGAATGTCTATAGTGTGTTAAAGAGAGAAAAGAAGAGGGGGAGAGAAACCTTTGAAATATTTTATTATTTATTGTTATAAAATGATGTACAATACAAATATATATACATGTACAAAAGTAAAAAAGGAGACTAAGTTACGTGGGACATGCATATAACTCAACATTTTCCCTCAAGCTAGAGCATACAAATTATATGCACAAAGCTTGTTACAAATATACCCAATACAAGAACCCCTAAGAGATTTAGTCAAAATATCAGCGAATTGATCATTAGAATTGACGTGACTAATGCTCGTGCAATCAGAAATGATCTTTCTCGAATGAAGTAATAGTCGATCTCTGTATGTTTAGTTCTCTCATGAAAGGCTAAATTAGAGGATGTATATAATGCAGCTTGGATATCGCTAATCAGTTTCATCCGTGATATTTCACAAAATTTTAATTCCTGAAGTAACTGCTTCAAACAAATGAGCTCACAAGCTGCCAAGGCCATGACACGATATTCTGCATCTGCACTTGACCTAGCCACAACATCTTGCTTCTCACTTTTCCATGATATTAGGTTAGCCCCAATCATCACACAATAACCAAAAGTAGATCGTCTCAGATAGAGAACTTGCCCAGTCAGCATCACAATATCCAATCACTTGAGAGCATCCACGATCTTCATATAGTACACCTCTACCTGGAGCACCTTTAATATATCTAAGAATCCTAATAACTGCATTCCAATGACTTTTACAAGGGGATTGGAGAAATTGGGTAATACTACTAACTATAAAGGATATAACAGGTCAAATGATAGTAAGATAATTAAGTCTATCAACCAACCGATGGTATCTACCAGGATCTGCAAAAGAACCCCCCCCCCCGGCCGGCGACATTGGGATCCATAGGATAGACTTGCAATTAAGCATCCCAATTTCTTCCAGAATATCTAAGCATATTTTCTTTAAGAGAGTACCATACTAGAATTAGATTGAGCAACTTCTATGCCAAGAAAGTACCTTAACAAGCCAAGATTCTTCGTCTGGAAATGTTTGAAAAGCTGTGCCTTCAAGCGATTAATACTACCCTAATCATCAGTAGTTACGATAATATCATCTACATATACTATCAAATAAATACATTGCCTTTTAGAGGTATGCTTATAGAAAACTGAATGATCAGATATACTGCGAATCATACGAAACCACACTATCATAGTACTGAACCGGATGAACCAGGCACGTGAAGATTGCTTCAAATCATAAACAGAGTATCGAAGTTTACATACCAAATTAAACTCCTCTTAAGTAACAAAGTCAGGCTGTTGCTCCATATAAATCTCCTCCTGAAGTTCACCATGAAGAAATGCATTTTTAATGTCCAATTGATACAAAGGCCAATATTTCATAGCTACAATGGATAAAAACAAGCAAACAAAAGAATTTTAACTACAAGAGGTTATACCAAGCGAGCCTTAAGTCAATCAACTTCACCTTTAAGATCAACTTTTATAGCATAAACCCACTGAGACCCAATAAGAGATTAAGGGGTAAGGAAACCAAATCCCAAATACCATTGGCTTGCAAAGCAATCATCGCTTCTACCATCGCCTATGTCCACCCTAGATCTGAAAGGGCCTCACTCACATTTTTAGGAACAAAAATGAAAGATGTAATTCATGTAATTCAAAGAGTGGAGAAAAATGTATTTCTTGTATATTCATTGATACATAGAGATACATCTATATACATGCTTCAATGGACTAGAAAAAGAAAAATCCCTATTTTAGACTAGTCAATATTATACGTTAATTTACATTTATTTGTTTCTTATAACACTCCCACTCAAGCTGAAGCATAATTAATCATGCCCAGCTTGTTATAAAGATAATCTACAAGAACTTTTGTAAAGATATCTCTTAATTGTTCTCCAGTCTTCACAAACCTTGTAGAGATCAATTCCTGCTGAATTTTTTCACAAACAAAATGATAATCGATTTCAATGTACTTAATCCGTTCATGGAATACTGGATTCAATGCAATATGAAGAGCAGCTTAGTTATCACACCATAATTTTGTAGGTAGTGCGATGTTGAAACCTACTTCGTTTAAGAGCCGATATATCTACATTACTTCACACACTGACTATGCCATAAATCTGTATTCTGATTCAGCACTTGATCAAGATACAACACTCTGCTGATTGCTTCTCCATGAAACCAAATTTCCACCAACAAAAGCACAATATCCTTAAGTGGATCTCCTATCTTCCTTGGATCCTGCCAATCAATATCTGAAGAACACTCAATACTAGTTGACCATGATTCTTATACAAGATACCATGCCCGAATGCTCCCTTCAAATAACACAAGATTTGCTTTATAGCAGTTCAATGATCAATTGTTGGAGATGACATGTACTAACTTACAACACTAATCGAATATGCAATGTCTAAACGAGTTACTGTGAGATAATTCAATTTTCCAACCAACCTTCTATATCTTTCAGGATCTTCAAACAACTCACCATCTTTTGTTAGTTGCAAATTAGGATACATTGGTGTACTGCACAGTTTAGCACCTAACTTTCCTGTTACAGATAATAAGTGATAGGAATCATGGATCACTTGAGAGACCACCTGATTTAGAGAAGAAGAAAAAATTTGGAAAATCATCAACAGTGAAGATCACGCGCACAAATACGGCCCTAACGTCGCCCATAATCTCAATAACGGCTGTCGCACAAACTATGGTTGATTCGGATACTAGATACATTATTCACAGAGGAGTTCACGGGCTCTATAACGTCTGTGATCTCAAAAGTAACTGAGCAAATAATGCCCATATCTACCTACAATGAGAAGATGAATTTTGATCCACAAGGATCACGGCCCGTGTTACAGCCGTGATTTACAGTGTTATCTCAGATCTGTCTTGCTTTCTTTTTAAGCGCCTTTTAATTAATTTCTTTTGTTTAGTTATTTTACATATTTATCCTTGCCCTACTTGTGGGTCTATATAAGGGATTTTAAAAGATGTAATAGGCACTTTTGACTTGAATCTTACCATTGGTAATTTGAAATTGTCCTTGCGACGAATTCTTGATCGTGTGTCATATCGATCTATCCTCGTTTTTCTAGTCACCATGTGTCATATCAATTGTTAGTTCGATTTAGTCTTTGGTGAGTCATATCCAAAGATTGATTTGTCCATATCTTTTAATTTTCAGTCATTACACCTTACCATCGCACAATTCATCATAAACCCAGTTCGCAATTGAAAGCACTAGATCCGCTATTAAATCGAATACACCGATCCGTATCAATAAGTCAAGTGCTTTTTTTTTTTTTTTTGAGATAGGAAGATTCCTTTCTTACTCCTCATTATCTCAACACCAAAAAATATTTTAACATCCCTAAATCTTTTATTTGAAATTGACTGTGAAAATTGATTTGAGAGCTGAAATACCTGTAGTATCATCGCTTGTAATGACAATATCATCCACATACCACCAACAAAATAATACCAGCTGCAGACCGTCTATAGGAAATAGAGTATTAAATTTGCTTTTCTGCATCCCAAATGTCTCAATTGCTTGGCTAAATTTTCTAAACCAAGCACGTGGGCTCTGCTTCAAACCATACAAAGATTTACAAAGATGACAAACCTTTCCTGACTCCTCCTCAGCAACAAAAACGAGAGGTTATGATGCGAACTCCAAGTATGTTAAACTTGAAACCCACACAAGTTAATGGAAACATTGCCTTAGGAAAGCTAAATCAGATCAAAAGGAAACTTTGACCCACAGTTGTATTACAAACTAGAACCAAAGTGTAGGATTGAACGCCACAAGAAATGATCTTAATAAGTTCACAAGTTCTCCAAAGGAGAAGAAGAGAAAACTCTCTCAATTGTATTCTCAATATTCAAGTTGTTTTTTTTTTTTACAAATGACAAACACCAACATTTATAGAAAATAAAAGATAACTTAAAAGATAAGCCGGCAGTTACGAAAATAAATGATAAGTTAAAAGATAAGCTGGTGGTTATGAAAATAAATGATAACTTAAAAAATAAACCGGCGGTTACGGAATGAAAGATAACTTAAAAGATAAGCCGGTGGTTGCTGTGCAGCAGCTCTACAACTTCAATCTTTTGAGTCCCAAACTATTTTGTAAACATCCTTGGTTTGCTTGACTTGGGTTTTCAGCATCGAAACTCCAGCTATTGAATCTACAATCCCTTGAAGCAAAGCTTTGGATTTGATCTTGGTCAGATTTTAATTTGATGCTTCTAGGATCACATCATTCTCTCCTTCTTCGAAAAGATTCGTCCTCTAATCTTCATTCTTTGATTCTTCTAAAGTGCAAGGAAGGAATTCAGATAAAAGATTTGTTTCATCCTGAAGTTCTTGAAGACACAATTCTTGGGAATCCTGTAGTGATGAAACAATTGTACTAGGAAAAGAAAAATCGTTAGTTGTTAAATTAATTTTACTCTCTGGTGTTTCACATTCTAATTCCTTTTCCTCAATGCTCACGAATGTATTTTCATCAATCTTTTCCTCTTTCTCTTTCTTTTCTTCAACAAATTTTTCCTCAACTTCATCTCTTCCATCTTCATATATATTTTTAGGATTTTCTTGCTGTTCAATATTCCTTTGAGTTTCATCTATCTCACTGAAATGAAAATCCTTCTTTTCATCTCTTCTGGCAATTCTACGCTTGGGTAGAAACTCAAGTTCATCTAAACTAATACCATAACTGATATACAACTTTGTAAATCCATCTTCCCAAATTTTCTTCAAGTTACTCTATATAAACTTCTTGAAGATCTCCATGCAAAAAAGCATTTTTAATATCTAATTGATGCAAGGGCTAGTTATGTACTGCTGCCATGGAAATAAATAACCTGACAAATGTTAGCAAAGCAATAAGAGAAAAAGTATCAGAATAATTTACTCCATGAGTCTGGGCATATCCTTCAGCAACAAGACGAGCTTTCAACCGGGCTATTAATCCATCAAGATTTACTTAAATGACAAAAACCCATATACATCCAATAGCCTTCTTCCTTGTCAATTTACCAAATCCCAAGCACCATTCTTATCTAAAGCATTCATCTCTTCATACCATTACATTACACCATCTTGGATGGGATAGGGCCTCATGAACAGTTTTAGGGATAGAAATGGAATCAATAGATGTAATAAAGGAACAAGAGGAGGCAGACAATTGATCATAAGATACAAACAATGAAACGGGGTAAGTACACTGATGTTTACCTTTACGAAGGGCAAAGGGAAGGTCATCATCGAAGACTAAATCTGATGACAAGGGAGCTAATTCAGGATATGCACTAAGGGCTGATTTAGAAGTATGTTGCCTACGAGATTAAAGGAGGGTGAAGGGTAGGGGTGAGGTGTTTGGGAGTAGGAACAGTATAAATTAACAAATTATCATCCTTCCCTTGTCCTGCATTATTGGAAGATGAAGAGAAAGGAGTATCCTCAAGAAAAGTAACATCAACCAACACAAGATACCTATCAAGGTTAGGACAATAGCATCTGTGTCCTTTTTGAATCCAAGAATACCCAAGAAAAATACACTTCAATGACTTGGGATCAAGTTTTAAACCTGAGGACGCACCTCCTGAACAAAATAAGTACAACCAAATATTTTTGGTTTAATAGGAAACAAAGATTTACATGGGAAAAGTGTATGATAAGGAGTCTCATCATCAAGAACAATTGAAGGCAGACGATTAATTAAGAAACAAGTTATGGACACTGCATCAACTCAAAAGTGTGTAGGAACATTCATTTGAAATATTGAAACTCTAGTAGTTTCAAGCAAATGTCTATTCTTTCTTTCAGCAACCCCATTTTGAGATGGTGTATCTACACAAGAAGTTTGGTGAATAGTACCATTCTTAACCATGTATTATTGAAAAGATTCAGATAAGTATTCTTTGGTATTATACTACGTAACATCTGGACAGGAACACTGAACCGAGTCTTAATTTTAGCACAAAAAGAGCAAAAGTGAGAAAACAACTCAAACTAATTCTTCATTAAATATAACCAAGTCATTCGGGAACAATCATCAACAAAAGTAACAAAATACTTCAATCTAGTTTTAGACGTTATTGGACAAGGAACCCATACATTTGAATGAACTAACTCAAAAGAAGCATTCACTCGTTTATTAACTCTAGAACTCAAACTAATGTGATGATGTTTCGCATACTGATAAGACTCATAATGTAATGACTCCAAATTATGAAATTAAGGACAAAATTTCTTCAACAACAAAAGAGATAAATGACCCAAGCGACAATGTGCTTCAAATGGGGTCACAACTCCAAAGCAAGCAACAAACTTTGGTATCTCTGCATCAAGAATGTAGAGACAACCTCTACCAATAGTCTTCCTCATCATAAGATCTTGGAATAGGCAGTAATTATGAAAAAAATAAGACGCAACAGTTAAGTGAATGAGTGAGTTTACTACCAGAAATCAAATTGAAGGATAAATCAGGTAAGTTCAAAACAAATGATAAATGAACTGATGAAGTTGGATTAGCTGTGCCCAACCCAAGAACGTGAGATGTTGTCCCATTGGCTAAAGTAACAGGAGAGTAAGAGGTATGGGATTGAAAGGTAGACAATAAACTGGAATTACCTATCATATGATCTGTGGCACCAGAATCAATGATCCATTTGGAAGGTGAAGAAAACACGACACGTTTTTAGTTTACCTAACTTAGCGATGGCAGGAATAGGAGTAAATGAAGACTTTAATGATTCTTGATACTGTAAAAACTTGGCAAATTCATCTGCAAAAACCATAATGGATTTTTCAAAAGCATCATTGGAAGACGCAACATGTGCTGATCGAAATCTCTAATTCTTACACTGCAATTTTCTACAATCATGCTTTACATGCCCTCGTTTATGACAGTAGTGACATACAATTGTTCCAGAATTCTATCCCTGAGCATAACTCCTCTACCACTACTCCTGTATTGTTGTCTTCCATATCATGTTCATGAAGACGACTTACCAAAACACTACTAGACTCAACAGATTGAGGATTCTCGATATGAAGTATCCTTCTATATGTATCTTGCAAGGATGAGATATTAAAACCCGAGAGAAAATGAGATTTAGCTGTTTCAAACTCAAACAGAAGACCAGCTAAAAAACTCATTACAACCATTTGTTCTGTTTGCACTTGTTGAACTTTCACATCTAGACTGAAGGGTAACAACATATTAAGCTCTTCATAAGTTTTCTTGAAATCCATGAAGTAGCTTGTTAGAGATCTATCTTGCTTCTCAGCACGATAAAAGGCCTTGCAAACCTCATAAATACGGGAAATGTTCCCTTTTCCAGAATACATGAAATCTAGGTATTCCATCAATTTTTTAACAAATTCATAATGATTGATAAATCCAATTACCTCATTGTCGATGGAATTACATATTTGCAAAAATAATCGAGCATCTTCCCTCAGCCAAGTTTGCTTGGACCCTCATCTTTGGGTGGATCATTAGTCAAATGATCATCCGTATCGATACTCCGCAAATAAACTCTCACAATTTTACTCCAATCTAAATAGTTAGACCCATTAAGTTTATGTTCAATGATCTTTGACATCACAGGAACTACCTCAGACATAACAAAAAATTTTCCATCTTTAATTTCACCCATAACTTCAATAAAAATTCCACAAGCAGGTAGCAAATAATGTAGGAGCAACAAGATATCAGTACAAAAATATGACCAAAAACCCAATTAACCGAAGCTAATACCAAAATAAACACATCCAAATATCAAAACCAAATCTCAGTATATATCCAAAGAAGAGAAAGACATAAAAAAATTACCAAAGCTTATAACCAAACCCAAATATCATTGAAGGACCAAAAACATAGAGTACCTAAGCGTGCAACCAAATCCCAAAACTCAGAGTGTGCAGCCAAATGCAAATCACAAATTTACGTAAGACCCAACCCAACGCCAAAAACAAACGTACCTCACAAAAAGACCACACCCAAATGCATATTGATCAAAGAAATCATAAAGCTTGGATCATACAACCCTAAGCGAGCCAGACGATAGAAATCAAAGATAATTTCGACACTGCATGCGCCTCACACGCCAGCGTATGGGTACTGGTTGAGAACAACGTGTGGCACATGTGTCACACACGAAGATTTTGGCTCCCAAACTTCCCAGAACCCTTAGTCGACGGGTGGGGTGTCCTCCTCAGTTGGAGGTGACAAAAAATAAATGCTTCCAAAGTGTCGCACTTTCAAACGTAAAAAAACAAACTTATGTTGCCCACACACTAGATCAACCCGAGAGGACAATAGAAAATTTTGTTTTCCCTAAAAGCTTTGATAGCATGTAGTTCATGTAATTCAAAGAGCGGAGAAAAATATATTTCTTGTATATTCATTGATACGTAGAGATACATATATATACATGCTTGGATTAAGGGGGGGGAAAAGAAATCCCAATTTAGACTAGTCAATACTCAATATTATACATTAATTTACATTTATTTGTTTCCTATAACAAAAGACAGATGAAATAACAGTACAACAAGATAGAGATAGCCAGTGATAGCTAAGACAATTGTAAATAGGGTGAGGATTATGAGCAGAACGGTTACCTTTTATAAGGGCTATAGGAACGTCTACTTCAGGCAAGTCCTCAACAAGTGGAGACGTTGGATTAGAAATTGAGTCAACAGAAGCCTCCATAAAATGTGGTATGTCTGATGAAGGCAGGTGTCGAGAGCGCCGATGATAAACCCGAAATGGTGGAGGGGAAGTAACAGGGACAGAAGCAACAAGAATAAACTCAGGAAGAGTTAACTGAGATGAAATAGGTAAGACCTCAGACATAGGACTCTCAGATAAAGAATAAATGGAAGAAGATTCAAAAAAAGTAACATCAAGGGATAGATGGTATCGACGAGTAATGGTTGAATAACAATTGTAACATTTTTTTATGTCTGGAGTAAACAAGAAAAACACACTTGATGGAACACGTTGATAGTTTATACTTGCCTGGAGACATATTATGAACAAAACATGTGCAACCAAAGACCCATAATGGAAGCGCATATAGCGGTTGATCAAGGAACAAGATGGTGAGGAATCTAGTGTTGAAGTACAAAAGAAGGCATTCTATTAATGAGATAACAAGCAGTGAGAACGGCATCAGCCTAAAAACGAGTTGGTACATGATGATGTAAAAGAAGTGTATAAGCAGTTTCAATTAAACGTCTATTTTTACGCTCAGCAACTTCATTTTGTTAAGGTGTGTAAGCACAAGAGGATTAATGTAAAATGCCATGAGAGGACAAAAATTTAGTAAATGGAGTAGAAAAGTATTCAGGAGCATTGTCACTACACAAAATTTGTATGGATGTATTAAGCTGTGTTTTGTTTTCAACACAAAATGACTCAATTGAGAATAATTCAGTGACTTTCCATTAAGTATAACCAAGTACAACGTGAATAGTCATTAATGAAGGTTACAAAGTACTGAAATCTTAAAACAAACACGACACAATTAGGACCCCAAATATCAGAGTAAACAAAAACAAAAGGAGAGGCAATCTGATTATTGACTCGCTTGGGAAATGAAGTCCTAGATTGTTTCTCAAGTTGACAAGACTCACATTCTAGAAAAAATAATTGAGATAAATGAGAAACCATCTTTTGAAGCTTGGAAAGACTGGGATGACCAAAACGATTGTCAAGAAGAGCTAGAAACACGGTAGAAGAACATGCAGTAGAAGAACCTAAAGGTTGGTGAGGTAGATTTGACACCCTTGTGCCAATCATCTGTCCCATACTGAGGTCCTAAAAATAACATAATGAGATTCAAATTTAACAAAACAGTTTAGAGCACGAGAGACCATACTAACAGAACAAGATTAAAAGGACAATGTGCATATAAAGAACATGATCCAAAGTCAAGGATGGTAAGGGTTGTGCACAACCCACAGCTTTAGCTACTACGTTTGAGCCATTTGCTATAGTTACATAGGGTAATGAGGCAGACTTTGAAAAGTGAGAGAAAAGATGAGGATTATCAGAAATATGTTCAGAAGTACCAAAATCAACCATCCAATGACCTAAAGAAGAAGTTTTGAGTGAGACATTCAACAAAATTACCATTGTGAGCGAGGGAAACAATAGAAGATGAAGACTACTATGAAGCCTGAAACTGAAGATAATTCTCAAGATCAGCTCCAATGAGAAGAAGAGATTCCCTATGCTATCCATCAGAAGGAATAGGATAGGTATTATGAATGACATTAGCCTGTGGAGGGCGTTCATGCAACTTATAGCATTTGTCCTTAGTATGACCCTACCTATGACAGTAGGTACACCTAAGACAATTTCCCCTATTACCTCCACGATCTCCACTTTGTTCTTCTCTTGCATTTATGTGAACTTTGGAAGCCATTGAGAAGCTAGAGCTAAAGCATCTATAGGAGAAGAACCATGCAAAGGTGCGTTAGAAACTGATGATACACGAAGAAGGCGAGAGAAAACTTCATCCATAGTCGGTATAGTAAGACTAGCCAGTATTTGATCATGGATTGAAGTAAGATCAGGACTAAGGGAAGCAAGAATGCAAACCATGAAAAATTGGTCTCTCTGAGCCAAATCATCCTTGAGAGACTAACCAAGAGGGAGTAAAAAGTTATACACAGCCTTAATAGATGTCCATCTGCTAAGAAAATCAGTCACAGACATACCTGACTGTCTTAAATTAAGCAAACTGAATATTATTGAGTACAAACATCAAATATCATTAGTATAAAAAGCCTTTGACTGAGTCCAAACATCACAACCATTAATATAATGATCATAAATTAGATGAAGAGAGATGTCAATAGTGTGCCACAAAAGATTCAGTAACAGAGCATCAACTCTCAACCGGCGATCTCGATCCTTTGTCATAACATCCGGTTAAGTAGTCATATGGTCCTGTAGACCCTAACCCATACACCATAATTCAACAGTTTTTTACTAAGATATGTAATTGAAACTCCCCATAATTTTTCTGTTGCAATAGCCAGAGTTGGTGACAAGAAACTCAAAAAAGGACTAGATTTTGAGAATGAAGCATCGGTAATCATGTTGGAATGAAGACAACTCTTAGGAAGAGTGAACAAAATCATCCAGAGACCACTGATCAGCAGCAGACGATGGCAGAAAAGGCTAGCATTTATGGGTTTTGATGGCCAAACCTCAATCAGGAATAGGAGCAAGCGCGTGTCACAAGAAACAGCCGAAAAATGAAGTTTCGATTGTGATCTGAAAAGAAAGAGACAACAAACCATGACAACGGCACGTGGCAACATGTGTGGGAGCTTCCAGCGGCGAGCTTCCTAGGTTTTGATGCGAAAAAGAGAGGAACATGGAGATGTGATTTGATTTAAAATCCAACACCGGGAAGAGATGCAACACGCCATGATAGTTGACAAAATTAGGGTTAGGGTTTGTATTTGGATTACAGTTTGTGTTTAGGTGATTTAGATTAATTAGTTTCTCACCTCATTGCTCTGATACCATGTAGAAAGAGAAAAGAAGAGAGAGAGAAACCTTTGAAATATTTTATTATTAATTGTTATAAAATAATGTACAGTACAAATATATATACATGTACAAAATATGGTATAAAACAAGATTAAATTATGTGGGACATACATATAACTGCTAACTAAAAGATTGTTACAGGCATGTCCTCTGCAATATATAAGTTGCTCGGTATTTAAGACTATATGCTCAGACTTTATTTTATTTTTTTTTTTTTTTTTTTTTGGGGGGGGCATCATATGGGGATCAATGGGCAAGGAAAAAACATCTCTTGATAGCACTCAGAGAAAAGATAACGAATCAAAGAATTTTAGGTCCCGATTTTCGTACTGACAAGACCTGAGCAGCCAAAGTGTGCAAAAAGGTCCAAGTAGCCCTCCCAAGCTCTTCTTTAGTGACAGGTCCAGTAGAATGTTCCTGAAAGATCAAAAAAACCATGTAAAACTAAACTTGTGTACTTTGTTCTGCTGCTAAGGACAATCGAACTCATGTAAAAAGGCTGATGACACTTATGCTTTCAAATGTACAGCAGAACCAATGCTTTTCTTCTAGTGAAAATGGAAAAATATAGAGGAAATTGTATAATTACTAACTTGTCCAAATAGAAATTACATAAATACAAATTAAACAAAAATAATTATCAAATTATCGATGCAAAATCGCATATAGGACATGCGATGACTCATATATTTGTACACGAATTGCATGTAAATACTTGTATATGAATTGTATGCGGTACATGTAACTGATGTACAAATAAACATGATTGAGGTATTTGTACATGAATTGCATGCATGTACAATATGCGATTCATGCTTCGCATGAAGTATATGTGATTCATGAACAAATACATGAGTGCATCTATTACATGTGATTTAGCATTGATATTAATAATTATCTTTGATTTGTATTTAGAATTTTTTTTTTTTTTTTTTAAGTTTGTAGACATGTGTTTCATCCATAAATATGTGCGTGTGGGGCACGCACAGTGTGTGTGTTTCATAAAGAGATCATTAAAGCTAAGAGAACTATAAGAGTTTTTGCTCCTATCCGCAATAAGACAATTCATTGGCATATAGATTTATATTTATGCATCCATTGAATGGACTTTTCTTCACTCATATTGAAGGCAGACTTGCAAGCAGCTATAGAGGGAAGACTAGCTCCTAGATCCAGTATGCCACTTGAGAACAAAAAATTAAGCAGTTTCTCAGCCAATCAACATGTTTAGGTGGAAGTTATAGATGTAATAAAAGACATCAGCAACTCTCACAGCTGATTTAGTAGATTTCACCCTTTTCTCCAATGGAATTCTACCAGCAATATATATATAAGGTAGACCAAAATAATAATTTCTTTTGTACAAATTCCCATTAAAGAAATACATCCAGAACAATCAATCTGATTCTACTTAAGTGGAACATAATAAAATACTAAAAGTTCTTTAGACATGAAGCCATATGTAGCCTACTTATCTCCTAAACAATGAATCGATTTTGAATTGCATCAATGATGAGTACATAAAAGGTGGTAAAAGGCAGCAAGGCTGACACGGGGCTGGAGTTACTGATTCATTGTCATTTGATAGAGGCAAAATGTAGTTTTTAGTTTTTAAATTCGACGCAGCATTGTTTTCTTAAACCTTCTCTGTAGAAATATACTTCCTTTTTACCACTATCACAAAGCAAAAGAATTCATATCCTACAATTAAAACAAAACTACCCTCAAGAATCACTTCAAGTTCAATGAATGTGGTTACTGGTATTGCTAATGTTTTTGAAGTTAAACCCTAGTTTTTTTCCTTTTTTTTTTTTTATATGGCTGAAAGCTATTTCAAGGGTAGACGGTTTAGTTCATAATTAAACTATACATCAAGTTAGCACACCAGTATCTTATTATGCCAACAACCCATTAAAAAGGGGCATGTAATTAGCAGTAATATGGATCGTACGTCCAAATTGCAACAGGGAAGTCTCGATTATTTCGGGCAAGCTGTCAGAGTGATAATGATAACAAATACTCTCTCAGGAATTTTATCAAACACGTGTCAAGCTCCAAGCTGTACACCTTCAAAACCAAACTAAAACCCAAAGTGCGGAAACTTTAAAACTTATATTAGCAACTGGGAATCTGAAAAATGAAATAAGGAATGAATTGGCACCTTATTGAGGACGTCTGCCGGTTGAATTACAGGAGAATCAGCCGCTGCTGCCACTTTTGACGCTTTGGGTGATGAAGAAATGGAGAGGAGAGGTCTTTTGTCGTGGACGTACGGACCAGAATTTCCACCATGCAGATGATCCATCAAATTTGAGAGATGGGTTTGAATACGGTTTGATAATTTCTCCATGTTGTAACATAGAGCCTGTAATGGATTCTCCGACATTCTTTGTTTCTGGTCCAAGGAAGGAAGGACGACAAACGAGAGCTTTGAGTTGAATTGTTTAAAATATCAAACGCGAGCTTTGGGTTGGTCCGCAGTGGATGGGCTGAATTGGAATGGAATCGGTTGGAATACAATGAAATTAGGAATAGAAAGATCAATTCATTTTTGTGTTGAAAACCTTAGGTTCTCTTATCGTATGGATAATGCTGTAATAGGATCTTTATACTCAATACCTTATAAAGTGTTTAAAATGCAATTTAATATTTAAAGTAACTTAACTCTTTATGTTAAGTAATTTTTACTTTTTTGGTTATCTTAAAAGAGTTATTTATCTTTTTTTTTTTTTAATTTCAACATGCAACTCAATTTATTGCATAAGCAGTTGTAACATCACTTATATTCCTTGGAGTTTTCACCAAATATTCAGAAATAAATATGCTCTAATAGGATTTTTCTTTGTTAATTTTTTTATTTAAATAGGGTATTGAAAAAAAAAAAGACAACTCCAATGTTGAATTATTATTTATAGATTTAAGTAAAAAATAACTATTTAAATTTTATTTTTTTTTTGTAATAGAGATTCTTTATGGATTTGTTATTATGGTCAACTAAAGGTTGTAATAGTCATTTATAAAGAATAAACTGTAATAAAATTATAATTATAGCAAAGTGAACAAATAGCCGGAATCATTGATTCCATTTCATTATTTATGTTTAGTTGTGTCATACCAGAATGGAATGGAATAACCATATATTAAAGTTTGACAAAAATACCCTCAATTAGTTGATACACGTATGTATATATTTTGTTATATATGTATAGCACATACAGGGTAAAAGGTTTTAGCATTAGGGATAAGTTCATTTACAATCTCAACATTTTAAAAAGTTCAAAAGAGCTCTCTTTTTTTTTTTTTTTTTAGTGGCTCAAAAATAGGCCTCAATGTTTAGAGAAGTAGGTTGATTGATGTCTTCATTAACAGGTGTCAACGGAAAAAATATTTAACTAAAACTTAGAAAACTCTTCTTCTAAGGTCTCCATTAACATATTATATCAACAGAATAAATATTTAATTAAAACTCATAATACACTTTTCTAAATGTTGGGACTTTCTTTTGAACTTTTCAAATGTCGAGACCTCAAACAAACGTACCCCCAAACGTTGGGACTTTGTAGTGTGCGTATATATATAGCTTTTATATACACATACACACATATTTTTCTAAATACATCTATATCAAACATATATAATAACTATCTATTTACATTTTTTTCTTTCTTGAATATTTATATATACACGACAAACATATTATTCGTATACATATGA
The DNA here is from genome assembly GCA_024138025.1 of Combretum micranthum. Classification (NCBI taxonomy): domain Eukaryota; kingdom Viridiplantae; phylum Streptophyta; class Magnoliopsida; order Myrtales; family Combretaceae; genus Combretum; species Combretum micranthum. The sequence goes on from JAMXBD010000051.1 coordinate 2,069,790, forward strand.
TATATGTATATAACATGTATATAAATAACACAATATATATAATAATTATATACATTTAATTATTTATATTATTTTAAAATTCGTATCACTAGTATGTGTTTGATAATAAAACATGGTACCATAATCCAAAATGAGGGTATTAGTAGTATCTTTATCCTAAAAGGACTTCTACTATTATTTATTCTATGTCAAATTCATCTTATTCCTGATTTACATAAAAATTTTCTCCAAGTCATTACTTGTAAAATTCATTGTTTTGGTAAACTTGTATAAATGATGAATTTTTTTTCCTTTTTACTTTTAAAATGTATAGCAGTAATTTAATTCATGAAGTTAATGTCCATAAAAGCCCATACTTGCAAGACTTTTTTTTCGTTTTTTTCCCTACTGTTCACAATGTGAATCTAGTTCACTATTTAATTTTATCAGCATTCTTATGTGTTTGTTGTCTTATTTGTTTGTTTATTTCTCTCTGGCTAAATTGATAAATAATATTAGATATGTAGATAAATAATATCAAATAAATAACTATCACTGGATAGATAAATCATAATATTAGATTTAGATATAATTGAGGGTTATCTTACTAATAGGTTTATCTAGTGAAGATGTATATGTAATTATATATTGATAGAGACGAAATGGAATCGCAATTTGCGGTTCCACCTTAAATTCGAAACTTGATATTACAATTCTATTTCGGGTTCATTTTATATACCAAATATAGCATAAGATTCAATTTATCTAATTCGTAATGAAGGTTATACTTCCTATATTTATGTAAATTGGCTGAAATTTTTTATGATAGAAAAATTTAAAAATTTACTTATAATAAGATAGAATTTAAAAACATGAAAATATAAAAGTTTAGATAGATGCTAATCAAACTAGATAATTAGAGCTTCATTAAGAGACTAAACTTCAAGTATGGAAAATTATTGGCATAAGTTGCCGTTGGCAACATAAATTTGGATCTTGATAGGGTACACCTATCATCATAAGTACAGTTACCACAATTGGATGTGGATCTACTACAAATGGGAAAATGCTAACCACATACTATAATATGACAAACTTACACTATGAAAAAGTTAATACACATAAAAAGTTATCACAACTAAATGTACTTATCACAATGCAACAAAATAGTACTTACCCAAGTGAACAAACTTATCACAATGCAATAAACTTACCAAATATTATAACAATACGAACTTATCACTTACCACAATAGTACGTATTACCACAATCCAATAAAGTAACCACATATCACAATGCCATGAATCTATTACAATGTGACGAACTTACCATTATGGAAAATTTAGTATAAAATCCACTTACCACAATTCGATAAATCTACCACTTGCTATAATCGAACAAGCTTACTACAATGGGACAAACGTATGATTATGGAAAAGTTACTATTGAAACCATTTACCACAATATAACGAACTTACAACAATTTGACAAAACTACGACATACCATAATCAAGCCAACTTATCACAATGCAATGAACTTACCTCAATGAGAGTATAACCATTACACGACATACGTACCATAATCCGACAAATGTACCACTTAATACAATTAAACGAACTAACCACTACGGAAAAGTTAAACAAGTATGGTATAATAAATATGTCCACACACATGCTTTTCGAGCACATAGGCTAACATTAAAGGCCACAAGTGGTCAAGCCATTTACAAATCCATATTTTGCACTTATTATATTACATTTGTCTAATATAATCCTAACTTAATGGGTTGGACCATTTAAATACATCCACTTATAAGTAGGCCCTTTGAAGTTCACCATGCGCATAATAAGAACATGATTAACTACAAAAAAACACCATGCAACAACCATTTCTACCAAAGCATAATCATAGCATTTCCACTAATAACGCACCAAAATCACAACATTTTCAGCTATAACAAAGTTAAATCATGATGTGTCCATGTATAATAAAGAAAGATGGCATTTTTCACAATACGTGATGTAAAACTTCAACCTAACTATTGTTGGTTTTTGAAATCACAAAATAAAAAATTAAACACAGCTAGCATAAAAAGGTATACAAAAAAGGCAAGGATTGCATCCACTTATAGCGAAGAAAATTACGGTACCAATAGGACTTAGAGGTAAAATTTCAGGAAGCTTAACACAATGTGACTAGGAAGAGAAGATGGAATTATTCCATCGTTACTCTCATGGTTAAGGTTAAGCTTTCACTCGATGTGTGTGTGGATGGAGTAAAAAGGTTTCGATTGCTTTGGTTTAGGGAAAAATAATTTGGTCGTGTTGTTCCTTTTTTTTGTTTTTTCTAAGCATGGGAGCGTATTTTCCCTCTTTTTTTTTTTTTTTGTTCTTATAATGCTTGATCGATTGGATGGTTGATATTAAAACATGAGATCTAACGGTCCAATACGCGACTTAAAATAAGGTCCCTAGGTGAGGACTTATTGTAATATCATCTCCTTCAAGTACAATCTATTGTCATTATTTTAATTTTTATCCTAGAATTTACTTCACTTGACTTAATTGAATCATCTAAGTTCAATTCTAAATTAAGCTCTAATTTATGTTTTGTTATTGCTTTTCATTTCTTAAAGAAATGGCAATTCATTTGTCCAATATTTATATTTATTAAGATTATCAATTATAGGTATCATGGTTACATCGTTTTGTTCTTTAATCACATTTACTTGATATTTCTTATTATTTATATTTTCACGAATGCATTGAGATTTATTATTGTTCAGGTTTAGTATCACTCCTTTCAAGAACATTTTTTATTCATTATTTGTTTCTTAATTTGATAATTTGAAAATTTTCAATTTTTGTTAACTCTATGTGACTTATATTCCATACAATATAGTGAATATAAAACCATAAGACCTAGTTTAGCGATTTCAATCTTCATTTACTCAATTTTTAGATAAGACTCAAACTCAGACTCAACAAAGACAATAAATGACTGCTAACATAACTGGACTTGACTCAATTTGTCTTTAGACCTAAGATGACACATAACAACACCGCACCAACTCACACAACATGACAACTCCACAACTGAAGGTTGTAGGTAAGCTTTTTTATTCTTATTTGTATATATATGATAATGTGCATATAAAACATACAGTGTTCATATTCTTTTAATCATTAAAGATATCAAGTTTTATAGTTTTTATTAACGTGATCATCTTGACAAGATTAAAATCAAGATGTCTCATTTTTTATTTTTACATATTTATATATATATCTTGTTAAAGTTGAAATTGCAATGCTGGACTTGTCTTCTTCAAACGCCGCTGGCTTTCTATTCAACACCTCCGATGTACTTGTGTTTAATAATTGTCCAAAAGCAAATTCTTTAACGCTGGTTACAACGCTGGACTTGTCTTCTTCAAACGCCACTGGCTTTCTATTTAACACCTCCGGCATACTTATGTTCAACAATTGTCCAGAAGCAAATTCTTTAACACTGGTTGCAACGCTGGACTTGTCTTCTTCAAACGCCACTGTCTTCAAGATCTACGCTGCCAGCGTACACAGCCAGCGTACGCAGCCAGCGTACAACTTGGAAGTGCGATGATTGTTTCCGTTTTTTCTTATATGCTGCTAGTATATGTTTTTGTGTCGCCAATGTACTTTTAATGCACGAATTTATTTCGTGGCTTTTGGGTTTCCTCTCTTGCTTTTATATATAGTGGAGTTTCTTTTGTATAGAATATCTTTGAATGAAATATTTTTGAGAGATTTTTCTCCTTTGGTTCCATTGTGAACTTGTGATCTTATCAAGATTAATTTCTTGTGGCGATCCTTCAATTCTATACCTTTTGTTCTAGTTTGAAATACAACTCAGGGTGAAAGGTTCCATCTTTATATATTTGTGGTTCGAGTTTGAGATACAATTTCGGGTCAAGATCCATCCCCAATCTGATTTAGCTTCCTGTAGACCTGCTTCCGAATCGAATCGTAGGGTTTCAGGTTTAATATACTTGAAGTTCACATCATTTGGTATCAGAGCTTGGCTCTAAATCAGGTTACTTATCTTTCCAATTATTCTTTGTCTTTGTTTGTTTGTCTTTTTGCTGTTCTTGTTTCTTTTGTGTTTGTCTCCTATGAAAAAGACGAGTCTTTTAGGGTTCTCGATAGAAATGTCAATTCTTTCAAGATTTAGGGTTTAGTATATATATTTAAAAAAAAAGAGGAAAAAATTCCGTACAAAAAAAAAAAGAGAAAGAAAGAATAAAAAAAAAACTTTGTTGATCGAGGAAATTGTTTGCACATCCATTCTTGGTTAGAGTTCTTGAGTTATAGTGGTATTCGATCTTGAAACTCTTGTTCTTGAATTCGTTTTAAATCATTCTTGTCTTTTGAAACTTGTTCTTGTTTGCCTTTTCTTGACACACATTCTTTTAGCCTTTTCACTTCCGTCATAAGTGTTTTTTTCTTGATTAAAGGTTGCTGAGTTCAATATAGAACTCGGGGAGTAGAACTTACGAGTGGTCAAAGGCAATGAGAGGTGAGATCATCATTGAGAAAAGTCTAAGTGAGTGATATACGAGTGGAGTGTCTTTGATTCGAGAGAAAACACGCGAGGGAGTGTTGTATGATATTATTATTGCTTTGTTCTAACCTTATCTCAGGTGTTCAAAAAGATGAGTCCCAAATCAAATTCTGAAGAGTGATAGGATGTAGACATTAAATTGTACATGGAGTCTATGTCGAAGTCTTTTGAGCGAATGGTTCAAGTCAATGTCGATTCTAATGAGAGGTGATAAAGATTATAGGATAGGATGGCTGAGTTGGAGAGAAGACAACAACAACCGCAGCCTAGATGACAAGATAGGCAAGTGGGGAGGAGGATTCATGAAGAAGAATATGAAGCTGATCTTGGTGATGAAGAAGTGACATGGAAGAATATGATGGGAGAGCTAGGGTGCAAGGAAGAAGATATGGTAAACAAAGGGAAGAATGGGTTGATATGAATTTGAGCAACATCAAGATGAAAATCCCTTCATTTCAAGGTAAGAACGACCTTGATTCTTACTTGGAATGGGAAAGAAAAGTAGAGTTGGTATTTGATTGTCATCACTATTCCAAAGAGAAGAAGGTAAAACTTGCTGTTGTAGAATTTACCGACTATGCTCTTATTTGGTGGGATCAATTAAATCTAAGTAGAAGGTGAAATCATGAGAGGCTGGTTGATACATGGGCTGAGATGAAGGCTATCATGAAGAAAATGTTTGTTCCTATTCATTATCATAGGGATTTATTTAACCGATTGCAAAATCTTACTCAGGGATCCAAGAGTGTAGAAGAATATCACAAGGAGATGGAGATAGCTATGATATGAGCTAATGTAGACGAGGATAGAGAGGCCACGATGGCTAGATTCTTATGTGGTTTGAATTCGAAAATAGCTAACGTAGTGGAGTTGCAGCACTATGTGGAGCTTGAAGAAATGGTGCACATGGCCCTGAAAGTGGAAAAACAACTCAAGCAAAAAGGGGTTGCAAGGAATGGTTCCTCTTCTAATTGGAATTCTAACCCTTCTCGGAAATCAGGTTGGAATAAAGAGAGGATAAGTCTAAAGACTACAACAAAGGGAAGGAAAGGAAGTTGGTAAGGAGAAGGAAAAATCCAATCTCAAGCAAGTAGGAACCGAGACATAAAGTGCTTCAAATGCTTGGGCCATGGACATATTGCATCGCAATGTCTAAATAGAAGAGCCATGATAATGCGAGAGAGTGGTGAAGTTGAGACTGAAAGTGAGCATGAGAAGTTTCTATGCCTTCTTTAAAGGATGATGATGACATGGAGTATGTTGTTCAAGGAGAATCCTTGGTGATTCAACGAGCTTTGAGTGTGCAAGTTAAGGAGGTTGAAAGTGAAGAGCAGCGAGACAACGTATTTCACACTCGATGTCATGTTCATGATAAGGTATGTAGCTTAATCATCGACAGTGGTAGTTGTACCAATGTCGCTAGTACCTTATTAGTTGATAAATAATAAGATCATATTATATACAACTTTTTGATGTTCAAATAGCTAGAATGGGTACTTGTTTTGGTTAAAATTCATGTTTCAGGTCTAATTTGAACAAAGGAATCAAAACAAGAAATTGTGAAATGAAAATAGGAAAAACTCAGGGGGTACGCTGGCCTTTCTAAAGCTAAGCCGCCGGCATACGGCCAGCCTTCATCACCAATAGAATGGAAATCCTTAAGGCTGCCTCTACATCGCCGGCCTTGAGGCGGTGTAAACTGAAGAGAAAAAAAACACTAGCTCAACGCTACCAGTGTAGAACGAAGAAGAAGCCAGCTTCTGCAATATTCCATTCAACGCCGGCTTTTTGAGAATCAAAGCCGCCGGCGTCGAGACTGCTTACAAGATCAAACGTTTGCACTACTTAAAGCCGTCGCATACACTGCCAACCTTACAAGCCTTGACTCAATTGAACATACGCCGCCTAAAAGCCGCCGACGTAGAAGATGAATAGGCCAGTGTAGACTGAAGGCTGGCAACTCAGAGTTCAACGGTTGCCAGTGCAGAAGGAGTTATAACATATGCCGGACTCTAAGCCGCCGGCATTGAGGCAGTGTAGATCGAAGATCAAGAGGCAACAGTAGATATTACATGCTCGTGGCAAATGAAAAGACAATGATTGAAGGATTGTCTAAGCTGGAATCAAAGCCGCCAGCTTTGGGACGGCTTTCCTTATAAATAGGCCCAATTTCATTTTTCATTATATAAGCCGGCTAGATCCATATCTAAGCTGCGGGTAAGAGCGGCCTACACTTGTAACCGAAGATAAAGCTACCAGTGCACTGCTAGTGCAATGAAGAAAAAGACTTTATGTCGTCTGTAAGCCGCCGGCGTAGGAATTGTAACTACCGGCGTACAAGTTGAAACTGCAATTTTTCATTAATGCTTCACACGAAATTTTTCCTATATAAAGGGGATTTCCCTCCTCTAGTAAAACAAGCAGAAGAAAAACAGAAAATACCTTAGTATACAAATAGTTTTAGCATTTCATAAAGATTTGTGAGAGATTTGAGCTTTCAGAAGTTGTAATTGAAGATTGCGATATTGAATTGGTGATATCTAATCTCTTTCTTATGCAATTCATTTATCTAAATTTTTTGTTCATAATGTTATCAATTACATACTCTTGTTTGATTATTGAATCATCATTCATGAGTAGCTAAACCTTTCTTTGTGGAAAGTGATGAAATCCTAATCTTGCCAAAATGATTTTTGAATTTATATTATAGGATTGTTAGAATTATGGAATATTTGTATTGAATCTTAATTATCTATTTTATTTTCTGTTTGAAATTGAATTGATAAGAATTATGATAATTTGGAAAAAGAATTAGGGTTCATAGGAATTCATGAATTTAGATTAAACAACATTGTGAAAGCGGCAGAGTTTAATCTAATTTAGAAATTGTTCATGTATTTCATGTAATATTTTATTTTAATTTCTCACTAAGAAATTAAGAGAAGTTAATTTAGGATATTAGACACTTATAGAATCGGGAGGTTTATAATTGTAAATTAGATTCCATTAATAATTTATATAGCGGAAGCTAATAATTATTTTATGGTTTACTAAAACTTGATAGTTTTAGGTCTTGGCAATTTCTTACAAATATCCATAATTCTAATTATTCATATAATATAACTTCAGCATGATTAGCAAAGATTATGGTGGATTCTGTTCCTTCCCACATTTATCTTATATAACTTTCTCACAATCTCATTGCATTCATTGTTAGATATTAGATAGAATTAGTTAATTAGTTTAAAGTGATACATTTTGATTGCCTAAATATTAGTAAAAGCTAATATCGATGTAGTAATTAATTTAGTCCTTGTGGGAACGATACTCGACTCACTTTTATATTACTTGATCAAGACCCAGTATACTTTCTGGTAATATCTGAACTTACATTTTTATACATACATATTTTACTCGGATCAATAAACTAATCCTTATGATAATGACTAGGAAGAAACCTTCTCTTCATGATAGCCTTCATCTCAGCCCATGTGTCAACCAGCCTCTCATGATTCCTTCTTCTACTTAGATTCGATTGATCACACCACATAAGAGCATAGTCAGTAAATTCTACAGTAGCAAGTTTTACCTTCTTCTCTTTAGAGTAATGATGATAATCAAACACCAACTCTACTTTTCTTTTCCATTCAAGGTAAACATCACGATCATTTTTCCCTTGGAATGGAGGAATTTTCATCTTGATGTTGCTCAAATTCTGATCAACTCAATCTTCCATCTGTCTTCTATATCTTCTATCCTGCATCTTAGCTCTCCCATCAAATTCTTCCATATCACTACCTTCATCACCAAAATCGGCCTCAAAGTCTTCCTCCTATATCCTCCTCCCACCTTGCCTATTTTGTTGTCTAGGCTGGCATTGCTGCTACCTATGTTCAATTTCAGCCATCCTATTTTCTAGTCTCTCCCACCTTTCATCAGATTCCTCATTAGCCCAAAACAATCGCTCAAACGATTTTGTCATTTACTCCATGAACAGTTTAGGGTTAACTCCCGGTTGCTCTTTAGAATTTGAGTTGGAACTTATCTTTCTTGAACACCTGCAATCAAATTAGTAAAACAATAATTATAACTCACAACACTCCCTCACGTGTTTTCACTCAAAATGGTGCTCCGCTCGTATCTCACTCGCTTAGGCTTTTCTTGATAATATCTCACCTCTTGTTGCCTTTTATCACTCACAAGTTCTACTCCAAGTCCTATATTGAACTCGGCGATCCTTAGTCAAGAAAACACTTGTGACTAAAGTGAAAAAGCTAAAAGGATGTATATCAAGAATGGCAGATAAGAACAAGTTCCAAAAGATAGAGAATATAGGAACAATAATGAATTACAGCACATTCAAGAACGATGATTTCAAGATTGAATACCAACAAGAACTCAAGAACATGAATCAAGAATGAATTTGTGAGCAAAATCTCAATCAATTTTTTTTTTACGATCCTTTTTCTTTCTTTCTTTTTGTACGGATCTTCCTTTTTTCTTTTTTCTTTTAAACCCTAGATCTCAAAGATCAAAACTTTTAAACAAGAACCCTAACAGACTCGTCTTTATCGAAACAAACAAGACAAAAGAAATAAGAAACAACAAAAACAAACAAACAAAAAAACCACAAATTCTAACACCGCTCCAAACGATGGCACAAGTTTGTTCCTGCACTGCCAATGTTCGTTTCTACACCGCCAGCGTACTTGACCAGTGTACACTAAGCGCCAATTTTTATTTTGTGACTTTTGGTTTACTCTTGTTGTGTTTACATATATTGGTGGACTTCCTTTGTAAAAAGACAATTAACTTTGAATGAAATATTTGAGAGAGTTTTCTCCTTTGGTTCCATTGAGAACTTGTGATCTTATTAAGATTAACTTCTTGTGGCGATCCTTCAATTTATATCTTTTTGTTCTAATTTGAAATACGAATTAGGGTAAAAGGTTCCATCTTTGTATATCTTTGGTTTGGGTTTGAAATATAACTTCAGGTAAAGATCCATCTTCCGATCTGATTTAGCTTTCCTATAGACCTGCTTCCGAAATCGAATTGTTGGGTTTTAGGTTTAATATACATGAAGTTCACATCATTTAGTATCAGAACTCGGCTTTAAATCAGGTTAAACTATCTATTTTCAAGGAAAAGAAGAGTCAAAATTAGGAAAAAAAAAATAAAGCATAAGGTTACCTCGATAAGACGTGTTTGTGTGCATGTGCGTGTACGTGTGGGTGGGTGTTGGGGGGGGGGGGGGGGGGGGGGGGGGGGAATGATGGTGGGGTGGGTTTGTTGAAGGGTGGCGGCGCTGGGGGGTTGTGAAGGAGAGAGGAGGAGTGGGATGTAAAATGTAAAGAAAAGAAAAGAAATGAGCTATGAATTGATAGAGGCCTAAACTAGCTTAGTCCGCCTAAGACCCAGCTCAATTTCGAGACCCTCCTATCAAGCTCATTGACTCAGTAGATCTAAGGCGGTTCGGCTTTGTGCGAGGTTTAAGTAAAAAGGTTAGTCGTAATCCCACCATTTACTCATATTTGTGATTCATCTATTTCTTACAAATCTATAATAGAAAACATAAATAATTGTACTGAAAAAGATAAGATATAGGAGAAAAAAATAATATAAGTAATAAGAGAGAGAAAAAGTGGGAGAGATGAGATCACTATCAACAATCCAAATATACGTAAAACAACTCTCTCAATGACAAGATCAGAATAATCCCCTCAAGAATCCCTCAAAGAATCCAAACAAATGTGCAACTGAAAATATAAGATAGGAGTAAGCCTCCATAAGAAAGCATTATAGTAATATATTTATATAACGACATAAGCAAAATGATTCTAATCTTGGGAAGCCAAGGCACCACATGCATGCATCTGTCTGTCTCTAGTGTCTAGAGTAGCAAAACTAGGGCTAGAAGGACCATTCCCAGCCCAAGGGTTCCAACCATCTTTTCCATACTCAATAATGCCTCCGCGTCACTCTGCAAATATGAAAATAAGCATATATGTAACAAACAATAAAATGCATATAATTATTACCAAAAGATTTTATATTTTTCAAAACGTAGTAATGAAATGGAATGAAGTTGTCTTGTAATTGCTATTACTAAGGAATAAAATAGTCATAATAGGGTCTTTATTTGTTGATTTTTTTTATCTCGATGAGAGTATTTTAGGGAAAAAATCAATTTTAATATTGATTTGCTATTTATGGAATTACTATTACGAACAATTAAACATTGTATTAGGTTTTCATAAGAAATAAAGTTGAGTGAAATTGATATTAGTGAAGTGAACAAATATGAAGTATCCATTTTTTTTAATCTTTGGAAATTGTGTCTAAGTTTTCATTTTTAGTAGTTTAGTACTTATTTTTCAAAGTGTCTTTGTTGATAGGAAATTTAATGTTATTATATTCTTTTTTCTAATTTTAGTATTTGTAATTTAATTTTAATTGCATTTTTTAATATATACTTTAATTTCACACCTTTTAAGGTCTATTCACTAATTAAATTGTTAAAAGTTAATGTTTAACTTTTTCTTAATTATATATTTGAATTAATTGATATATTATTTTTAAATGATATTAACTTATTAAAAAAATCAATATTTATATTTTCTAAAATAAGATTTTATTTTAAAAATTAAAACAAGTATATAAATTCATGTTAGAAGACCAAATGATACTTGCTTTATAAATTATAACTATTTCAAAATTTTATCTATTGTGTGTAGTGTCGAAACACATAGTAAGATTTTTTTTTAATATAAAGTTGATATCAAGAATTTTCTAACAATATAATATTTTATCAAAATAAAAAATCACATAAAAAGTTATTCGGATTTGAAATTTTTAGATATAAATAATTATATTTTTTTCCTAAAATAATATATTAATTAAAAAAAAAAAAAATTATTTCTATAATTAATAAGTAACTTACTTTTAACTTTTATAATAACACATCAATTATGAAAATGCAACTATTAGTTTTTAACAAATTAATTAATAATTATATATGAAATGCATTAAAACTAAAGTATAAAAATAAAATACAATCAAAATTGTCAGTCGTCTTATGATTTAGTGGCATCACTCTTAGACTTTTAAGTAGAGAAGCAAAGTTGGATCTCTCCACCCATTATAATAAAAAAAAAAAAACAATGCAATCAACACTAAAATATAGATAGTAAAATATAAAAAATATAACTTCATTAACTTTCTTATTAGTGGAAATATTAAATTGAACTTTTATTGAAAAATCAAGTACTAGATTGATAAAAGTAATTGGGCCAAAAAAAGATTGATAAAAGTAAAAATTAAGGCACTAGATCGAGAAAAATTGAAATTACAGAGGCTTTATATACCTTTATTGCTTTTAAGGTATTTTTGTAATAACGTAGAATGCAATCACAACATTTGTAGGATTGGTGGCAGGCTGGCAGCTGTTGGCAACTAATGATAGTGGTGCTCGGTGTGTTAGAGATATAACTAAATAGAATATATATGTACGTATATATACATATATAAATATATTAAGTAACATCACTTTATATTATTTTATTTTCTTTTTAGGTCATTTTATTTATATTATACAAATTATTTAGCCTATACTGCCTACCATTGGCCAGCGTATTCGTGATTAGCATCAATGTGTAAGACACTTTACGGAGATAGTTGGATTAATAAATTACATGCTATGTTTTAAAGGATAATACTATCCTTTTTTAATTTTGCGATGATTACATATGTAAAAATATATATTAGAGTATGTTTATTTTGGGTTCTTATCCTTTGGTCATAAGGATTTAAGCTACTTATAATTAAAATGAGATCCCTCGTAAAAAATTGAATCTTATAATAATGACTAGGTTCTCTCTCTCTTTCTCTTCTTTGCTGTGTTTTTTTCCCCCTCCTTTTTCCTCCTTTGACAGTTATCATATAAAACAACCTATCGTTAATGGCCAATAAAAAATAGAAAAAAAAAAAAGCAACCTATAGTTGCTTTTACGTTGTTGCAAGCTGATTTCAGCATTTTTTTTTAATTATATTAATATACTATATACTATGGGATTATAAATAATATAAAAAAATCTTAAGAGAATTTTTTCGGTAATTTAATTTGTAGATCTTGATAAAGGTTCTAGAACTTAATTATATGGTTGAATTCTAAGGTTATAAATGATATACTATATACGATGATATACTGGGTGGATGTCTGTACTTAATACAAAATTAATTAAAATATTTTTTTTCTCATACACTTTTCTCTTATAAGGTGTAATAATATTGAAAATGCAAAGAGTATACCGTATCAACCAATAAATAATTTATTCTATGCTTGTTTCCATCCTTTCCAGCGTCATGCATATGTTTCCGTATATAGCAAACAACAACAACCTTGGTCGCTATATCGTATATCCGAGAGAATAAGTAAACAAATAAATAAAATGGTCTTATGCTAGAATTTGCATAACGTAAATTGCATTAATCAACATCTACAACAAACGGCTTTTGTGTTATTTTTGAGGAGGTTCTTAAGAAAAATCTTAATATATCCCAGATTAAATGTGTGGAAACAAGTAAAGTATATACCTGATCACTCTGCAACGGACCAGGAGCTGCCACAGTTAAGGTAGGACTTGGAGCCACGGTGGGTGGGAGCACAGTTAAGGTAGACTTGGAGCGGTGGGTGACGGAGATTTCACCTTCGCAGGAGTTGGTGCCACGAAAGGAACTAAGGCTGGTGGGGAAGCGAGAGGTGCAGGTGGTGGAGTTGCTGGAGGAGGTGATGCTGGAGGTGGAGAGGCCGGAGGTGGGGATGCTGGTGGAGGACTGGCTGGAGGTGGGGAAGCTGGTGGAGGAGAGTTGGCCGGAGGAGTGGCCGGTGGTGGAGATGAAACTGGTGGAGGAGAGGAAACAGGCGGAGGGGTGGATGCGGGCGGTGGAGTGGTCGCCGGAGGGGGAGAAGATGATGGTGGTGGGGTGGTGTTGGGAGCCGGAGGAGCTTGGACTGGTGGAGAGGGGGGATTTTGTGCTGGCGGAGAGGGGGGGTTTTGTGCAGGCGGAGAAGGAGGGGTTTGTGCTGGCGTAGCGGGAGGAGTTTGTGCCGGCGGAGAGGGAGGTGCTGGTGTGGCAGTTGGAGAATTGGCGGGGGATTGGCCGGTCACTCCGGCGGTGGCAATGCACATAAAACCTAGTAAAAGTAAAAGCTTATGGTGTCCCATTTTGATAGTGTTATTGTTCTTTACCATTTAACGTGCGCACACTGAAGGGGTTAACGTGCGCACCCTGAGTAGAGACCACGGAAGAAACTTAGGAGGAGGGTTTGGCTATGAGAAATGGCAGTGAGGGTGAGAGACAAAGGAAGAGGATGGAGATGGAGAGAATAAATAGGCACTGATTTAGCGTGGTGTCGGGTCTTCTCAGTTATCAATTAACCGGAAGTTCTTTAGTTATTACTGTTGGGGGGTCTTTTTTCAATTATATGGACAACCTATCTAACACTAATCATTATTTCTGGCGGAAAAGAAAGAAGCAAAGCAATTCTTTCGCCCTTTATTTCTTTTATCAACTATTGACGCTTCGCATATAAACAAATATATATACCATCTTTCATACGTGGGAATTTGGACCAATTAGAAATTTTAACTGGGTTATTTGAGTTTGAAATTTAATCGACGATTTTAATACATATAATCAAATAGATATATATTGTTAGTAATAAAAGCAAAAAGAAATGTGGAAAGCACTATGCAGCAAGACCGTGATGCAAATCGAATAACACTATCCGCTCCTCAAGGCTAAACATAGTTAACCTCCAACACGTGTACTTATAGCAGAGGCTTAGAACAATAAGTTTATAATTGCCTAGAAGAAAAAATCTCAAAAAAAAAAAAAAAATAATTTTTTAAAGCAAACTCTCCCTTTTTGCAAAAATCGAATATTATATACTTGTACTAAAAAAGAGAACCAAACGTCGTTTGTAAAAATTAAAATTTCAATTATGGAAATTGAAAACTTTTGGTTATGGAATTTAAAAGGTTTTGATTGACAATTTTGAAAGTTGAATTTAAAAATCACCAAAAATAAAGAACAAAATTTATAATTGAGACGCGTATGTATTATTTTCAAAACTCTCACTTAAGACATTTAAACAAACATAATATTTGAAAGAAAATATCCCCTCAATCCCCTGCAAAATGGCTTGATAGAAAAAGAAAGAAAGTTAGAAAAATAAAATAATAATATAATATTTTTGGCAAAGGAAGAGATGTATACTTAAGCATTAATGTCTTTCAATTGAATTAATGCATTGTGAAGTAAGGCAACAATTAGCTAATGAAGTGAATTACTCTTGAACTTCAAGTGTATTTGAGACCCCCACATCACGTATCATTCTCTTAATCCTTGTTGTTTTGTGATGTTTAATTTAAGCGCTTTTAATGGCCATGCACACCTGGGTTCTCATAAGTGCTCTAAAAAGACAATCTAAGTCTATCATAGAAGGCGCCACCTTCACACTCAAGTGGGTGGCTTCATCGAGTCTATGCTCTAAATCACCCAATATAGGGCTATGAAACCATTAAGTTTCATTTAGACTCATCCTCTATAAGTCGGTATCCATCGAGTTCACATGAAATGAACCACCACAAAAGGGCGATGGATCTATCATAGTCAATAGTGCATCCATCAAGCCCGTCTTAATAAGACCACCTAACTACAGGCCATGGATTAACATAGCATCAATCGACTAATAGAGGTATTTACTATGTTACTTTAATTCATGGACGTAAGCCCATTCCACTTGATAACTCAAGAACAATTCTCCTTGTCAAACCTTTAGTGAGAGAATATGCTAATTCTCTCAATTTTTACATATTCCAAGGAAATCACTCCATTTTTTAGGAGTTGCTTGACAACCGTGTCTTATTCAAATATTCTCTTGCCATTTAGACACTATTCTTGGCGATTTCAATGGCTGCTTGTGAATCACAATGTATTAACACAAGTATAGGAGATTTTCCCACAATGGTATATCGCCAATAAACTTCTTAACCACTTAGCTTCTTGTCTTAATTCTAAAGTTATGAATTCAGATTCCATTGTAGAACAAGCTATATTGTTTGTTTATCAGATTTCCATGATATGACACCTCCACCTAAAGTAAAAACATACCACTATTGAGCTAACTTCTCTTTTTCTCTAAAGATGGCAACATATAGCAAAGGTAACACTTAAAGTGATGCTATCCATAGGCATCAAGGACAAAAATAAGAAATGAACAGTCATGTTTTTTTTATTCATTCCAAATATGTACCATTAGTGGATATAAGGACAAGAATGTTGTCCTCGGAAAAACCAACATAAAATAATTATAGAAATGTTATGTCTACTTTAAGTGTAAACATGATGAAATTTCCATACCTTAAGTACTTCAATTTACTATTCATGAACTCACCATGAGCTTTATGCTTAGAAAAATTAATTTATATTATACCCCGCATCAAGATGCTAGTATATTTCCACAAAATTGAATCTCATTTTGACCTCTTGAGTTTTGGGCAAAGGTACATTAAAAACCCATTAAACTATCATAGTAAAAACTAAACAAGTTCCATAATCCATGCATATTTATCCACATTTATTTGCTAAAAGAGTATTACAATGCTGTCCATATTTTTAGTAGATGAATGCAGCTGACAATTAGTATACAAATAAGAAAATTAAATTTTGGGAACTAATCAATGGTTGTCTTTGGATTACAACGCCTTGCATTTGATGCTTTGGCTTTCATGAGATCAACATCTAGCCACAAATTTCCAAGTATTTTACAACTACCACCACAGTTATCTAAGGAATTAGGGTCTTGTAGAATTTTTTTTTTTATGTAGTCCTTCCACCTAAGCCATCTTATATTTAGAAAAAAGATTTTTAAAATCTCCTATCAGATGCACATCCCTTAAGGAAAGAAGTGTCAACTTAGTCATGCCCGCGAATTGTTGGCTTTTGCAACGACTCATTTCACTACTGTTGTAGGGAAATTCAAGTTTTAGGGCTTAAACATTTCTAGTACCCTGCCATAGAAATAAGATAAGACATATATAAAGTATCGAAAAGAGAAAATGGAACAGTATATCAATTTCATGTCTAATGGTTGTTTGATACAAAACTTCAAGAATAATAATAAAACCAAAGAAACTAATATTTTTCCAATTAAAATTTTTTATTATAAATTTTCTATATTCATGGCACAATATGTGCTTTGACTGATAAAAGAAAACATTTTTACTAAAAGATCACTTGTTATTTGTGATAATTTAGTAAAAATATGCAACACAAAATAAGTTCAAGAAATGAAAATCCTTTTATTTTATTTATTTATTTATATATATATTATTTAATCTCCCTTTTCAAAAGCTATGTTGATAAATGTTAGAAGCAGGAAAAGTTAGAGAACAGATGATGGCATTGGCATATTGAAATTAGGACAATACTTTTCTCCTCGAACTATATTCGACACAATTTAGATTATAGAAAAAGTTAAAAATGCTATTAATTAGAAGAAACAAAGAAACAACCCGATAAATGAAATTCAACAAGGTCATCAAATGAAGAAAATTTTCCCATTCGCATCAATTCAAATGACCTAACTAACTGATCTTGATTTTCGATTAGTTTAATCTTATTCCCATGCAACACAAAATAATCTCCTTATCTGAACCATAATGCTACAAGAAACCAAAGATAGTCATACCTAAGAATTAGTAGGATTAGACTCCAGCCATGTTCTTTGTTAGGAGTAATTTTCATTATTTTATTGTTACAAGACATGATTCTACCATCTATGATTTTTTTTATATGATTCTACACAAGCGAACTCAAAAATAATTGAAAACAAAACTATCTAATCAAGAATTGATTTTCAATCCAGCACTAAAAAAAATTTGCTTTTCATTTGTTAGTAAAAAAATAAAAAAATGTAGAAAGCACTTATCAAATGGACTGTGCTGTAACAAGCCAATACCGAAAAGTGAATTTTGACACGATTGTGGTGCAAATCGAAGAACATCGTTTGCTTCTCAAGGTTAACACAATCAACCTCCAACATCTGCACACGTAATAGAGGTTTGGAACAACAAGCTTACAATTACTTAAAAGAAAAAAAAAATCTCTAGAAAACACAAAGGAATAATTTTTTAAAGCACACAGAAATCAAACCTTATGTACTATACTAAAAAACGTAACCGAATTATGATTTTTTAATCATTAATTTCTTTTTGTTTCTTTCTGTGATAATAATTAAAACAAAACTGGTTTTCTGAAATTAAAATTTTAGTTATGGAAATTAAAAACTTGCAGTTATGGAATTTAAAAGGTTTCGGTTGAGAATTTAAAAGTTAAATTTTAAAATCACTAAAAATAACAAAATTTATAACTGACACTCAATGTATGTGTGGTCTCATTTCCAAAACTCTCGCTTAACTTGAAGGACAAATATACCATGTGGATAGAAGTTATAAATAAATTTAATGTCATTTTTTCTCACATATACATATAAAACTTCTAATAGGTTGGAATTTGGACCAATTAGAATTTTTACCTATGAGTTATTTGAGTTGACCTAAAATTTACTTGACTTAGAACTTGAGATTATGGTTGAGCCTAGCTCGAGCTCGAGCTCATTCTTGATCTACTTTAGTGGTTAAATAAATTGAGTTCAAATTTTATGGTACTTGTATCAATTAGCCATTATGTCTAATCTAGCTAAAATCGAGTTTAAATTTACTGTAAATGAAAATATTATTATAAGTTGAGCTTACTAAACTTAAATGAGTCGGATTCGAACTTGTTACTACTACTATAAGTTGAGCTCAAGCTCAAACTTTGAATTTGAAATTTTAAATCGAGTTTGAGAGCAAGCTTAGCATTTTATTGTTTTGATTTAACTCATTTATAAATCTACTTTCAAATTTCACAAAACATATTAATAAACAGTGATAAATCTAATAATATTTTCATAAATATCATTTATAATGGAGATTTACAAATAATGTTTTTTTTGTAAAGGTACACGAACATTGAAACATTTCTCCAATCACACCATGAAATTCAGTGAAATCATAGTATCATAAAATAAAAAGAACAAATTTTGATTCAAATATCGAAAGAATTATAATTCGTAAAAACCTATTGGTTTGTGGTGGTTTGTTAAAGCCATTTAGAAATAGGCAAACACAAAATGTGGTATTTCAAACTCATAGAGTTGTTTGCTGGAAATATTTTCACTATCGACTTATGATTATAAGTTAAAGCTTCTCTTAAGGTTAGAAACTCTAGATCTAGATTAGACTATCGGTTTCTCTTCTCAAGCTATAGTAATCTAGATCTGCATAAAGTTTAAGAATCCTTTGTTTGAAAACCCTTTTCAAAATTTGAAACAAGTGATAAAGTTTCACCATCCCTCTATCAAGATGATTATTAGCAACTTCATTAGTAGATTAGATCCATTCAATTGAAATCACATAGATCTAAAAGGTACACCATGCATTTAGATCCACGAAGTTAAATTCAAGCTACTAATTACAATACTTAGTCAATATTCAATTAAAAAGCACATTGAAATCACATGAATCAGGTCTTAGACTCATAAACCCTAAGGAGATTATTTCTCCATAGATTTAAATATTAAGCATAGATTCAAAGAAATAAAACGAAATTAAAGATGAATATTACAAATTAAGTTTAGAATCTTGCAAATACAAACAATTGGTTAAAATGATTTTACCTAAAAACTTTGAAATTCCTTAACAAAAAGAAAAGTTCTTTCACTAAGGATTTCTCTCTCTATTCTACGTTAGGATATTTTAGATATATTGATCGCTCCTTATTAGGCATCTATGCCCATTTATTTATAGGCTACAAACACAAAAAATCATGAAGATCTTATTTGCTGTGTAACATATTCTTTATAATGGAATTGTCCTTATTCTCACGCACGCGCATAGAGCCAACTCATTAATAGCTAGATAGGGTCACTTTTGGTGGGTCAAGTTAAGGCTCAATGTTTGGTCACAGTCTAAGTTGTATCTTTTCTTTAGAGCTCAAAATTTTACTCAGCTTCAATCGTGGGTTGAACTAGGGTTCAACTTTAAAGCACAATTGAAGCTGCATCATGAGGTCCAGGGCTCAATCGCCTTAGTGTAAGTTAGCGATAACCGAAGGTCACGTTAAAGGCTCTCTTTGGGGCACGATTGGGAACTTTGCCTTATTTTGCCTTGAAATTTTTCCCTCAACAAGCACTTTTGAAGGTCTCTATAGAAAATTTCCTTTGAACTTTGCCTTATTTTTCCTTAAAACACTTTGTTTTTTCTTTCTTAATTCCAGGAGCTAAAAAATAACATTTAAACAATAAAAGCGCAAAGTTCATAGGAGTTTATCTAAAATTGGATCAAATAAAACCAAAATTTCTATGAATTGAATAGAGTAAAACAAACTTATCAAATTCCCCTACACTTAAACATTTGCTTGTCCTCCAACAAACATCAATTTAGCATAACTATGCAAGGCTTTTTGAATAGGAAAATAAATCATGAATCAAAATTTGACCAAACCAATTAAGATAAAATTGCTTATGAAATTCAATACCTTGAGTATTCAATCAATCTCACAAACTGTGCTAAAGTTACTTATGCTAAGATCACTAAACTTATTTAATGTGATCTTGTGAACCCTAAGCGTAGAACCTTAAGATCTAAGTGATCAATAATGAGACTCGAACCTTAGGACTGTCTTGAAACAAGCAAGATAGGAACTTGACCCCAATCGAACCCGCCAATCGAAACCAAAGTTATAAAAAACAATCGTAATCAGACCCCAATTCAAACCCACAACCATCCAAAACAACAGAGTTTAATCCTAATCACACCTATTGATTAGAACCAAAACTATCAAATGTTTTGTTCTTATCACAAGAACAAGAAATTCTCACTAATGGAGAATTATCTCAAAGAGAAATATATTCATTCAACTTATGTTCTCAATATAATGCAAGGAGTCATATATAAAGGCCTAAAGGGAACCTAAAAGTCATTAAAGAAAATAAAACATTTGTGCTCCTATGCTGGCGGCCGTTAAAAACTAATCAAGAAAAGTAAAACTAATAAAATTGTGTAACAGGGAAAGTTAGATTCAACGTCGATGGTGTAAGCTTGAACACCGATGGCGTAAGTGATAAAGGCCAGCAGTGTACTTGACGCCTTTAAAGATTTTGCTTCTATTCATGCTAAATGCTGGACAAATCCTTTTAGGCCGGCGCGTATATGCCGGCATACAGAGTCTATAACTCCAAATTTGAAATATTTGAGAATCTAACACGTGTTCTCCTTGGACTCTATCATTATTTAAGCAGATAAGCTTTTACCCTTATTGTTTAATTAAGAATTCTAAAGGAAAAATACTCAAAAGATCAAAGAGAGTAAGAGGAACTCAATCAACTTTATCCTCTTATACATATAGGTATGTAGTTCCTTAATCATTTCTCTAAGCATTATAGTAAAAAATGAAGGCATATACATTAGTTCATCCCTTGAATTTCTTTCCTTATTTGTGCTTTCATTTCATTCTTATTAATTTTTTATGTATTTCAAAGCTACAAAGGGGAAGGTTTTGGCCTTCTTCTTTCCTCTAGATGGGTTTTTGCCCCTATCTTTTATTTTTTTTTTAATGATTCATGGCTTATTTAAAATTGAAAGAAGGGTCGAGAAATTTGATAGAGGCACAACTAGGAAATGGAGTGTAGATTCACTTAAAATGCTACATGGGCCGATTACACAAACCCAAGCTAAAAGATTTAAAGATGCACTTAGTGGCTTAATATAAGATGTCTAGGAAGAGGAGGTCCACGTGTGCCACACCAAGGATGAATAAAAAATGATCCACATCATCAAGGTTAACATGGAAGTGGGCCAAGGTTAAGATAGGCATATTTGACAAAGTCTTGAAGACTAGAAGGTAGATTTGGGCGTGCATAATAAAGATCATAAATATAGTTGACCAAGTCTTGAAGACTAAAAGGCAGATTTGGGCATGCATAATAAAGATCATAAATAAAGTTGCCTTTTTGGATTCTCGTCTTTATTTTATACTTTGATTTTCCAAACTTTTATTCTTATTTATTTATATGCATGAAACATAGGTTGATTTAGGCAAGTTGCCAATTTCTTATATTCCTAATCTTCTAGTATTCCTTGTATATTACTAAGTACTTGACTAATGAGAATGTAATTAGTATTATTCATAAAAAATTGGGAGTTTAATATCTTTTGGTTCTTGAAAGAACTCTTTAAACTTATGGTTATTCCGTGTCATTCATTAAGACTTATCAATCAAATCTTCATCACCGACCATGACGTCCTCTTTATACCAAGCTTCTTGCTTTGCTAAGCAATGGGTCGTGATTTTCCATATGTTCTTAAACGATCTTGGGTTGATTTCTAGATTAGGTATCGGGTTTCATCACGGTTTAACATGGTTCGTATCAAAATTGCTATTTTAAGGGACCAACCCCTGCCAATATCAACCCCAAGTGCATGGTTGTTTTCATTTTAATTTTAGTTTTTACTTTAGATAAAACATAAGGAAAAATCATCAAGTTATGAGCATCATTTGAACCTTCATCAAAGACTATAAAGATCTCAAAATGACTAAAGTGAAAAACATACAAATCATTTAAGCTTTTGCAAATTAATTAACTTTACTAGGGATATTAAGTTAATTTCAACTCTAAATTTCTTTATTAAATAACAAGTAAAACTACTCCACATGGATATTGTAAAATGATTTAAAACATAGTAAAGTTAACTAAAAAATGTGATAAAATATAATTATTATTAGCCTAATCAAGTTATTTAGAGATTTTGTCAAATTTTAGCCATTTTAGTTTTTCCTACAATTTGTGGAGAAAATTGATCATTGAAAGTTCGATTACTTTATTATTGACAGATTATTATCAATCTCAACCTTCTTACTTAATTCCCTTCCCCCACACTTAATATAAACATTATGTTCATCATTTTATAACATTATAAATAGACAGGAGATCATCATCGATTTAAATATAAAGCAAGCTTTAGAGTTAGAAGTTTTCAGCTTCTATGTTTTAGATTTGAGGGTTGGAATGTTGTTGAGACTTGGGCTCGATCGCCTTCTTGATTAAAGTTGTTTACAGACTATGGCAAAAAAGCTAAAAACATTAGTAGCTATTGCTAGATCAATTAGAGCCGCAACTTTAAGATTAGACAAAAATTCTAAGTTATTTTTGCGCTTTGTAGCCAAACTTTGTTTAATTAGAAGCAACCTGCATAAAAATCAAACTAAATCTACCGCAAAGAATCTTATATATACAAAGAATATAAAGAATAAATGATTAAAGAATAATACCAAGCTGTGAAAAGAATATTGTCTAATCTAATTTATGAACTGTTGTGAAGAATGTAAGAATGATGGTATAAAATAATTAAAGAATACAAAATTTTTAGAGAATTTTTTAATGTTAAGGGAGCCAAGAGTTCTTAATCCTCTTCTCTAAGCCAATATCTCCAGCTTCTTCTCCCTTCTTTCCTTCTTCCTTCTCTATCAATTCTTCCCCAATAGCATCTCTACCACCAATTCTACCACCATTAGCTCACAACCACCACTAACTTTGCTACCACCACCTTAAATGCTTTAGTTCTTCTACTAGGCTATCTTCTCCTAGCAGTAGGGTGGTGTTTATCTTCTTGTGGGTTCTAGTGTTCTTTGCTTTGATTGGCCCTCCCTTATTTGGATGCCCCCCGTTGATATACTATCAGAAGCCTTACCCTTGACCCTTACCAACCCGCTTCTGTCTTTCAGCTTTCTCTATTTTTCAGATTTCCTCTTGTCTATACTTTTCTTCTTCTAGCTATTGCTGTAACTTAAGGGCACAAAGATAATCATTCTTCTCTTGTTCTATCATGCCCTTAGTATTCTTCGTATAGCTTTTCATTTCTATAACTTGCTTAGCTTGGAAATCCGATTCTCTTTTCTTCCTCTCCTCCTCCAGCTGTTTCTTTCTTTCTTCCTTTTTGGGTAAGCTATCTTTCCTTAATTCTTTGCTCGTAAACTTTTCTAATAGTTAGGAGCTCTGCTTCAGTCTTCCTTGCCCACTACTTAAAACTTTCTTTCTTGCCACTAGCAGCACTATTACTCTCTACTCTGGTTTGATGAGTTTGTTGTGGATGGGTTTCATTGAGTAGGAGCTAAGATTGCAGCTATTGGAGGGGAGCTTCTTCCTCGACAGATTGGGAGACTAGTGTCACGACCATAATGGGGGCCCTAGTAAGATTATCCTGAAGTTATCATACCATATGTGCACCCGCAATATGAGAACCGTCTTGCAAGTCATCGATGACAAGACTCTATTTATTTATTAACTTCTCATTCATTGATCATACAATACATATAATGATATTATTGAAACATAACTATGGAATCCGATTTTCCACATTTCACCAAGATCGCAGAGAATCGATATCCCCTACCAAATAATAACAATTGGGTTTCAACCTATAAAATACAAAGTCTCAAATGTTTGTACTGTTTATCTAAATTATATTCTAAGTTCATAGTGATCTATCTTTCTAACTTCAATGAGTTTGATGGAAGAACTCTCTTCACACATTCCTAGCCCTTTTCCAGCAAGTATTATTCCTGTATAAAAATTGTTGGGGGGTAAGCGAAACCACTGCTCAGTGAGATAACCTGACCAGATCACACATCAAGCAATATCAACCTCCTATCAAATTGCCATGGACGGCCTAAAATAATATGTCCAGCATGCATTGGTGCTACATCACAAAGAATCTCATCCTTGTAGTTACTAATGGAAAACGCCACTAACACCTGCTTTGTCACCTTAACCTCTCCACTAGCATTAAACGATTGCAGCTTAATGCTTCAATGTAGGGAAATGCAGCTTTTCTACCAACAAAGTACTAGCAATATTAGTGCTGCTACCACTGTCAATCATCATGCTACATAGTTGATTGTTTACTAAGCATCTGGTATGAAAAATGTGCTCTCGTTGAATCTCATCAACATTTTTTGTAGATTGCACATTCAGAGTACAACTCATGGCTACCAATTTACCTTAAGCAGGCAATTCATCATCACTAACATCTTCTAATGAAGGCATAGAATCATGATCTGAGTCCGTTTCAATCTCACCATTGGCCCTCATCACCATAACCCTCTTGTTTGGACATTCACTTGCTACATGACCCTTGCCTTGACATTTAAAGCATTTAATATCTAGATTCCAAGTAACAGAAGAATCAGATTTACCTTGTTTTCCATGGTTGATTACCTCATTTTTCTGATCAGATTTTGGCTCAGTGATGGGCTGCTTCTCATCCCTCTTCCAAAGATCAAACTCCCACTAAATGAACTCGAGCTACCCTTCCTCTTGAGTTGGTTCTCAACTTTTATGGCCATGTGAACCATATCCTCCAACTCCACATAATGTTATAGCTCCACTACATTCTGAATCTCTCGATTCAAACCAGCCAAAAACCTAGCCATAGTGGCTTCACGGTCTTCCACAACATTTGCCTTGATCATTGTAACCTCCATTTCCTTATGATACTCCTCCACTCTCTTGTTTCCATGGCAAAGAGTTTGCAATTTGTTGTGCAATTCCCTGTAGAAGTAGTTTGGAACAAACCATTTCCTAATTATTCTTTTCATCTCCTCTCCATGTCTCTATTGGTGGCTCTCCATTTCTTCTCTGATTCAACAATAATTGATCCCACCAGACTATGGCATAATCCGTGAATTCAATGGCAGCAAGCTTCATTTTCCTAGTCTCAGAATAGTTGTGGCATTCAAAGATTAATTTTACCCTTTTCTCCCACTCTAGGTATTCCTCAAGGTCATTCCTCGCTTGAAAAGATGGAATTTTCATCTTAATACTCCCCAGATAATCATCTCTTCGATTCCTATCTTCTCTAAACCTCTCTCCATACCTTACCAACAAAATCTCTATCGGAATCCTCATCAAAACCAACCCTCTTGGGCAATCTCTCCCTCCTACATGACTACTCTAAACTATTTTCTACCTTCTCATGGAGTTGTTCCATTCCTTCTTTAAACATCCGCCTCATCTCCATTGACAAAGCATCCAAAATTAATTTTGGATCAAATCCTTTAGTCACATCCTCAGATGTACTCTTGCCCGACATATTGCCAAAATTTCAATCAAATCAAATAATTCACAGTCCTTCTTCTTGTTTTTTTTTAAATAGATGCTATGGAACAACTACAATAGTAAAATTAAATAGACAGTGAAACACAAAATAGGAAAACTCCAAACCCTAACACCTTAACTTTTTTTTTTTTTAATACAATAAACAATTTCAAACAAATAGAAAAAAAAATAAGGATATGAATGATTTTGAACATTAACTTCGAAATCAAACTGGATAAGCAAACCTCAAACAAACCTAGCTCTGATACCAAATTGATACGAACCCTACTAACTCGTGACGACACCCGGTACTAATAGGCTTGGATTTAATCACAAGATCGGATTAAGGTCGATGAAAACTGTAACATCCCAAATTTTCACCTAAAATAGAAATTAGGTTTAGATAGATTTAAATGACTAAAATGAATTATAGGATTTAATTAGACAAGTTGATATAATTTAATTAGCTATTAATTGAGATTTGAGTTTCAAATTCCCTAAACATGTCATCAAAGTGTTTATAGAATTCCTAAATCATTGATTCTTAGCCTAAACACTAATTCCTAAATTTCAGTAAAATTTGAGTTCATTTGCTTATCTTAGAATATCAATTCTTAAACCCGAACTCAAATTAAATATCTTTTATCTAAAATAAATTCTCAAATTAAGTTCTTATTGCAAGTTCTTAATTTCTAACATATTGGTTCAGAAACAAAATTTTAAATACTCTTGGAACTATAGATATTTGATCTGATAGTTCTAAACCTATACCTAAAATCCTTTATATTAATTTTAGCCTTTATCCTTACCCTTTTATTCTCATTCCTCTGCCCCTCTCTCTTCTCACTTTTCCCTTCCTTTTATTTTTTCTCCCAATCGATGGTTCTCTTTCTCTCTTCCTTTCTTCTTCATTTTTTTTCTTTTCTTCAAATTCTTCAACAAATCTCAAGATCAAAGCCAACTAGAGGATGAATCAAGACTAGGAGATGAACTAGATGGAGGAATCCGAGCTAGAGGATGAAGTTTCAACTTGTGTTCTTTTCTAAAATCTAAGTATTGTTTACTATTTATTGTCTTATTTATAATTTCGAATTTAAATGTTGTATAGATGATGTATATGAGTTGAGAAGTGTTATTTAAGTTTGTATTTGTAAAGCTTATGGTTGTTGAAGTTGAGTTGTTGAGAAAGAACATAAATTGTGAAATTGGGGTTTGAAGTTGTTTATGATGATTATAGTGATGTTTGATGGATTGAAGTGGGAGTTTATGTTTATTAGATTGTATTGAGATCAAATAACAAGTTTTAAGAAGTTTGAAATGAATTTGGAGGAGTTTGAAACAATTTGAACAAATGTTTTTCTCAAAATGAAAACAGGGGAAAATTTGACAGCAGCATAATGCATGTATGCTGGCACTCAACGCTGCCGGTGTTGACGTTTATGCTGCCGATGTACGTTGGGAATTTAGCGGTGTTGAAGAGTCCAACGGTGACCAAATCGTTCAACCCTTAACGCTGGCAAATTTTTAATTTACGCCGCCAGTGTTGAAAGCCGACGTTCGTTTTGCAACTTTTCTCAGTTTCGTAGTCCTTTTGTATTTTAGCCATAAATTTTTCATCCGATCTCCGATTGAGATGATTCAAGTTTCATTAGAAAGATAAGAAAGAGATCTAAAACTTTCATGTTTTGAGTTTTTACAAATTCGAAACGTATCAGTGCTTAAATTTTAATTATTTCCAACTGATATATTTTTCAAGCTAAGCTAAAAACTTGTTATAAATTGTTTAATGTGTATTTACTTGAACAAATGGATCTTTTTGACATAAAATGAGATAGATAAATAATATTTGATGTGTTATGATATTTTATTGATATAATTAAACATGACTTAGATACATTTATAGATTTAATGAATAATTGAGTTAAATATGCGAGTTTAACATAAAATGAATCTAGTTACTTAATCTAAGTTCAACTTGACTAAATGAACTTGAATGAGTTAAAATAAATTAGATTGAGTTAGTTTAATTACTTTGGCTTAGTAATTAGATTAAATGATTAATTCTAATGAGTTTGACTTAATGAACTCAATTAAACTAAAATGAACTAGATTTCTTAAGCTTAATCCACTTGGCTTGGCTTTTGAATTAAATGGCTAAGGTTAATCAACTTGACTTGGTAAATGACTTAAATGACTAATTCTAATCAATAGCTAAGCTAAAATGGGTTAGTAACAAATAATTGGGTTAAATGAATGTGTTAGGGTGATCTTTTGAATAACATGAGGAATATGTTGTTTCAAATGTTTAATTGTTTTGGATTTATATGTTTTTGAATATAAATGTTTTGTTGATGCTTTGTGGATAAGAAACCATAATCAAAGTGAAAAGAAATACTTGACAGACAAAGGAGAACCGTCCATACTTTGGCGGGGCGATTTATCGCAGCCATAGTGGGATTCCACATTAGTGTCTGCTAAAATAGGATCTTAATAAAATTTGGTATAGATGACATAGTAATTGATTAGATTGAGCTAGTTTAATTGATTGGTTTTTTAATTGTTTTGTAAGGAGTTGGTAGATCTTTTACAAAAGGAAATAAACTCATTTGAGTTTCTATCAAGTAGTGGACATCGTCATTGGGGTTCATGTTTTTCTTATAGGCGATCTTATATAAGGTACGCAGTAACTTGCATGTTGGATGTTAGGATAGGCATCTAAAATGGATTAAGAACTTAAACTCGGCTTAATAATTGATGAGTGTTGGTTGTGCTTTACGTCGTTGAATCCGGAATCGAGGAGCGACAACCTTGTCATGATACAATGACATGTTAGTTAGGCACTTAACCAAGTCATGATGCAATGACTTTACCATGATGCAATGGTACGCTATGATGCAATAACGATTCTTTTTGGTTAAGTGGGTAGCCGATAGGGGGAATAGTATCTGAGTAACGTTTACTTAAACTTAGGGGGAAATACCATGGTTTAGTTCAAAGTTTATGGGAACTTGTGAACTAGGTCATGTTATGGATGAGTTTAAGTAGAGTCAGGCAACGACTTTGAATCCTAAATGAAGCTATTTTCTTTATCGGTTAGATATGGGAGATATAGATATCCGATCTATCTTATCAACCCTTGAGCAGCTGCTGTTACTCAGGATCCCCAGATTCCCATTGGCTTTTCCGAAGTGTGAGTGCTCATTGTTGATTTGTTTAATTTAATGAAAAGATAATATTGTGGATTGTTGCATTGCATTTAGTTAGCTCGCGTGCACTCGTGTGTGATTGTGTGTTACTGTGTACTAGCTGGGCTCATTATGTTGTTGTTATTCTTTTACAGGTATTGTTGTTGTTGATGATAGATGATGAGATGTTGATTGATGAATGATGTGGAGGTTGTTGATGTTGTTGTTCTTATTATTGTTGTTGATGAGGATGGGATGGTAATGATGATTGAATGATGATGTTTATCCTGGGTTTTGGGCGATTATGAAGATATGAGAGAATGAGTGAGGTGTGATAGGATCGAAATATTTCTCTGTATTTTGTTTCTTCTTTTGTTTTGTTTTGTAAGAGGATTGGATATCTTTATAAATTGTATTTTCTTTTAAGAGCTTATTAATGCCCAATTTAGTGTAAATAATTATCTACCCCTAAGAGTAGATCATAAATTGTTTTTATAAAGTTAGTTTCTTAGAAAACTGATTTTCTCTATAGGGAGTAGAAGTTTATAAGTTGTTTTATAAAATTTGTTTTTCCGCTGCCGAATCCAATTATTTAGAAATCTAACTAAACGATTTCATAAATTCTAAAATTGGTTTAGCAATGTTCAACATAAACACCTTCTTTTAAGATAACCTTACGTATAGTTCATAAGAGTTATACGTGGTTGGGGACTTAGTGTGCTTAATTTGAGAATTGAGCATGTCAAATCTTTACAAAAACCGTGACCTGTTGCTTATTAAGAAGCAAGAAACTTGGTATATATGCGAGGATGCCATAATCAGGGATGGGAAACCAATTGATAAGTTTAGAACGAATGCCACAGAATAATCCGATAAGTTCAAACGAATTCACTCGAGAATTCTAAAGAGAAAAACTCTCAATTTTGTATTCAAAAATAAAATCCAAGATATGTTGTTTTGTTACAAAGCATGGTCTATATATAGATCTCTAGAGGAAACTTAAAAGACATATTAAATAAAAAGGAAATAAATGCTTTGATTGTTGACATATATAATAAAGGAAATAAATGCTTTGACTGTCATAACTATTCTAAAAATTAAAAAGGGAAATAAATCTTCGTCTAAGAATAGTTGGTGGCCTTTAAATGAAATTAATTTAAGGGACAAACATATGCAGGCTGGCGACTTAGGCCTTAGGTCGGCAACATAGCACAAGAAGGCCAGCGGTGTTCCACCAATGTTGCCTTAAAAGCCGTTTGATGATGACGAGTTGAAAGCTAGTAATGATTGCATGATGGCCGATGGCTTTGACATGTAGGTCGATGATGTGATCCTAGAAGTATCAAATTTAAATTCGACCAAGATTAGGTCTAAAGCTTTGCTTCAAGGGGTTGAAGATTCAATAGCTGGAGTTTCAATGCTAAAAACCAAAGTCAAGCGAACCAAGGGATGTTTACAAAATAGTTTGGAACTCGAAAGATTGAAGTTGTGGAGCTGTTGCATAGTATACCACCCGCCTTCATTGATTAATCTATCGGCCTCCATTATAATTTGGTGACTTTTGGAATTTTATTTGTGGCTTTTCCAATTTTTTAGTTTTATTGATGTAGGATTAATTATAATTATGTTTTTCAGTTACGTAACTATCACAATTATGTTTTTCAATTACGATTATGTAACTGCCTAGTAAAGCCTATATATAAAGGCAGTAGATACTCAATGTAATAATCAGATTATGAGTTAATGAAATTGAGAGTTTTCTCTCTGTATGTTCTTGATTGAACATGTTCATAAACTTATCAGATTTCATCCATGGTGTTCGAATCCTTTGACTTATCAATTGGAACTCCATCACTGGTTATGGCGTCTTTATTATACTAATGTTTATGCCTCCATATAGGCAACAGGTCGCGGTTTTCACCCAGGTTTCTTAGATGGCCATTAGGGTTCAATTCCATTTGACGAACGTTGGGTTTTAGGTATAATATATCTAAGGTTTTCCGTATCATTTGGTATGAGAGCGAAGGTGTTTTAAGATTCTATATCCCAGTTCGATTGGAGGTAATTCAATTATTCATATCCTCGGTTGTTTTTGTTGTTGTTAGTTTAGGATTTTTCTGATTTGGAAGTGTTAGATAAAAAAAAAAAAAGATTTGATATTTATTATGTTGTTGGAGTTGTTGAGAAAATATGATCTTTAGAGGGCTTGATTGAAGTTTTTGGGTGTCTTGTTATATATATATATATATATATATATATATATAAGAAAATTCGTGTAAAAAAAATAAATTAAAAAATTGTGTCTTTTAGGTTTTCTTGAAAACTTTGTGTTTTAGATCTAGGGTTTTTTTTTTTTTTGTTGATAAAGATGATTGGGAGAAGATGAAGAAAATTTGTGGAAGATGGATTGCAAAGTTATATATCAGTTATGGTATTAGTTTAGATGAACTTGAGTTTCCACCAAGCGTAGAATTGCCAAAAGACATATAGATGAAAGAAGGATTTTCATTTAAATGAGATAGATGAAACTTAAAGGAAAATTGAATAGCAGGAAAATCCTACAAATATATATGAGATGAAGAGATGAAGCTGAGGAAAAATTTGTTGAAGAAAAGAAAGACGAAGACGAAAAGAGTGATGAAAATACATTGGTGAGCATTAAAATGCTGAAAACCTGAGTCAAGCAAACCAAGGATGTTTACAAAATAGTTAGGGACTCGAAAGATTAAAGTTGTGGAGTTGCTGCACAATACACTGCTCCCCTTCATTGATTAATCTGCCGGCCTCCCATATAATTTGATGACTTTTGGAATTTCTTTTGTGGCTTTTCAAATTTCTTTATTTTTATTGATGTAGGATTAATTATAATTATGTTTTTTTAGTTACGTAACTGCCACAATTATGTTTTTCAGTTATGATTATGTAACTGCCTAGTAAAGCTTATATATAAAGGCTAGTAGATATTCAATGTAATAATCAGATTATGATTATTTCTTTTTAATGAGATTGAGAGTTTTCTCTCTGTGTGCTCTTGATTGAACATGTTCATGAACTTATCGAATTTCATCCGTGGCATTCGAATCCTTTGACTTATTAATCGGAACTCCATCACCAGTTGTGGCATCTTCATTATACCAAGGTTCTTGCCTCCATATTGGCAACGGGTCACGATTTCCACCCAGGTTTCTTAGACAGTCCTTGGGGTTCAATTCTATTTGACAAACGTTGAGTCTTAGGTTATATATATATATATATATATATATAAAACCTAAAAACTTCAATCAAACCCTCCAAAGATCAGATCTTTTCTCAACAACTCCAACAACATAATAAAGATTAAATCTTTTTTTATCTAACACTTCCAGATCAGAAAAATCCTAAACCAACAACAACAAAAACAATCGAGGATATGAACGATTAATTACCTCCAATCGAATTGGGATATGGAATCTTAGAACACCTTCGCTCTCATACCAAATGATACAGAAAACCTTAGGTATATTAAACCTAAGACCCAAAGTTCGTCAAATGGAATTGAACCCCAAGGACCGTCTAAGAAACCTGGGTGGAGACCGCAACACATTGCCTATATGTAGGTAAGAACCTTGGTACAATGAAGACGCCACAACCGATGATGGAGTTCCGATTGATAAGTCAAAGGATTCGAACGCCACAGATGAAATCCGATAAGTTCATGAACATGTTCAATCAAGAACACACAGAGAGAAAACTCTCAATTTCATTAAAAAGAAATAACTCATAATCTGATTATTACATTGAGTATCTACTAGCCTTTATATATAGGTTTTACTAGGTAGTTACATAATCGTAACTGAAAAACATAATTGTGGCAGTTACAAAACTGAAAAACATAATTATAATTAATCCTTCATCAATAAATAATAAAGAAATTTAAAAAGCCACAAAAGTCATCCAAAAGTCATCAAATTATAATGGAGACCGATAGATTAATCAATGAAGGGGGGCGGTGTACTATGCAGTAACTCCAAAATTTCAATCTTTTGAGTCCCAAACTATTTTGTAAACATCCTTGGTTCGCTTGACTCTGGTTTTTAGTATTGAAACTCCAACTATTGAATCTCCAATCCCTTGAAGCAAAGCCTTGGACTTGATTTTGGTCATATTTAAATTTGATACTTCTAGGATCACATCAACCGGCGGCTTTGACATGGCTGTGGGCCGACCTAGGCTTGCTCCCATGCGCATTCATCCACTTCATGATCTTATTGTGCTCCATGGTCCCAAACTCATGTAAATAGACCTTGTGGAGGATTGTTGAACTTGATTCGAACTTGGATGCATAGACGACACTTGATTCCTATCATTAATAAAGAGATCAAGGCCTCAACATGGGCCTTTATTTATCCTGCAAAAAGAATGTTGTGGCTTTATTTATATCGTGGGTCAAAGAATAACAAAGAATAAAGAATAAAGACAACCGTTGGTCACAATCGAAGGCTTGGCATGAGCCGCAAGACTGTGACCACGAATCGCTAGTTGGCTCATGACCAAAATTATCAGGTGGATTTTTACAAAAATACTTCAAAATAATCCTTGAAACATAAAATATAGCCTGGATGCAATTGTTTCACTGTCATTCATTTTCAAACAAAAAACTTTCATGAAAAAATTAGAACTTCATTCATCAAAATCATCACCCACAGATTAATCAAAACATCAATTCAGGTTTTCAATAGAACCTGATTAAAGGGTCTTTACAAACATAGTTCATCCAACAAAAACGAATTCCACCAAGGACATCAATTGTCCTTCTCTAGACATTCAATCTATAAAGAAAATTTCATGAATCAAAGGTCTCTTAAAAGAAAACAAACATCTTTCTAAAACAAATAAAAAGAAAGGTAGAACGAATCATTCTAGGAGTCTTTCTCTTTCTTAATTCTTAGCTTGTGTTCTAAGATTGGCTTCTATGTTGGCAAGTAAAGATCCTTGAGGTCTTTCTAAGAGTAGTTTTTAAAATTGACCTAGCTGTGTCTCGAGGTTATGAATTGCAGCTAAATGGTTTCTCAATGTAGTGTTAATGGTCTGCTGCCTAGCCTCATATGCTTTAATGAACTAAGGAATTAATTCCTCCGATGAACTCTGATGTGAACTCAAAGTATATTAAACCTGAAACGCAACGATTCGATTTCGAAAGCAGGTTTACAGGAAAGCTAAATCAGATCAGAAGATGGATCTTGATCCGAAGTTGTATTTCAAACCCGAACCAAAGATATACAAAGATGGAACCTTTTTCCTTAATTCGTATTTCAGATTAGAACAGAAGGTATAAATTGAAGGATCGCCACAAGAAGTTAATCTTGATAAGATCACAAGTTCTCATGGAACCAAAGGAGAAAACTC
Source organism: Combretum micranthum (assembly GCA_024138025.1). Classification (NCBI taxonomy): domain Eukaryota; kingdom Viridiplantae; phylum Streptophyta; class Magnoliopsida; order Myrtales; family Combretaceae; genus Combretum; species Combretum micranthum. Next base: position 2,104,201 of record JAMXBD010000051.1, read on the forward strand.
TCTAAATTATTTTCATTCAAAGTTAATTGTCTTTTACAAAGGAAGTCCACCAATATTGCCAAACAACAAGAGCAAACCAAAAGTCACGAAATAAAAATTGGCGCCTAGTGTGCACTGGCCAAGTATGTTGGCAGCGTATAAACGAACACAGGCAGCATAGGAACAAAGTTATGCCATCGTTTGAAGCGGTGTTAAAATTTGTGGTTCTGTGAACTTCTTTGAGCAAGTACGCTGGCGATGTTGATGAAATACACTGGCAGGGTTGGTGCCATCGTTAAGGAATTGCTTTCTATGTTGAATTAACGCTGGTGGAACATCGGTAGTGTTGAAGTTCCAGATGTCGGTGTAGGACTTTAATCAGAACAATTGCAACTTGAGTCTTCTACCTTGATTTGCATAAGGTTAACAAACTTTCGACTATTGTCCAAGGATAAATCTTTAATGAAATCTCCATGTAAAGCGTGATTCTTCTAAGTCTTCTCAAGGAATGTTCCCAAAGCTTTTCTCATCCACTTTACCTTAGCTCGAGTAATTGGTCCAACTAGAATGTGTAACGGATCCTTTCATGTTCCCTCAACATTCCCCCTCTCTTCATTCCAATTGGTGGAAAGAAGCGATGTCTACTCTTAGCTTAGCAGTCATGGAGGAGAAATACTTCCCCATAATATTTTATGCCATTTGTTGCCAGGTAGTTATAGACTGTCTAGGTAGACTATTGAGCCATTTCTTAGCATTACCCTAAGAGAAAAAGGAAACATGTTGGGAATTTACGATCCAAATCTGAATCGTGCAGCGGAAAATCGTTTTTTTTTTTAAATTCCCAATCGGATCCAAGCGCTTCAATTAAATCAGAAAGAAAAGGAAATCGTGTACCTTTTTGTTTGATGATGGATCAAAGGAGATGCAGATTACTCCAACTCCCTCTACCGTATCCACACGAATGAATTGGATCTTCGTGTGTGCTAGCACGTCGAAAAAGTTTCGACTTTTGGGAATCCCTCACTCTCTCTTTCTAGGTTACAAAATTTCTTTCTAAATGACGGCCAGCGTCAATGATAGAAAAAAATGAACTTAGTGGAGAATATAATAGTGATATATATAAGGGTTATGTCTCTTCAAATTACCCTGATATATAAGGGTTATGTCTCTTCAAATTACCCTGATATATAAAGGGTTATATCTCTTTAAATTACCCTAAACAAATTAGGGTTTATGTAGAAAAACATATATATCCTTATTATCCGAATTTATTTATTTGTTAATTTTAATCTAATTAAAATCGACAAATAAATAATTAATCAATTCCCAATACGATTATCGAAGATCCATCTTATTCATTCTTTGTGTGTGACCCTGTAGGTTCACTTAAAATTGGTAGTAGCTCTTAAACATTTTTAGGACTACAAGACATAATTGGTCTCTAGCAAGACATTATGTCTACCCAATTTTAGTGAAGATCGATGATCCGACTTTACCTACTAACAGTTAGTCATTCAGTCCTTTTGTTACACGATATCTTATAATCAAACATAAGGTATGGATCACAACACTCTTATATTGTCTAATTACTTATTTCTTGAATCTAGAGTTTGACTGACTTAAACAAATGATATTGATAACTCTTTATCAATTCATTCGAGCATGCCATGCATTTCTCAGTCTTACTCATCAAGAGGCCTGATAGATATCTCTTCAAATTAATGAGATGAACAAATCCTTTCACTAACACTCACATTCCTATAACATATTGCATGCCCAAGTTTATTTTTACAATCATCCGATTAAAGATGATGAAGAGATGAATCAAAACATGGAAACTGCTATGTAGGAATCCATGGTGCCATTTGGTCAAAGACTAAAACAACATTGTAAAAAAGAATACTTATTGCATTGATCCATACAGTATTCTTATAGTTGGTCAATCCAATACAATCACTCCTGTTTGTATCTATGTGCTGAATTGATATCCCATATCCATGATCAGTAAAACTTGATCATCATACAGCAATCATACTAGTCTTAATTCATTTTATTCCACATAATGAGTGACTAGGATAATTTAGAATAAAGTTATAATTCAGCTTATGGTTCTACTATTAAAGTCACATACTTTAACGACATAAGGTATAACTAAATATTCAAGGAATAACATTACCAAAGTAAATAGGCCAAAAATAACTTTGATAATTAAAATGACTTGATAACAAACATACAAATGATAAAGAATCCATATGGCCTAGGGCACATCACTAGCAAAACAATCTTAATGTAATGGCATCATCATAGGCTCCATTGATCTTAAATGTGTCACACATCTCTAGAAATTGTTGGAGGTGTGTTTGGGTCATCATCTCGCAATCCATCGAATTAGACATACTACTGGACCATTTGGACCATATTTGGTTTAATCTCAAAATTGTTAGCTACTACCCTAGGTCTAGCTATACTTATATTGGCTCCATAAAGGGTGGGCTTACGAAAATCTAGCATTGTTTTGGGTTATTTTACTCGATTGGGCTCAAACTGTTCTTGTTCTACTCCTTCGCCATTACAGGCTCATTTCTATGAGCCTCTCTAAGAAAAATCTGTATTCCTCCTTAGCTACTCTTCTTGAAACTCTTTCTTTACACTGAGGCTCTAGAGTAAAGGGCAAGGTATGAGATTGACTCCTAGTCATAATCATACATTTTATTATGACATAATTAGTTTACAACATTCATATTTTACAATAGAACAAAACAACACCTAAATTACAACAAAAGAATTAAAATATAACAACAGCATATATACATAAAAAGAATTAAAAGAATGAAAGAATTATGTAGAAAATAAAAATAAATGAACGGAACTATACAAAGAAACTATAAAGGAAAACTATACAAGCATATAAAAGGCTATGTACAAACAAAAGCTAAAAACAGAAATTTACAAAAATTATTTACATATGTACAGAAAAATAGAAACAAAAAAAATATTTACATAAACAGAAAATAAACAAAAAAAAAGAGTTAATACTATAAACAGAAACAGAAATATTTACATAAAGAAAAAAAAATTTTGTAGAAAAATAAAAATAAATATGTACAAGAAAAATAAAAACAAACAGAAGGCAAAAAACTATTTACACTATTCATAAGATTAGTGACTTGTCTACTAGATTAAAAGCTTTCAGGTACTGCTTTATTAAGTTTCATTTTCATGAATTCAATGCTAATTCCCTAACAATAGTGCCAGAAGTTGCTTTGTGTTGGGGTGATTTGTGTTAAAACCATTTAGAAACAGACAAACACGAAGTTGAGGTATTTCAAAAACTTATAAAAGCTAATAAGTTCTATTCAATTTCGGTTGCAATCACCAACATAAGGCAAGTGCACCTATCAATTATAGAAAATATTAGGTTATATTCCAAGGGATTGTTAGCATCTACCGTGCTCACTTTTTATCTATTGTCTAGATAAACAAAAATTTAGCAAGTTATAATAAAAACAGAAGCTAAAATAAGGTTAATGCATATATATGTGTTTTTAGGGTACAATTAAGGATAAGTTTATAAAATGCAAGATGAGACCTAGGATTTGTTTCATTAAGTCCTTATCATGTGATTTCTTAACAAACTCATTGAATTATTTGCTGAAATAGTTGTACTTTTAGATTCACGAATGTAAGTTAAAGCTTTTCTCAAGGTCATAAACTGTAGATCTAGATCGTATCATCGAATACCTTCTTAAGCTATTAGCAATCTAGATTCGCATAAAATTTGATAATCCATTATTTAAAAACTCATTTAAAAAATTTGAAAACAAGTGACAGAAAGTTTCACAATTCATCTCTTAAGGTGATTATGAGCAACTTCATTAGTAGCCTGGATATAATAAAAAAGAATGAATCTCGATCAATTCAGTTAAAATCAAACGTAGACTAAAAGGTACACCATGCATTTAGATCCATGAAGTTAAATTCAAGCTACTAATTATAATTACCTAGTCAATATTCAATTAAAAAGCACATTGAAATCACATGAATTAGGTCTTGGATTCACAAACCCTAAGTTAAGGAGATTATTTCTTTATAGATTTGAACATTAAGCATAAATTCAGAAGAAATAACACGAAATTAAAGATGCATATTACAAATTAAGTTCGGAATCTTGCAAATACAAACAATGGGTTAAAATGATTTTACTTAGAAACTTTGAAATTCCTTAGTAAGAAGAAATAGTTCTTTTGGTAAAGATTTCTCTCTCTATTCTTTGTTAGTGATATTTTACATATGGCACTGATCGCTCCTTGTTGAACGTCTGTACATGTTCATATATGGGCCACAAGCACAGACTATCATGAAAGTTTTATTCATCGACATGGTAGATTATTAATAATGAAAATTGTCTTTATTCTCATGCGTGCACATAGTGCCAACTCATTAATGATAGCTAGACAGGGTCACTTTTTGCAGGTCAAGTCCAAGGTTTGATGTTGGCCGCAGTCTATGCTGTATCTTTTCTTCAGAGCTCAAATTTTTGCTCAGCTTCAATCGAAGGTTGAATTTAGGGCTTGACTATGAGACATGATTGAAGCTACATTATGAAGTCCATGGTTCGACCACCTCAGTGTAAGTCAGCGTTAACCGAGGTTATATCGAGGGCTTGGTTTAGGGCAAGACTGGGAACTTTGTCCTATTTTGCCTTGAAAGTTTGCCTCGAGAGAAATCTATCTTTTGAACTTTTTGATTATTTTGCTCCAAATTTAATTAAAAACACTTTGTTTCTTCTTTTTTATTCTAAAGTGCTGAAAAAAACATTTAAATAATAAATGTAAAATTTATAGGAATTTATCTAAAATTGGATAAAATAAAATCTAAATTCTTATGAATTAAGTAGAATGAAATAGACTTATCACCTATGACTTTTATTTTAACGCTTTTGACTTTTTAATGGCCATTTCTCATTCTTAATAGCTCTTACTCATGGATATGGGGAAAATCGCAGATGTGGAAGGAAATAAAAAGAATGAGATGTGTAAATTTGTTCAATAACTCCTATAGATAAGGGAAATAAGTAGAAAAGGGAAAAAAATAAGAGATAATTATATAGTTATTATGTTATAAAAAAATTTATCAAAATAAAAGTAAGAATAATTTTATTTAAGAAAAAATACAAAAACAAAACATACCTATGTTTGATTAATACTTTCACAAGCAAGTGAATTGTGCTTTGACTTTAAACGTAATACTTATATAAAAACTGACTTGAGTTTTATTTTTAAAGATAAATAACATGTGTTTTAATACTTTATAAATAAGTGACTTGATTTTTTTTTGGACAAATATATAACTTGTTTTTTTTTCACTTTATGTTAATAAAAATAATTTTTTTCATTTTAATTAAATTCGTCTAACAATATTACCAATCAATAAAAAAAAAAGCCACATGGGTCTTGCGGCCACTCTATAGCTTGAACAGCGAGGAAAAAAACAAAGCCTAACATCATATGTATTACTAACTTTATTTATATTTATAGTTTATTATTCGAAGCTTAAAAGTAATATTTTTTTTGTTATTACAAGGAGATAAGGAAATCGAATCTAGTATTTCTTACTTAAGAGATTAGGGAGATGTCACTAAACTATAATGCCACTCGCAAAAATAATTAGTTTCATACATGAATTTTGTCCATCTTTTCTATTGAAGTTAGTTTAAGTATTGTAAATGAAAGGAAAAAACTTATAAATAATAGACTGACAGTTCTAATCTTTGGACAATTAACTACAAAAATAGCCAAAATTTAAATATCAAATGAGATATTAGGAAAATAAAAAAAGAAAAAATTGGCGTTTTTTCCATCGTTGCTATTATTGTCTTCAATAGGTAAAAATACAATAAGAATTGATCACGATTTGGATGGCAAAGTTTATTAAACTTTAACCTGTAGTCATATACATTTTGTAGAAAATGCTCATATCAAACGTGCGCCCTTAATAGGGTTTCTAAAAAGCACAAATTATTGATTAAATTATAAGCAAAGTAAACTCTATCTCTCTTTTTATTTTTAAGGGTTTAAAGTAAACCCTATATTTAAAATTAAAAAAAAAAATGTGCTTTTTGACCTGCTCTACTATTTTTTGATGTTATAAAAGAAGCAAAAATTATTTAATATTATCAATTAATAAGAGCTGAGAATATTAAAGTATGTTTTATTAATTTAAGATGCATTCTAAATAAGATAAAAAAAATTAGGACCCAATCCACCAACATCTTTTAGAATTGAAGCATCTCCTGTCGCCTTCAAAACTACGAAAGGCCATTAACGTCTTAACTCCGTGATAGATAAGAACTAAACCCTGTACCAATGCCGTGACCCACTACAATTCACCAACAGTATAGAACACCACTTGACAATGGAGAGAGTGAGTGTTGTGTCGTTGACTTCGGGGGTGGTAGATTTTGCTTGAAGAAGGCACCGTGGAAAGAGTCTGGAGAGTGATTGGAGTCTTGTAATACATCGTTTAGGGGTTTTGCAGTTTCTTTTTTTTTTTTTCCTGTTATTTTTACATATTTTAAGACGATAGTGATTTTTAAAACTGAGATTGGGACGGATTCAATTATTCGTCCAAATGTCTAGCCGGAATGGCAGAATGAACAGTGTTTATAGAGGTGTTAAAATGCCCATGAAATGTCCAATTAAGTAGGAAATTGATCATTTAAAAGTATGTTAGTTAATTGCATATTTTATGAAAGTTAAAATACCTTTCGTCACATTAATCATTTTTAAAATTTAGTATGAGTGAATGTCATAGTCTTTTTCTTTCTTTCTTTTTTTTTTTTTAATAATCATTGGTGAATGTTAAACTTGATCCCAAAATTTTACTTAATTTTACAATTAATTACATAAGGTCTAAAAGCATGAGTTTAGTATTTGATGATTAAGTACCTAAACTTTATCCATTTTTACAATTGATTATCTAAGTAGAGTTACTACTACTAATTCTATAAATCAAATAGAAAATTTCGCATATAATAAATTGATAATTTTAAAATTTAGTAGTTAATTGTAAAAATATGTAAAATTTAGGAATCAAGTAAGGAATCAAATTTGATATTTATACGTTCAATAATTAGACTATGTATGTTTGGAAACCTATTTGAAGACCTTTTTCACTATTTTACTTTATAAAATAAAGATAATATTAAAATTTAAAAAATATACATAAAACGGATATATAAAATTGTTCATTTAAAGTCAAAATGCACTTTTTTTTAGGTTAGGTCATAAATCATACCTAAACTTTCAATTTAATAAATTTTATAGTTAAAAAAACATTTTATGTACGCCGAGTAGCTGCATCGAAGCCATTAATTTTTAAGGTAAATTCAAATCAAATGAACATTTAGCTGGTTAAAAAAAATAACAATAAAGACAAATATTGCATTAAGACGGTTAAAAGAGAGATCAATAATGACATTGCCATCATGCAAATAAAAATTGCTAACGTGGTAAGCTACCTTTAAAGCTTGTCACTGACATGTCATGGCTGATGAAATAAAGTAAAGGTTAAATTCCACAAACACCTTTACAAACTTCTAGAATTATACAAACCCCAATTTTCAAAAAAATATGCACTTAATGCTCTCAAATGGATGTGGGTCCCGTATATATGAATGAATTTGCTATCAATTTACATATTAAATCTAACTTAGATAATAAGATGTAAAAAAAAAAATGACATATGATCCTTTTTTTTTTTTGCCATTATGCGTCTGTTTGGATTGTCTGTTTTTCATCTGTATGTGTATCTTTTTTAAAATGATATGTGTAAATATATCCGATTTGCATTTAAATTTTATCTATATTTGTTCTATTTGATCTTTTGATGAGAACTGTCAACTTTTTTTTATCTATATCTATTTATTGATAAATAATTTGTTAGAAAAAAGTTTGAAAAAGTGTCTGTATCTGTCGAAAAAAAGCCAAAATAAACAGACCCTATAGTTGGAATGGGATATGAACAATCTCTCATTTGACTGACCACGGAGATACCATTAGGCTATAATGCTATTGGTAGCATATGACCCACTTAATGAATCAATTTCTTCAATGGAAGGACCCATAAGCGCATTGGAAAAACTAAAAATAAAAACCTTGTTCTTCAGGTTCCATTTAATTCAGTTTTTCTTTCTTTTGCTTTTTAATTTAGTTCTTTCATTTGACATTACTACATCTTGATTGCTTCATAATCTTTCTTAGCTAAAATCTACAGAATTATTAAAGCTGTGAATTTTCTTTAAATGTTTTATGATTTGGAATTGTGAAAGGTATAATCCATTTTACATTCCTTGTTGGGACTATTACTTGGGTGTTTGCAAATTTTAATTTTGTTTTTGGTTTCTATAACTTGTGTGCCCGACATTGTCAAATCTATATCTATTGCTTAGCTTATAATTTGGAAGAATGTTGCTAGAAGGTGAGCATGATAATTCGATTTTGTGAGTGATTGTTTTGCAGAAAATGTTTCTAATGTTTCTTAAATGGTTGTCACAATTCACTATTGTTGAAAGTTATGATGTGAATTGGAAGTTCATTTGCTAATTAGTAAGGTTTTCAGTGGAAGATGGTCGGAAGCCGGCTAGGCCATGGTAAATTATGTAGATAGGATAATAAGTTTCTAAGATTAATTTCCAATTTCTCATAGATAATTCCCATTCTCTTGAGAAGATATTCAAATTTGGATCCAGGGTTAGGGCTTCAAATTAGGAAAGTATTATTTAGATTGAAATGGTGTTTGAAATATTTTGTATTAGGGAAATTGAGGGGATAGGTTTCGATGTAAATTTTTTTCTATTCTTTAATTGTATTTTGTTTAAATTAGACAGTAGTGTTATTTTAAATTGAAATTGTTTTTTTTTAATATTGTTTTCCATTTGTCTGGCAAAGTTTAATAAGTTTTTTATACGAATTTGATACGCGTCAGAAATACACAATGGAATAATCAAGATTTAATTTATGTTTTAGGGTTTCTTATTTATATAAAATAGGAAAGTAAAAAAAAAAAACTTTAAATACAAAGCGTAAAATCATGCTATAGATCACGACCATGACATGCGCCGTGATCTCCTCAACCTTAACTTTTATCTTTGTAATTCAAACAAATCGTAGATGTGATTGGTCATGATACGACTAGCATCATGGGCATGATGATGCCCGTTATCTTCTCTAGTCTTCGACTTCTCTAATAACGATGTACTCACGGTCTTTGTTACGGGCAACATAGGGGGTGTGATGATGATTATGCCAGGATCATGGGCAAGATGAGGGCCGTGATCTGCTCTGGAACTCAATTTTCAAAATTCATCTCCATTTCTAAATCAGGTGGTTGATATGAATCTAAGGGGGTTAGAAATTATTTTCTTCAAAGATTAGGGTTCTTGATCTTTTTAGGGTTTTTTAAAATAAAACAAATTGAGAAATCATAAAGATATGGATGAAATTGCAATTTATGGCTCACGAATCATAAAATCAAACTGGGATGTAACAAGAATGGTAATCCGATAGGTTCCACGAATTACAAAACCAAACACTGGTCAAAAGAATCTAAGATTCAATCAACAGAACGAATAAAGAAGCTAGAAACTCTCGATATTTATAAACAATTGCAAAATCATGCAATCCAAGTTCTTATCATCAAGAACTTACAAAAACTCTCACAAAGGTGGAGACTTTATCAAGAAAATATCATAAAACTTCTATACTTTGCGAACAATGAGAAAATTATATATATAAACTATAAAAGAAACCCTAAAGACATAAAAGAAATGATAAGTCTTGCATTTATACACCGACAACTTATCAATAAACGCTGGCGGCCTTGGACATATAAGCTGGCGGTGAGAAGATGGCTTCTGAATGCCAGCGGTTTAAATAGGGTATGCCGGTGTCGTAAGGAATCATAGCCGACGATGTAGGATTGGCATACAGCTTCTTGCAGTTTTTGACAACTTTTACTCCTTCATGTTGAACCCACTTGATCTGCATCATCTTCCCGTTTGAGCCTTGATACTCCATTTTTAAATCGAGTTTAGCCAAATTCATTCGATGCTTGATCCATCCCTAAAATCAAATTGGATTGCTCTTGATGCATTCGCATCAGTGGTTGTCTAAGTGCACCATGATTCCTGTCATTTCCTTAGGGCTCTTGAAGATTTGTCCTCAAATCTTGATCAAGCTCATCTTGATCGTCATTGGAAATTTTTACTTGACTGTGTTTAAATTTTGCACTTTCTCCAAGGTTCAATCTTCAAATCCTCTCTTGAATGACAATTCCCAGAGCATTACAATATCAACTCTAAGCATTCTAAAGTCTCCCTTACAATAGTGATAAAGCTCATTCCTTTCGTATGTAGTATGGCAAACCATTTTGGTTACTGCATATCCACTCCATCCAATATCAAACACCTTATTTTCAACCATAGGTATTCCATCATACAAAAACCTATACAATATTGTATCCTCTCAAAAATAAGATAATAGTCTATCATTTATGTCATGTCCATTCAATAGTATACCACCACAATAATCAATCATCAAGTTGTTTGCTTCTTTAGATGGTTTGACATAATCCATTAGCCATCGACTACTATGACTGCTATAAAAAATCAATTCAACAAGTATTACTATAAACTTCATAACCTTCTCCACAATAATACCATGCACACATAAAACACTCTTCTAGTATATATATTCATCTATAAGACTCCAATGAATTCTAACAAACAATTCGTACGACCTTATAGGGACAATAAAATGGAAATAATCTTTAATTCTTGGTGGCTCTATCAATGCATGATAATATAATGGATGAACTATTGGAAGGTTAGTATAGAGGTACCTGTCATTCTCCATAGCTCCTAAAACATCTACCTCCTCCACACTAGTTGAACTCTCTTCTTTTAACTCCTATTTAGGAGGATTTATCTCCAACCTAGCAACCTTAACTCGATCCAAACTCATAAGCGATAATATTAATCTTTTCTTCATCGCTCATAGCAATTACACTACTCATTATATGTTACTTCCCTAATACTTACCCAAGGATTGCCAGTAATTCAATTCCCCGCTGTCGTTCCACCTAATATCATAAGGTTGTGGATTAGTCGAAGTTGATAACTTCAATCTATCCACCACACACCTTGTTGCAATTTTAACTTGAATACCATGATCAATAATAACAACACCAATCATATCATTAACATAGATTTTCAATTGAAACAAATCCTTTACATCCTCATCTCCAATAGATGGATTAGCATTAATAGGAAATTTTATTACTCTATGTCTTGAGACACTATTCCACAAATCTTTCATCTTAGAAGGGTTGAAATTCAATGATTAATAATAATATAAATCTCCATAATCATTACAATCTCAAATAAAACCCTAACTTGCCTTCTTCTTCAAGTAATCTCTATCAACACCATACCCATGGTAAACTCACAAGATATAAGAATTAGATCTTATTGATTTATCGCATAGCGAACGAAAGCTCCGATACTAGGATGATACGGATGGAATTCGTGTCAGAGTTACACAGCAGAATTATTAAGATTTAATTTTTGTTTTTGGGTCTTTTATTTATATTAAAACAAGAAAGTAAAAATAAACTTTAGAAACAAAGAGTAAAATCATGCTATGGATCACGGCCGTGACACGGCCCATAATCTCCTCGGCCTTAATTTTTCTCTTCATAATTTAGATAGATCACAACAGTGATTGGTCATGATACGACCGTCATCATGGGCATGATGATGCCCATTATCTTCTTTAGTCTTTGACTTCCTCGATAACAACGTGCTCACAATCTTTGTTACAGATGGAATGGGGGGTGTGATTATGATCATGGTAGGGTTCACAAGTGGGATGAAGGCCATGATCTACTCTAGAACTCGATCTTCAAAACTCATCTCCATTTCTAAATTAAGTTGTTGTTTAAGCGCACCATAATTCTTATTCATTTTTAATTTTGTTTTGTCAACGAGTTTATGAATATTTGGATAGAAGAAATATTTATAAAATTAGTTGCTACATCAACAAAAAAATATCAAAAATAGGGTGTGCATCTGTTTTTTATATCTTATCATCCAAGTTAGGTTTAACGTACTCCATAGACAACCAATCCATTAAAATAAATGGAGCCTCATCTATTTGAGAGGATAAGTGTAGACTTTTTTAAATGATGGGTCGTACAATTTTAAAAAATTTTAAGGGTGTTTATGTAATTTACCTTAAAATAAACAAAAATTATAAAAAAAAATTAAAAGTTAGAAAACAAAAATATTATAAGAAATAAAAAAAGTGCAAAATGGAAAAAAAAAAATAGCATTTGTCTACTCCAAGGACATAGGTTGCTGAGTTCACCACCTTATCAAAGGTGGATCACGACCCAATTCAGTCGTTATCATAAAAAAAAAAAGAAGAAATTGAGTATAAAATTTAATTGGGTCGCTATAGCTTGGGATGGTGGGTTGAACAACCCACAAAATGAAACATGTTGCAACCACGTGTCATTTTTTTTATTTTTAGAGATTTTTATTTTTCTTTAATTTATTTTTTTCTTTATGCAGTCTTTTAATTCTTTAGATTTTTTTAATTAACTTTTTTATTTTCTTATTTTTATCTACTTTTATTAATTTATTTGATTTAAATAAAATATCACACGTTAGATAACAGATTATTTCAACATGTTGTTAACGAGCAAAGATTTAGTGGGTATTATATGTTACGTGTTATGTATATATCATGCATGAATACCAATCAAAGCTTAACATATATAGGGTGTGTTAAATCAAAAGTGGTAGTTTGCCTGGTGAACTATTATCAAATTATAATTTCTTTTTAATGTCAAAATTTTATTAGTATTTACTTAATATGTGTCCATACACTTACTAGGTAATACCTATTCGATCTTTTTTCTTCTTCTGCATTATAATAAAATCATTATTGATATCTTGTTCGACCTACTTTACTTAATAATTTTTTTTTAACTATAAGAAATGTTGATCTCTTTTTGAATTTAGGGCTAAAGTTAATGATCTCTTTAGGAGTATTTTTTTCCCCAGATATAAGTAAAGCTCATATACTTAATTGTAAAAATGAACAAAATTCAAATAGCTAATGCAAAAGTGAACGATGTTTGGTTGTCGAATTAAAAACTTTTTAACTTTAAGGTAATTAATTTTGTTTTAAAAAGGAAAATCTTCAAAGACAAAAGTCACATAGCAAATATGAAATTTACCGAAAAATATATAAATAAATATTGAGCTCCAAGATGCAGTACGTCAGACTGCTTTGAATGTAAACTCTCGGATAACTTATAGAAAGGCGCATGAATTTGAATTTCCTGGCACGGTATTTATTTCAGGAAAAAAGAAAAAAAATGGTATTTTTAATATTTAATTATGAAAATGGCATTGAAAGGGAGATAATATTAGTTTTAAGTAAGCTTAAGAGAGGAGTTCGACCAGGAATTAAAAAGAAAAGGAAAATTTAATAAGATATGAATAAATAAAAAATAAAAAGTAGAATATATTAAATTTTATACTATTTTCATTATTAAATGTTTAATATTTTTTACTTTCTCATTTTTTTTTCATAATTTTTATTTTATGTTTATTTATATCTTATTAAAATTTCTTTTTTTCTTTCTTTCTTTCTTTTAAATTCTTTGTTTCTTCAATAGACAAGTTCGATGCAATTCTATCAACCTTCCACAGATATATTCACTTATAAACTCTTTCTTTAGTCTTCAAGATATGAATTCCTAAAACTTGGTATTAATTTCATCTTAGAAGCATATTCGTGATTAAATATTAAAATATTCTCTTTTCCTTTCCCATTTAATTCAACCATAAGAACCATATATATTAGAAGATAGAGGAGAGTAGACATTAATTCAGACGATGATCATAAATTTCATGGCATTGTTCTGAGACGTGAAGAAAAACATTACCTCCCATAAGATCAGAAAGCAGAATAGCATATGAATTGCGATTGTTGGTTGGAATAGCAAGACAATACTAGCATGAGAGTTTTATTGGTGATTATGGAAAAGGACTTTTTATGGGAAACTGGTATTGTACGCCAAGATTGGTGAGAAATTAGCCAGATTTGGTTGGTGTTGTGGAGCACCGCATCAATGTTTGATGGCCCATTTTGCTGTATCCCGATGTAATAGGTGGCTAAGTGCCTTTCCTCATGCATCTTTTCCACTGTATATAGAAGGTACTTATTAAGATCTGGTGATTACAAAAAATGAGACGCATGGTCTCCTGCTATTTTTAAGTATATATAAACAAGTAAGATTACGGGTAAAAATGAAAAAATTATAAAAATAAAAAATAAGGTTAGAAATCTTTCTCGACTTACTTAGAACTAGGTAAAATGAGACCTATTGTGAATTCATGCGAAATCCCTTAAGTACAGATAAACAAGTAAGATTACGAGAGGAAAAAAGAATTTATGAATAAAAACAACAGATTTACTTAAATGATGACCACAATGAACATTTTAAATATATACATATCTAGAGAATATATGATATTATTTGACTATTTCAAAATATAGTATCACTCTTTTATGTGATTAGGTATTTTCAATTATTAGATAATGCAACAAACAGATAGAATTACAATTTTTTCAAGATATAGGAACAAAGCATCATGATTGATGAATGTAAAAATAGGACAAGTGGGTAACAATAGTGTACAAATATCCACTCATATTTTAGTTATTAGGAAGAATCTGAGTGGATATTAAAAAACACATAGGATAGATTTCAGTATAATTTTTTAACCTATTCCATAGAATAAGATGTAAATATAAGGATTTTATATTTTATATCTATCCTAAAACCTTTACTCTGATATATATATTATATATATATGGACTACAAGTTTTAGAAACTTAATATCCACACAAAAGATTATTAAATAATATCCATAAATTAAAAATAAATAATACCTTTACATTTTCAGTCAATAAATGTTCTAGAGAAAGATAAGAGTGGAAAAAAAAAAAGCCAAGTCCCATGAGGTAAAAACCCCATAAACTGAAACTTAAAGCTAGTTGTCGCAATTTCCTTTTCTTTCTTTCTCCTCCTCCTCCTTCTATTATGTACAAATGTTTTCCATTTCATTCTTCTTGTTTTTCCTTATTCGATAAGTAGCAAATACTAACCTTAATCTATTAAAGCTGCCTTTCTCCTACACTTTACATTTCCCATCCCCCCTTCTTCTTTCCCTCCTTCAGAATTTCCGTAGTTTTTTTTTTCCTTTCTTGGTTATATCACATAAAAATAAACTAATGAAGATAAAAAAGATTACTTTTTTAATACCACAAGTACTATATGTTTAATATGTGTTTTGCTATAAGTTCTAGAAATTTTGCATGCCAAAGAGCTTGTAATATCACATATCTATCTATCAATTAATATATATAACATTTTTAATATCACACAAACTAAAAAAGTATGGGAAAAAAGGAAAAATTTTGGGCATATGCCACACTTGTTACTTGAACTTTGCTAATTTGTGTAGCTGATTGCTAGAAATTTAAAGTGTCAACTTACTATCTATAAAGTTTTTGAGTCACTTATAGTACCTACATGTAGGGCTGTAAATGAGTTGAGTAGAGTTGATACAATATCAAGCTCGAACTCGACTCGAATAAAAAACATGAAGCTCAAAATTGAACGAGCTTTGATTTTGAAGTTTGAACTTGACTCGATTTAATATTCGATAAGCTTAAATTTGACTTGATTAAGTTTGATTACTCTTTTAAATATTGATCTAACTATAAATAATATTTAATACTCGATAAGCTCAAACTCGACCTGCATCAATTTAATACTCATTTAAGCTCCATTAAGCTTGCAAGCTCATTGAGCCGAATATTTTAAAGCTCGAACTCAAGCTCGACTCAATTATAACGTGATTATAAGTGAGTCGAATTCCAGCTTTTGCTAAGTCAAACTCGAGTAGCTCATGAGCTGTCTCGACTCACTTACAACCCTACCACGTTGAATAATGAAATGTAAAAATAAGTAAAATTCTAGTAACTAATTGCAAATTTAACAAAATTCAAGTCATTAATAGTAAAAGTAGGTAAAGTTTATGTAACAAATTGACACATTTAAACTGCAATTAGTTAATTATACAAATAAAAAAGTTCAGGAACTAAATGCTACATTTACCCAAAAATTTTATTATTCCACATGGTACCTTATATCTTATAGGTTTTAAAGGATAGATGCTACAAGGTAGTTACTATGTTTTAGAATATAGAAATATTTATGTTACAAGATATGATACTAGTAGTTTCATACCCTAGTCATCCTATACCCGTTTATCCCAAGTGAAGAGTTGTGTTGTTTCTCAAATCCACGTCATATATTATAATAAATTTGTAATGTGTTACAATTTATAAAGGGAAAATCACATTAATTGACTAAACTTGCCTTTTTTTGAGCAAATTTATGAAACTTGAACAAATTAATGAAAATTATAAGACATATTATAGAAACAAAGAATAATTATGAAATAAAAATAATATTAAAAAAATTAGTATATTTTCAAATCTTAATGGAAAAGTGGCCAATGAAAAAAAAAAAGGAAAAATATGACAAATTAGGATAAATCCATTAAATAAATAATGTTGCATTTTTTAAATGGAACAGTCAATTCAATACTCAATCAAAAAAATATTTTTTGGCTGTTTTCATTACCTCTCTAACATTATTTGCTTTATTTGTTAACAATGGAAGATGCAATATATCATGGAATTTTCACTACTTCTTCTAACATGATCTAGCACTGATAAGTTGTCTCTTCTACATCAAGAAACATGACAAATGGTGTTAGTGAGGTAGTAAATATACACATGAAAAGTTTGATAAGATATTAAGTTAATTACTTTAAAATTCAAGTACCAAATAGAATTTTTTGCAAAGCTCTATGCACCAAACTTGATATTTTCCCTAATCCAATTAAATTGCAATGTTGGATTAGATATGATTACATGATAAGATATTAGTTGTTAAATTCAATGATGAAAGATTTGCTCAAAAGTTTTATGTATGTTAATTTAGCAAAACAATTTTTGGGATGACATTTTTGAAAGGTTTGGCTTAACAAATAGGCCAATATTTTACCACTTAGAACTTGAAATTGTTAATCTCAAGTAAGGAAATTTTAGTGTCACAATGTATTGTGTAAACTGAAGAACTTCAGGATGAGATATATAATCATTGTGGAATACTGAAGTCTTCTTGTGGAGCATCTGAACATTTTGTATGTGACTTGAAAGAGAAATTCTAGATATAGAAAAGATGAAAAATTGATGTGATTTTTGGCTTACATGATGCAAATGAAATTGTAAGGAGCTAAAGATTACGAATGAATCCTTCACAATTTGTTAGTAAAGCATATTACTTGGTGTATCAAATCAAAAAATAAAAATAATTGACTGTGATGAAAGTGTAGTTTATCATGTTCAAAGCTAATATAACCATATAAGTTAGCTGGTAATGGCAATGAAAAAAAAAAAAAAAAAGGTTGGAGCTAAACATTCTTCCTCACATTGTGGGAAAACATGCTGCACAATAGATCATTGCTTCAAAATAACTAGTTTTCTAAACTAATACAAAGACCTAAAGGAACATAAACATATTCGTTTTGTAGCAAGAGTTGATTCAAGTCACAGAGAATTGGATAATCGATTTGATTTGATGGTCATGAAAAGATTGTTACTTCTCATTAGAATTTAACCAATAAAACCAAGTTTGTTTTAGAATATCATCAAGAAGTTGTCAAGACGTTTGAAAGGAAAACAATCATCAAATAAGCAACCCATATGCCTATATGGTGAATTTCATGAATACTTGTTCACAATACCCTTCTTTTATTAGCCTTTTCCTTTGGCAATGATAATCCTTCAAATGAATGGATTGCATATATGAGTGTTTTATATCATATGACGACAAGCAAACCCTTCTTAAGCCAATCAAAATTATGGTTCTTGATAGTCACATGAAAAAAATTTACATTAAAGAATTGTGATGACCAATATTTATATTTTTCTTAACTGCAATATATTTTATGTTATTTTCCCTTACAACCTATTACTAGTTTCTAAGTGTGCTTTATGTTAATTCACATGTGATTTTTTAAGCTAATACATTTCCTTTAAGGCTAGATTTTAAGGGAATATGCTCCTCAAGTTGATGTTCAAGCTAAACTATGTTATATGATTTAAGACAAGTACCAGTTGATTTAAATATCCATCTTTTAAGTCAAAATCTATTAATAATTATACTTTGTTCACCTACGATCATATATTTTCAATCAAAGATGTGTAATTAGAAGTACTACATTGTAGATTATGGTATATCTTCATTTCCAAAACTACGACATATATGTGTTCAGCCAAAAAAAAAATAAAATCCACTTCCATGTGCAATACTTGCCAACTTACAAAGTTTTATCATTTATCCACTCTATTTCATCTTGCTCTTTATATCCTTTTAAGTCAAAATCTATTAATAATGATATTGCGTTCAACTATGATCATATTTTTGCAGTCAACAACAATAGTGTAAATTCAAAGAGAACTAGGCTACGTTTAGCAACTTAGCTAATCCCAATGATTCGCTCCTATGAAGTGTCTTAAATATAATTCTATAGGAGTGTTACTCATTCTGTTTATCCATCTGGGTATGAATGCTAGTAGAAAAATTCAACTCAAACCCCAACAACTCAAATAATTCCATTCAAATCTTCCTAATGTATGGCCCATCTCGATCACTGATAATGTTCTTTAATAGCCTCCAATATTTGACATAGACATCGGCACGGTTCGGGTCGGTTCAGGACCCGAACCGGAACTGCTAGAGCCGGGACGGTTCACGGTTCCAAGGAATCACCGGTTTTGGCTGTTTCGGTTCCGGTTCCACGTGAACCGGTTTTTTTTTTTTTGAAAAAATGAAGAAAACAATATAAAAGGGATTAATTAAAAGTCAGTTGAAGAATAAGAGGGATTGTGGTTGGTGGCACTTAAAAAGTGCTACTAGTTAAATTAGTATGTAAATAAAATAAGAGATGATAAAATTAGAGAAAAATAATTGAATAAAAAAGTTAATTTATAATTATAAAAAGAAGAAAAAAGAGATTTTAAAGGGAAAAATAGCAAGCATTCTCTTTATAATAATAAATAAATACATTATATCATAGATATGTTAATATCTTTTTTATTAATTTATGTTAATCTCTTCCTAAATAAAATTATGTAGACCTTTGATTTTGAAAAAGTTTGCATTTACACTTTGAACATATGTGGACATTAATTTTTTGATACATTAATTGTATATGTGTATATTAAATTTCTCTTTAATAATATCATGCGCAGGTTTGTTTTTGTTTTTTTTTTTTAATTCAAATATTTGGCGGGTTGAAACCACCGGTTCCGGATCTGGAATAGTGGTTCCGGACCTGGTTGGAACCTCCGGTTCCGCCACGCCTAACCGCTTGGACTCGCCGGTTCTGGCGGGTCCTTGGACGGTTCGGAACCTTCACCGACCAAGCGGTTCCCAGGTTAGGAACCGCCAGTGATGATTCGGGACGGTTCGCGGTTCAGAACCGCCCCGTGATGATGTTTAATTTGACATGTTTTAAAAATAATCTTGTGGGTTCATCTCTTGGGCACTCTTTTATAGCTAGAACAAATGTAGCATACTTAGAGAAGTGATCTTATAAACCCTAAACTTTTTGGTGCTCTTGGAAAATAATCTTACAATTAAATACTGAAACCAAAACCCTAAAAACTGACCTAAATTAAAACCGAATTCTAAATAAGATCAAACATGAAATTTCTTAACCTTAGGAAAGTGAGAACCTCCAAAAACAAAATAGAAAAAAAATCAATAATAAAAAATCTTTACACTAAACAATTCACCTATCTGATCTCTAACATGAAAATTGAGACAGTATATCTAAGCAATATTTGATGAAAAATTTTGAAACCTTAAACCTTTTGGTGAATTTTAGAATAAAAAATTTAAATTACTACCAATAGTCAAACCAAATCAACATATAATCTTCGACTTGACTAAACAATCCTAAGAACTGTTAAATATTAAATGAATCATAAAAATAAAGTAAAACTTAAATTTTTGAACAGAAAATATAGTATAACCATAAACTCCTAGATTATAAAATCTTACGAATAAAACTTAAAAGCTGGAAGTCAAACTATAACCCTAAAGTCAACCTAGAGCAATAACAAAACTTAGTGAACCTAGACCCGACAATCCCACATGTGAAACTGTAAAACAATAAAAGTGAGATAATCTTAGATTTTAATTTGAAATAATGTGATATAACCTAAAAAGATCAAATTCGTAAAAAATTTGATCATTTCAAACCTTTACAGGATCAGTTTCCATATCTGACTACCAATACGTGAAATAAGGAAAAATTTTACAACAATCAAGTTTTACTAGAAAAATATTTAGATATTCATAAAAAATATTAGATAGAAATTTTTCGACTCACAAAAACGTTAGATATAGCCTATATACGTGTATTTTATCCATTCTGGTAACTTATTTGATATTTTACCATTAATGCTTACTAATATTTTATTTTAATTTCAACTATTATTTTATCCCTATATTTTTATGGACATTTCTGACAAAACATAATCTATAACCTATAAATTATAATTTTTAACATATACTTATTATATTATATCAAATTTACTTTTCTTTTTTTCTTTTTCTTCTTCGCTTCATAAAGAAGCCACCAGCTGCTACCCCCATACGTTGTAGTCATGAATTTTTATTTTTTTCATTTATTTTTGACACAAAACTTCACTCACTTTCTAACTCTTTAAATACCTATACACATTCACACATCTTACCCTTTAATAACTCTCACAAACTTCACTCATTCATCTCTTTTTTCTTTCCATTCGACGACCACCCCCCCCGGTAGCATGAATATTTTTCTTTTTCTTTTTTTTTTCAACTCATCTTCCTTCTTTAAATCCTCAAATAATACACATAAACCTATAATTATTCCTACCTTTATACTTTACAACTTCATCAAAACCATTTCATTTTCCTTCATTTTTCTATTGGGCGAAAATCATTTTCTTGGCTAGCCCATTCTTTTTATTTTATTCAAACACACTCCCTATTTTATTTTTTTTGAAAGTAAACACATTTCTATACATCCTTAGTTGATAATATGAGTTGTTCATGCATTATCCATAGATTAAAAATATCCCACTAAGGCATTTAGCTAAGGGATGTTAATGCAAAGAATAAAACTCACATCTTGTTACATTATGATCATGTGATATTTTAGTTATGTTGATTTTAACCTTGTCATCTATCTAACTATCTATGCATATAAATATAGTTATGTTGAGTGTAGCGAACTGTTACGTTTAGGATACCTTTTAGGGTATGGCATGTATCGACCCGTTTTGGAACCCAAATGGCAGGCTCTAGATAACTATGCATATGATTTTTCTTGTGATTGTTACATTAACATAGCATACGCTTGACTAAACAACTTGTTTTTATATTATTGTTGATGCAGATGATGAGTGATAAAGTCATTTTACTCAACTTTGCAATAATCAAATCATATTTATCTATTATAGATTTTATAGAAATCGAATGGAAATGGTACTTAAGTATGCTTAAATTGTTATTTCAGGTCATTAAGGACTTAAACAACAAATACAAGCAATTGGGAGAAGTTTCATGCAAATTTGGGAAAGAAATCAAGCAAAGCCGGCCATGCAAGTATCATGACAGTTTTGGCGATGTTTTGTAAATTCAATATATCTCTCAGCCGAGCTCCTATTGAGATGATTTCAAATGATACTGAAACCTAAGAGAGAGATCTTCAATTTTTATGTTTTGGTCGTGAATGAATTCGGAATGAATCAGCATCAAAATATGCCATGAAGTTGCTGCTATGATAGTGATGGTGTTCACGTTTTGGAAAATGAAAGAGTTTGGTGAATTGCAGATATCTCTCGCATATGATCTTCTTTTGACATGATTCAACCTCCTATGGAAAGATGAGAGATATATACAACCTTCATGTTTTGAGTTTTTTCTAATTATGAAATAATGAAGGTTGAAAATCGTCTTGAAGTCACTGCAAGTGCAGAACATCAGTCAGATTTGCAGATTGACACTATTGTGGTAAATTTAACATATTTCTCTCATCCAAGGTCCGTTTGATATGATTCAAGATCCTATAGAAAGAGGAGAGAAAGATCTACAACTTTCATTCTATAAGTTTTTCCAAATTCCATTTGAAGTAAAGTCAAAGATCGCCATGAAGTTTCTGCACATCAACACTGCTTGAAGGCTATCATCTATCTTGCTTCGGAATTGATTTTACAATGTACACCAGCTACTGGAGATTCAAGGCCGCCAGCTTTGAGTCAGCGTACATTCAAAAAATGCTCTCGAAAATCAAATTTTAAAAAGAAGGCCGGCTAGATCCAAAAGTATACCGCTGGTGTAGAGTGCCAGCGTATCTTCCCTATGACTTTTCATATATAAACTTCTCTTGTTGTATCTTTAAAAAAAAAAAAAGAAACCCTAGGCACGAAATTCTATTTTCTCTCCTTGCTCTTAGATCTAGATTAGGGTTTAGAACACAAAAAGTAGTTCACTTTATAATTTGATATCGGATTCCATACCGGATTCAAGTGGAAAACAACATTCGTATTTGGATTTCAAGAACAAGATTCCATTGACAAGGTTATTTTGTTCTTTTTCTTATATCCTCTTATTGGATGTTGTTTGGTGCTTGATTTCTTGTGCTCTTAAATCGGTTTTGAGTCTTTTATCTAGATTATATGATTGATGATTCTTGTTGTTGATTGATTACTTGTTCATATTTGGATTATCAATGTTATTTCACAAATCATGCAATTTTGGCTTAAATCTGGAATTCTTGAATGATTAGGATTGTAATTGGGAAATTCTATTCTAATCAATTTTGTGATTGTCTAAGTAGGATTACATTTCACATAGGGATATGGGTTGTAATTCTATTAGGGTTTGGTGAATTAGAAAAGAATTGTCAATTAACACTTTCCTAGGGATAGGGAACATTGATTGGTAATTTTAGGGTAATGGTTCTCTTTGGGAAAAGGAATTGTTATCTTATTTTTCATTCCTTAAAAACTGAACCCATTGATGATTTGGATTGCCAAGTGCATTTTTTGGTCAATAGCAGACATTCAATTTATTTCCATATTTGATTGGCTCAAACCTAATTTTATTTGAGGTGTTGAAATCCAAGATTTTTAGTAGTTTATTTATATTAAAAGAAAATATAAAAAAAAGAGAAACAAAGTATGATTTGTCTAGTTATGAATTTGGACTGATATATTGATAGCTAGTCTTCACTCCCTGTGGATTCGACTAGGTATTCACCGAAATTTTATTACTGCACATGCACCCGATACACTGTCGGTTAAAGATCTGCTCATTTAAAGGAAATTGAATATAACTAAAAAGAGTTTTAAAAAGCATATATAGAAAAAGTGTGATCAATGAGGAAATATCTCACTAAGCTCATTGTAAGCTTATATCCCCATAGTTTTTGTTGAAACAACTATGCTTGAGACTTCATTCGAGAATCAAGATATTAAGGAAATCATCGGTGGATCTTTGAGCTCTTATGGAAGAAGTGGGATTACAGGATGGAATTGCTTTTTTGTAATTCCTTTATGAGCAAAATATAATATGTTGATATTTTGGAGATTATTGGGATATGTATTTATGTAGTCTTGAAGACATTAGCGGGGGTATGCCCTTAAGAATTGTAAATGACCTTGTATATGTTTAATGATAAGTATTTCACTTGCTTGGTCACTTAATTGTTATCAATGTAAATTGCGCTACTTTGATGCGTTTACTTGGTTGTGATATATGCATTGTGCATGATATGGAAGCTTTTACATGACTAAAGTAGTCATTCCTAGGATTTAATATTGTGTACGACAACTGCTACGTTTATGATATCCCTCAGGGCATGACAGATCTACTACCACCATAGTAGTGCCACACCCTTTAGATTTTTGTATATTCACTATAAAATCTTTGGAGAACTCTCTCGTGGTTCTGGAGGGATGGAAAAGGGGTTATAATAACCCTACTACTACCTTCCACTTTATCTTATCCTATTAGCAGACCAATTAAATCCTCACATAACTTTCCATATCATCTCTCATGAGTAGCAAAAAATATCGCTCTTCCATCAATGCTAGTAATCTGTTACGAAAGAGCCAACAGTCCAAAGTTTAGATTCAAACCAACATGAAGATCAAATGGCCACCACGGAAACTCAAAGGAATTCAAGTTCAATAAGTTTTCCTCAAGGATCAATCACAAGAGCTCGAGCTAAGAAGCTTCAACAAGCCTACAATAATCACTTCCAAGGCTTATTAGAGCATGCCAAGGATGAATCACAAGATTATCAGGCTTTGGAACAAGGAGGGAGCAAGTATACTTCAATATTTTTGAAGCAACATTCAAATAGAGCAAAGGGAAGCTGATTTGCAGGGAGCAGCAAGAATGGCCGCCAGCCATTCCCCAAGGCCACCGGCCATTCCCCCAAGGCTGCCGGCCATGACCCCTCTGGCCGTTTTTTTTTTTAACTTTGCGAAATTTGTCTAGTTTGCTCATGGTTGCCTGCCATCTTTGATTGGCCGCCAACCATCATTTAGGACGTATTAATTCCTTGTTTTGACGTTTTGTTTTCCTTTGTTTTGGATATATAAACCTATTTGATTGTTTGAAAAAGACAGATTATTATTGAATGAAAAACCAAAGCTTTTGTTTGAAATCTTTGTGTTCTTCATTTAGAATACATGCTATAGGAACATTCAAAGGAGTTTTGATCGCCTTCTTTGTGGAGTGTTTCGGAGATAGGGCTGACCTTGTTCTATCTATTTAGATCAAACACTAAGACAAATCTATTTCTAATCCATCTTAGGGATTGATTACCGATAGAATTTGTGGGTTTTCGTATTACTGTGCTGGGGGTTCATAATATCCAAAAGGGTTCTCACGCGTGATTGCGAAGATTCTCGCATCATAATCTATGTATGCCAGGATGACCTATCCATTTTCAATCATTGCACTCTTTAAGTATCTCCTTTCTTGGATTCAAGGCTCAAGGTACAGACAACCTTCACCCCTTTGTATACATCATGCCATCTTCCTCTCAAAATCTTTGAGTCTTGCCCTCCTCGCACTAACTAAGCAACATCTTAGCCACTTCATCTACTTTTATCCCATCATGAACTCTATTGATCAAGTGGCTCTCAAGTCTTCTAATAGTGGCTAATTCGACGTTCTTGCTTAATGTATCCACCACTGCACATGTCTTGCCCCATTTATATGATAAGTCAAAGTCAAACTCTACTAAGAAAACTTCCCATCGAGTTTGCTTTGGTGAAAGCTTTTTTTAGGCTTAAAAAAAGTAGATGGCAACCAAATTGTCCATGTTGACCACAAGCTTTCCCCCCAAGCAAATTGTGCCTCCAAACTTGAAGACAATGCACCACTACTATCATTTTCTTCTTGTGCATTGAATAATGCCTTTCTACTATGTTTGGCTTTCAACTTTCAAATGCTACTAGGTGATTATCCTAAGTTAAGACCTTGTCGATAGCATAGTCATTAGCATTTGACCATACTTCAAAAGGCTTTGTGATGTTGGGAAAGGCTAAGACTAACATTTTGTGACTCTTTTCTTCAAGGCATCAATGGCTTCTTGACATCGTTGCCCGCAACACCAAGAAGCATTCTTCTTTAGTAAATTCCATCAAAGGAGATGAGTCATTCATAGTAGTTTGCTAACCCTAACAACGACATGAACTCAATGGGCTTGGTAGCTCCCTTCCAATCATAGATGGCATAGATAATCCTACTATCCATCTAGATTCTCCCTTGCCCTATCACTTACCTTAGGAGCACCTATAATCTCCCAAGATTTTTTTCCTTCCTTTAGTTTAGAAATTAGGAAATTAAATCCCTAGAGTAATAAAAGATACCAAAGATAAGATTACATGATATAAGTCAAATTTTTACTAAACATGGTTATATAACTCTAGCTTTTAAGTATAGTATGAACCGTTAATTGTTTTTATTCTCATGAAATGAATCGCGTAAATACAAAACACTAGATATTAATTTAAAACTATCATTTATGAGATTCAAAATCTAAATTTTACCTTCCATACTATTGTCTTAAGATAATTAAAGATTTGTTTGTATATTAAGTAATGTATGCCTGATATCATAAATTTTTCGTCTTATATACATTATAGACTTTAATTCTCATTATCTACTATTGAATTATCTTTCAAAACTGTCCAAATATTTAGTGAATTTTTTTTATCGTAAAACACATGGAGAGGGTAAACTTATCAAATTTTCATGAAGTTTCCTTCATTAATTATTGAAATGATATTTGCAAACTAAGTACTTTTTACTCTCTCACTTGCAAAAGAGGCAGCTGGAATTTAGAAATTTACTCCAGCTAATCTACTATATTTATGTAATTTAATATAATTATTACGATAGCTCATTTATTAAATACAAAACTAAACAAATAAAACTCAAAATGTCTTTTTCCTTTCGCAACAGTAAAAACACACAAACCACTTCTCCAAATTACCACCTTCAACACTAGAAAATCTTTAAGAAATCATATACAAACACTACTTCTAGTATTTTGAAGCAGTAGGTGAAGCAATCACACAAAAGTTATTGATCAAACTAAGGCATTTTTTTTTTTTATCTTTCTCAAAATTTATCACATGTTTATCGTTACAAATTACACTAGTATACATGTATATTTTATTGCTTAAAAATAAAATAATAAGTTTAGTAGATGCAATAAGTTAATAAAAAAAAACTAAATTTACCAAGGAATAATACAAACGTAGATCAATCCATGGTCGTGCTTTAACCCACAGACTAATCTAAGAAGAATTTGGTTCTGTTATGTGAAGTAGAGACGCATGTGGATTTGCCTACGATTGAGTCAAGGCCATAATCACACCCATGATTGTAAGTCATGGTTAACTCCGAAAGCTTGTGATTGAAATCAAGGGAAGTGAAGTTTGAACATAGCTTCAACCATAGAAGAGGTCATGCCTGTGGTTGACTCATGTTTAAAGTTGTGTGACACACAAATAGAAATGATCACCTTGATCATGTCTGTGATCAACTAAGTTATAACAACTTTTCCATCATAGTTCTAAATGATAAAAAGGCAAATAAATAAGGAAATCATGACATGGATTTATGACACTTAAGCACTAATAGGAATTGCTTAGTTATATATTTAGTAATGTGTGTTTGTTATCTTATAGGAAGGATAGACCAACATTCAAATTTCCCAATAGATTATTACGATGACTAAGCAAAATGCATAGGTGAGTAACTTTAATCTTTTCACGTTGATTGTGTCTGTAATATAGTGGCGTATGTTTTAATGTGTAATTGTAACTAACTATGTGTATGGGGATTGGGAGTGATGCATGTTATATGATGTTTAGATGAATGAAAAGTTTCAATATTAAAGGTTTTAACCACTTGCTTGATACTAATTGTGTAATGTGTATTGAGGATCGTTTGAGAATTGTATGATCACTAAGTAATCTAGTATAAATCTTAATTGACCATTTAATCAAAGGGGCATGCATTGCACGACTGTATAAGCTGCATTTAAATGGTAATCCCATTACGTGTTAGCCTTTTGTTTCTACAGTAATGCTAAGTTTTTTCGGTAAAGAAAAATGAAATTTTGATTCTACATAAGGCTACCCCTATTCTATTTGATTCCATAGGAACTAAGTAGGCACCTGAAGGAATGTCGCTTATGGTTTTGGCATGAATTGACTAATACTTAGTAGAGTTTCTAAGTTATAAGGTTAAATTGATATATAAGACACTTAAATATAAATTGATAAGGGAAGATGAATAATGCTTCTCCTTCTTTAGTTCTTAGTCTCTCCTGGACATGTTTTACTTGTTGACTAATTCCCGAAGCCCCGGCGAAAGGATAGAAATCTACACTCTGTTTAGATTCTAGTTATCCAACCTTATATGTGTTACATATAATTAATTGTTGTATTGTATATGCTTGTTAATTAAACTTGCTTGATATTGTTTAATTTGTGTTAAGATCTAGTTATGCGTTGAGCTATGATTTGCTCACTCTCCTATATATTTGCTTAATTACAGGAACCACTAGAGCTAACTTACACCTAGAATTTGATGTTGGTATAAGTTGGCAATGAAGTCAAGACATGGGTTGCAGAGAGTATAGAAATGTGTAAAGAAGTCATATGAGACTATTATTTGAGTAGTTATGATGTAATAACTAAGAACTTATAAGTTGTATGAAATGTTATTCTTGTATGTAATATATACGTATGTAATATTTCTTCTTCTAAACAACATGTCGATCATGTTATATCTGTCCATGCCATGGAGTATTCTACCTGTACGATACTCATGTGCCGTTCTGGAAGCCTTAGATTAATTAATACAAATGTTTGTGACTCCAGTTTGTTACATGGTGTATTGATATGACTAGGGAACCTATAGAGGTGTGACAACACCACTTCCTCTTAGGTAAAGGAACACTTCTCCTTCTTTACATATAACTCGTTCTTTTGAAGCATTTGTAACACTGGCTACAAGTTTTCCATATGGTCTTATAGTGACTTACTATAAATCACTATACCATCTAAATACACTACCACAAATTGATCAAGGAAGGGTGCCAAAATTCTATTAATAAGGATACAAAAGGTGACAAGTGCATTGGTGAGCCCATAGGGCATAACTAAGAAATTGAAAGCATTTGTTACACGTGTTCTCTTAAACTTGCCCCCTTCTACAATTTGCACTTGATGGTATCTTATCCTCAAGTTTAGCTTTGAAAAGTATTGAGCTCATCCTTACCTATCAAAAAGATTAGCCACCACGAGTATATTCTACTTATTCTTCTAGTTACCATGTTCAGCAACCAATAGTTGATGCATAGCCAAAGTGAACCATCCTACCTTTTTTTGCAATAATATTGGGTCCCTAAATAAAGCCAGCTTCAAATTATTCTTGTAAATGGTACCTATGTTCCTTCAATTCATGACGATACATTTAGTAGGGTACTATTGCTGGGCGATTGAATAGTGAAGAGTATTCTATGACCGTGTCCAATTTATGCGTGTGCGCGCGCACACACACAAAATATCAATATTTTGTTTCTAAAAGAAGGGTCAGCCAGGGGTTTGTACTTAGGTGCGAATTGACCCCCTGGACTTTACAGTGAATTTTTTGACCCCTTAAACTGTTAAAAATTGGCATAATCAAAGACACTTAACATTTTCCATTAAAGCAAAATGGAGGAGTTGCAAATACCCTATTTAACCTTTATCTATGTGCGGATTTATCTCGTAAACCCTCATATATGTGAAATTTATGCCCTTAAATTTATGAAAAATTTTAACCGTTTTAATTGTGCCAATTTTTAAAAATTTAAAGGATAAAAAAATTCAATTTCGAAGTTGAAGGAGTGAATTCACATCTTAGTAAAAGTTCAGAGGGATAATTGCAAACTCCCTCTTAAAAAATCTATTAGTATTATACATTATGTATATATACACATAAAGTATGAGTATCAATAAATTTTTTATATGTTGGTGGTGAAACATATAATTTGTAAAACAATCACTGCTTGTGTATCTATATAATTTAAGTCATAACCTTTTTATTCGTCGCACATTTTATCATATAGCTTTATATGGTAATTTATCAATCTTTCTAATATTATTATTTGACCGTTTTATTTAAGGAAATAAACTTATCATTGCATTTAAGAATTGACATAAAGAAAAGAATCGTCATTGCTGTTTAATCTATTATTTGTATAATTTACATTTTTCATAATGAGAAAGTTTTCTTGAAATTATATATTCATATAAAATTTTCATAAAATTTTTAATTAGAGTGTTTATGATTTTATAATTAAATAATGATATTTAGAGGATGACTTGATTGTAGGTATTTATTTTTTTATTTTTATTTTTTTTGCCATAGAAGAAAGCATATTACATGGTTTTGAAAATTAGTATTTTGCTATTTTCTATTATCGATGACCATTTGTCCTCTTTTGAGCCTAAATGGAAAAAAAGTAGTTTTATTTGATAATTTTGTTATCATAGAGTATACTTTATAGTTCTATTTATTTTTCACACATATTGTAGGTGCATCGATCAACTCATTTAATTATACACATAGATATAATTTGATTAAATTAATTCCTTACTAATGTCTCATTTGTTTTGTAGGTAGATGGCCACATCTTTGATGAAGCAAAATAATTGCAATTAGGATTAATATGTTATAAACTTCATTATTAATATTTACAATGTATTAGAGTGTTATTCTTTAATCCTTTGATTTTTAATGTATTTTTATACAATTTATACATTATTTTTAGTTTCTTCCTTTGATTGCCGATTCTGTATTAAATTAGCTTTAGCTATGTTGGTATCGTGAAAGTTCATTTTCTTATTTAATTTTTACACCTACAACATGGTGCGTCATTTGCTAGTTGTATATAATATTAATATATATGTTTTCAAATTTTATTAGAATGTTCATAACAAGTGCATCTATCACATGGTATGTAATCTCAATAATATATATTTAATGTCATTCATAAAAAGTGAAAAACCTTTTTACCATTTTTAAGAAAAAAATTACAAAAATAAAATTTAAAGGAAAAAAAAGTGAGGAAATTGCCATTACTAAATTGTATGTAGGAGATGTCATACCAAGATTTGCACAAGAAACATATGTCAAACATGCAATATAATAATGTAGTTTGACAAAGTTATAAAAAAACATATACTACATAACTAACATGTGATATACGTTTGAATGTGTATCACATGTTCATCACGCAATATACTTTTGGACAATTTCACGTGTATCACATGATCATGCAATACACACAAAAACCCTAGATCACATGCTGAACATGTGATGTAGCATTAGTATTTGTGTAATTTTTTTTATTCATATTGTATTTATGTAATTTTTTTTTTAAATTGATGGCTAAACAGAAACTAATCTCCATTTGTAAATAATAATATAATTAGATTTGACAAAGAAATATATAGACACTTGCAATTATTTGAAGGGTGGAGAATAAAGGCCTTTGCTTAAAAATGAAACAAATGAAATGTGCATTCCATGTCCTTTTATCTCATTTGATTAAATCATTGGATAGCTTGCGAGCCGTAGTAGTATTAGTAATTTAAGGTTCTAATCCTTTTCACCATCCTCCATTAGTCTATTTACTTTAAATGTGGGTCTTGCTTTCATAATTATCACTGATGGCTCATCATATGGTATAATTGGTTGGTGGAAGTGGGGTTTTCCAATTGTCATAGATCTGTGTACCTTTCGTTGAAAATGTTAGTTCTTTAATACATGGTGGTTGTGTTAGGAATACGAGTACCAATTTACACTTTAGTACTGCACGCAAATTAATATACTTAATTGTACATGCTACGACGGCCACAAAAACCGTCATCTATCACAAGAGCATAATATGCCCGAGCAGATTATGGGGACAATCGAGAGCACATAAATATGCTGTTAAGTATAAATAATGGGTTAATAACAAAAATGGTATTAGAACTTTTATAAAACATCAATTAGATACTTCATATTTTATGTTTTTCATGCATAAAGTCTGATTTTGACATTTTGATAAATGAATAAAGTTTTCGCAAACTTTTTTTTATACCCAAAGTACTTGATTGAACTTTTTATGAAAGTTCAAGTATCAAATTGTTTAAAGCAAAACTTTAGTACCTGATTGAATATTTTATGAAAATTAAGATATCATTTTTTACATTAACCTTAAATAATAAAGATAATACTTTTTAATCCAAGTAAACACGGGGAATGATTTGGTGTATGAATTCCATTAGGGAGTGTATAGCTTTTTCCTTTCTGCCGTAGGGTATATTAGGGAAAGTGTACTTCAAATCGTGTGTAAATATTATTAGAACTGCAAATACTAAAGGTCGTAAAAGTAAGCTAAGATAAGCTTGGTCTAGAAATATCATTGATCTTGTAAAAGACCCTATCTCTAGCTTTGTTAGAACGCTAAGACAGCATTTTCCACGAGTAAATGGATGAAACATTTGAGTTGATAACAGAGGGTTAGTGTAACGTAGGGAGTCATGAATAAAGGTGGCACATAAATCATTATGGGAGGGTAGAGACATTGCTTTCTGTGGATGTGCTTGCTTTGTTTTTTTTGGGACAGCTCACAGTACTAGCTTAGAGTAAAAGGAATTGGGGCCAGAGTAGTTAACAAGTCTTTCCTAAGTTGTGCATGATGATGTTACTCGCTAGCATCTGCCGGTTGGTCCTTCTTTTTCCAACCCGTTAATTTGGCTAAAGTTTGGAGCATATAAAAGTTCCATCATATTAAATTATCATAGAAGGAAAAACAAGAAAAGGAAAAATACCATTATATTATCAGGGAATTATACACTAAATGCATTGCTACAAACATTTTTAAAGTCCTTTATTGCACTAGCCATGTTGTGTCCTTGGATTTATTCTTAATAGATACAATAATACAAGATTTATGTATGAAAAATTAGGCCTGCAAATAAGTCTATCGTCCATATTTAAAATTCGTTGAAAAGACTATCTATGTCTAGGTGGACAAATCATATTCATGGCTTACCAATAAACAATTTATAAGTTTATGGGTTTAAAAAAAAAAGGCATCAACAATGGTTAAACATTCCTATTTCGCTTAGTACACGTACATGTATTGTTATTTCAACCTATTGCAATAGTAACCTATGGTTGTCGTTAGATCGAATAACGACAGACGTTCTATTGCTTCTAGTATATGGGCCCATAAGACTCTAAAATAAGCCACCTCAACGGATGAAATAGGGCAAACAGAGAAATTGAAAAACCATATTGCAAAAATATTACCCGTTGTCATCTCTTTTTATTGTTAATTGATATTGCTTCTCTTTATTTGCATGAACATTTAATTTATTAGTTTCAGTTATCATCCCCTACTCCATACTAATTGTCTTTAGTTCAAAATCTGAAGAGGACATTTGAGTAGTTGGAATTAATTGTGTGCCTATTGAATAGGACTTGTAAAAAAAGACATAGTCATGAAGCACCTAGAGGTTGTTCAGTACAGTCAAATTGACATAGTAACGACTTTTATAGATGTATGTGTTTTGTTTACAAGAGCTTCCAAAGGAGATATTTATAGGTAGGGGACTCTTTCTAGTTTCTAGTGCCATGGAGAACATGGAGCAATTATCGCAACATTGCAGGTTATGGAAACGTGCCCCAATTCCACTAAGGGAAAATAATGGAGATTGTCGTAGTGTACATGGAGTGACTTAAGTCAACTCTGTCAAGTGCCCAATTCATGAAGTTGGCTTGTTGAATCAAGGGGCTACTCTTAGGCTTCTATTCATATGGCAAGTTGGATAAGGTCGAGTTGAACCTAATAGGCTGGCCCAAGCTTCAAATGGATCGTGTTGTAGGTACTGATTCCACTAGTAGAGATTAAAATCTGCAAACATAGAAAGCACTTCAATGGTATGCTGACGGGTTATCTGGCATGATCACTCTAATACTTAAATTAGTCATGAGTCTTCTCTATTGAAAGATTGAAAGGTAGTTATGAGAGTGTAAGTTCTATGAATTTGAATCCCTTACATGGTTAGAGGGAAATGGCTATTTATAGATAAGGTCATATCAAAATGGAGCCCATAAAAATATTTTCTATTAGAGTTGATGACCTTAGGTCAATAGCTAACTTAGACCCAAAGAGCATGGAGTATGGTTGAATTGGTAATAGATCCCTCTAGCCCCATTATGCAATGGGAAACATGTTAAGAGAAAGTAGCTCGTTAGGGAGCTAGCAGTACATCAGGAGAGAAAGACTTGTCATGGAGTCATGTAGCGTGTCACCATGGCCTCTGCTTAGAAGTTATGATATGGTGCGAGAAGACCTCGGCCTTTACCGAACCTTCGGTCATTCAAAAGTTGAGTTGGGACCGAAGTTTATGTTGATCCAACCTCTTTAGGAGGTCGAGGACCGAGATCCTAGCTTTGTTGGATACCTTATGGAATAGTTGAGCCCATGGGCTTTTGAGTCTCTCATGGGCCATTTTCCTATATGAGGTTGATGATGAGTCAATAGGGCTACAGTTTATTATTTACAATCAACACTTGTTCCGCCCCCGCGCGCCCCCCCACCTCCCCACGCCAACCTGTGACGAAACCCTATATCAATACGCTTGATTATCTAGATTCCCAAGACCTCAAAATCGATGGAGCTGCGACCCGTTGTTTATATGGAGACAAGAACCTTAGTATAAGCGATGACGCCACAATTAGGGATGGAAAACCCAATTGATAAGTCTGGATTTAAACACAACAAATTGGATTCGAAGGGTTCAAAGAAAAAAGTTCTTTCAAGAACTCCAAAGAGAAATACCCTCAAATTTTCATTTCATTCTGGTTCTTAAAAGATTACATATGATGGGTTTTTATAGGCTTAATTAGCCTAAAAATTAAGCAACTAAATAATAAATACATGGAAGACTTAAAAGAAATTCAAACTAGGTAATAAATACAAGGAAAAGAAATTCAAACTAAATAATAAATACATGGAAAACTATTTATACTAGGGTTATTTTCCTTGTAAAAATAGCTAGGCTAATTAAAGGCCTTCAATCAAGGCCTAACTTGCCAATTGCAATCCCGGCTTCATGAACACGAACTCCAATGATGTTACATGTCTTCAAATCATCTTGGGTAAAGTGTGAATGAGTTTCCTCTTCTTGGACTTGATGAATTAGTCCATTCAATGCTTCCTTGAATTTCTTAGGTCGGCTTCTAGTATTCGGTCCAATCGGTACTTCGAGTGGATCCCTAATCCATCTTCTGGATTGGCTAGCTTGGACTCCATCATTCCCTTCCTCTTGAAAAGGATTTGTCCTCAAATCATCGCCTACATCAAAAGGACTCAGGTCAGTAACATTAAAAGCGGCACTTACCTGATACTCACCTGGCAAATTTAGCTTGTAGGCATTGTCATTGATGCGCTCTAGAACTTGAAACGGTCCATCTCCTCTAGAAAGCAATTTAGAATGCCTTTGTTCTGGAAACCTTTCTTTGCGCATGTGCACCCATACCCAATCATCGAGTTCAAACACCACTTGTCGCCGCCCTTTGTTGGCTTGCTTTGTATACTGCTCGGTTCTTCTTTCGATGTTAAGTTTTGCCTTCTCATGAATTTGCTTAACAAACTCAGCTTTCTTCCTGCCATCTAAATTCACAAACTCTTGCACAGGTAAAGGAGATAAATCCAATGGATTCAAAGGATTATATCCATATACAATCTCAAATGGTGAATACTTAGTAGCAGAATGTATAGAACGATTATAGGCAAACTCAACATGTGGTAAACATTCTTCCCATGTTTTAATGTTTTTTTTAATAATTGCCCTTAACAAAGCAAATAAAATCCTATTTACTACCTCGGTTTGACCATCAGATTGTGGACGACAAGTAGTAGAAAACAAAAGTTTAGTACCTAACTTACACCACAAGGTCTTCCAAAAATAGCTTAAGAACTTAGCATCCCTATCAGAAACAATCATTCTAGGCATACCATGCAAGCGCACTATTTCCCTAAAGAACAAATCAGTAACATGTGAAGCATCATCAGTCTTGTGGTATGGAATAAAATGAGCCATCTTTGAGAACCTATCCACAACCACAAACATAGAATCTCTACCATACCTAGACCTGGGCAATCCTAACACAAAGTCCATTGAAATATCTACCTATGGTTCAGTAGGAATAGGTAGTGGAGTGTACAAGCCATGAGGTTGAACCTTAGAGTTAGCTTGTCTACAGGTTATACATTTCTCGCAAATGCGCTCAACATCTCTCCTCATGCGTGGCCACTAAAAATGCTCTTGTAAGACCCCTAAGGTCTTCGCTATCCCAAAATGCCCCATCAATCCCCCACCATGGGATTCTCTCACTAGTAACTCTCTAATAGAACAATTAGGAATACAAAGTTTGTTCTCCCTAAATAGAAAACCATTATGCCTAAAGAACTTACTATAGGCCCCTTCTCACAACATGCATAATCTTGACTAAAGTCAGAATCCAAAGCATACAACTCCTTTATATGTTCAAAACCAAGAAGCTTAGTATCTAGAGTTGAGATTAGCATGTACCTTCTCGAAAGCGCATCAGCAACGACGTTTTCCTTACCTTGTTTGTAACGAATGACATATGGGAATGTCTCAATAAACTTCACCCATCGTGCATGTCTCCTATTCAACTTGTGTTACCCTTTCAAGTGCTTCAACGACTCATGGTCGGTGTGAATGACAAATTCCTTAGGCCACAGATAGTGTTGTCAAGTCTCCAATGCTCGAACCAATGCATATAGCTCCTTATCATAAGTGGGAAACTTCAATGCTGCCCTGTCAACTTCTCACTGAAATATGCAATTGGTCTCCTCTCTTGCATAAGCACGGCACCAATACCTACACCAAAAGCATCGCATTCAATTTCAAAGGTCTTTGCAAAATCAGGTAATGCAAGTAAAGGAGCATTAGTCAACTTCCCTTTCAACAATTGAAACGCCTTCTCTTGTTCTTCTCCCCACTTGAATCCCACATTCTTTTTAATGACCTCAGTGATCGGTGCGGCTATACTGCTGAAATCCTTCACAAAGCGCCAATAAAAACTTGCAAGACCGTGAAAACTCCGCACTTGGCTCACACTTGTGGGACTAGGCCACTCTCTAATAGCACGAATCTTCTCTTCATCAACCTGTATTCCCTGCGCACTGACAACAAATCCAAGAAATACAAGTCTATCCGTGCAAAAGGTGCACTTCTTGAGGTTAGCAAACAACTTTTCTTTCCTAAGCACCTCCAAAACATCTTTCAAATGCATTAAATGATCATCTAAGTTCCTGCTGTAAATAAGAATATCATCAAAGTAGACAACCACAAACTTTCCAATGAATGTTCTCAAAACATGGTTCATTAATCTCATAAAGGTACTGGGCGCATTAGTTAACCCAAAGGGCATAACTAACCACTCATATAATCCATATTTTGTTTTGAAAGCAGTTTTCCACTCATCTCCCTCTTTCATCCTAATCTGATGATATCCACTCTTTAAATCAATCTTAGAAAATATGCAAGAACCATGCAATTCATCTAGCATATCATCTAAGCGTGGAATGGGATGTCTATACTTTACCGTGATGTTGTTGATAGCGCGACAATCAACACACATCCTCCATGTCCCATCTTTCTTAGGTACTAGAATCACTGGAACTGCGCATGGACTCATACTTTCTCTCACGTACCCCTTCGCCATCAGCTCGCTAACCTGTCTTTGGAGTTCCTTAGTCTCCTCTGGATTACTCCTATAAGCTGGTTTATTGGAATTGACGCTCCAGTACAAGGTCGATTTGATGCTCAATACCACGCACAGGTGGTAATCCTCTAGGAATCTCCTCTGAAAGACGTCCTCAAACTCCTGCAAAAGGGAAACAATAGAACTAGGCAAAGAGTTAGAAAAATCGTTAGTACTCAAGCATTCTTCCTTAAAAACCAGCAACAACATCGGTTGCTTCATCACTAAAGCTCTCCTCACTGAACTCACTCTTGCCACACAACTCTCCTTTTGCAAGGCTGCACTCTCCTTTTCTCTCACCACCAAAGCTGGACCCCTCTTAGCTTGGTCTCTCTCGCTCTTTCCAGCCTTCCACTCTTTTGTATTTTCATTCTTTTTATCTTTTTCTTTTGCTCTCTCACTCTCTTTAATTTTCTCACTCTCTCGGTGTTTCCCCATTGATTGTTGCAGCTGTAATTGATCTTCATACACCTGCTTTGGAGTCATTGGCTTGAGTGTAAAACTCTTGCCACGATGAATAAGCGAATACTTATTCAAGAAGCCATCATGTATAGCCTTCCTATCGAATTGCCATGGCCTCCCCAACAGAATATGACATGCTTGCATGGGCACAACATCACACATAACCTCATCCTCATATCTTCCAATGCGGAAAACAATCATAGATTGTTTAGTCACCTTGGTTTCCCCACTATCATTCAGCCATTGCAATTTATATGGGGTGGGATGTTTGGTGGTCTTCAATCCCAACTTCTCAACAATAAATGTGCTCACCACATTTGTGCAACTGCCCCCATCAATAATCATGCTACAAAGCTGGTTATTAATGTGGCAACGAGTATGGAAAATGTTTTCCCGTTGCACTTCAGCTTCTTCTTTAACCTGCACATTTAATACCCTTTTCACCACTGCTACTAGCCTACCCTCATCAGCCTCTTCCTCAATCTCCTCATCAGTGGCATCCTCAAGTGATGGCATGGAGTCATGATCTGACTCGCTATCTGTCACTATCTCTCCATTCTTCATGACCATAGCCCTTCTATTGGGGCATTGGTTCGCTACATGTCCCTTTCCTTGGCATTTAAAGCATTTGATATCTCTACTCCTAGGAGTAGGGTCAGATTTACCTTGACTTCCATGGGTGGAGGTCTCCTGCCTTTGCTCATTCTTTGGCTTGGTAGAAAATGACTTCTCCTCTTTCTTCCACGTGCTAGTCTTCCAATTGGATGAACTAGAACTCTGGGAGAATCTGTTATTGCTGCTACCTCTTTTCTTCAATTGATTTTCAACTTTGATAGCCATATGGACCATCTCCTCCAACTCCACATAATGCTGGAGTTCCACAACATTTTGAATATCCCTATTCAAACCCGCAAGAAATCTTGCCATGGTGGCCTCACGATCTTCTGCCATGTTTGCCCTTATCATTATCATCTCCATCTCCTTAAAATAATCGTCTACACTCCTACTTCCTTGCTTGAGATTTTGCAATTTATTGTGCAACTCCCTATAGAAGTATGCAGGCACAAATCGCTTCTTCATAACTCTCTTCATCTCTTCCCATGTCTCAATTGGTGGCTCTCCACTCCTCCTTCTACTCAACACAATTGATCCCACCACACTATGGCATAATCTGAAAATTCAATTGCTGCCAGCTTCACCTTCTTCCTCTCAGAATACTCATGGCAATCGAATACCAACTCCACCTTCTTTTCCCATTCCAAGTAAGCTTCAGGATCATTCTTACCTTGGAATGGTGGTATCTTCATTTTAATATTGCCTAGGTTGTTGTCCTCCCAATTCCTATCACCTCTACCTTCCCAATTTCTAGCGCCTCTATCTTCCCAATTCCTAACTCCTCTATCTCCCCAATTTCTGTTTCCTTTGTTTCTCCTCCTATAATTATCATATGACTCCTCATTTTCAGAAAACTCTTCCTCATTCCCCACTTCCTTCATAGGAGGATTCTCCTTCCTTCGCCCTTGAGAATTACTCAAAACCAACTCCAACTTCCTATCTACCCTATCATTTATATCCTCCATTCCTTCTTTGAACATACGTCTCATTTCACTCGTCGCCTCCATCATGAGTTTAGGATCGAAACCCCCAAACACACCTTCAGAAGAATTTTTATCCGACATTTTGCTGCAAAACAGAAAACGTTAGTAATAAAACAATTCCTCACAATTCACTCCCTTGCGTGTATCACTCAATGGATGGATCGCTCAATCACTCGTGTATGCACACAATAAATTAATCGCCACTCTCAAATTCCTCTTTGTTGGTTCTTTTGGAACTAATCCCAAACCTTCAACAAACCCTCTTCGAAGAGTTCAATAATAGAAATCCTAAAAATCAATGAACCCTAAAAAAAAAAAATCAAATCTTTGCGGTTATCTCAACTAGAAATGAAATCTACTATAGTCAACAACCCACAAAAACCTCAATTAAACTAACAATTCAAATCAAATTTTCTTTTCACCTTTTTTTTATACGATTTTTTTTTGTATGAATTTTTTTTTATTCTATGGATAAGAATCAAATACAAGATAAATCTTACAAGGAATTCAAATCTCTAGAACAAATATCACTATGGAATCAAATATAATCTAATTAGATATGAACGATTGGAGATTAGGGTTTGGTATTGCCTTTCTCTAATCGAACTGAAATTGGTGATTTTGACAAACCTAAGGCTCTGATACCAAACTGATACGAACCACGCCAACATGTGACGAAACCCTATATCAATACGCTTGATTATCTAGATTCCCAAGACCTCAAAATCAATGGAATCGCGACCCGTTGTCTATATGGAGACAAGAACCTTGGTATAAGCGATGACGCCACAATTAGGGATGGAAAACCCAATTGATAAGTCTAGATTTGAACACAACGAATTGGATTCGAAGGGTTCAAAGAAAAAAGTTCTTTCAAGAACTCTAAAGAGAAATACTCTCAAATTTTCATTTCATTCTGGTTCTTAAAAGATCACATATGATGGGTTTTTATAGGCTTAACTAGCCTAAAAATTAAGCAACTAAATAATAAATACATGGAAAATTATTTATACTAGGGTTAGTTTCCTTGTAAAAATGGCTAGGCTAATTAAAGGCCTTCAATCAAGGCCGAACTTGCCAATTGCCATCCAATGATGTTACATGTCTTCAAATCATCCTGGGTAAAGTGTGAATGAGTTTCCTCTTCTTGGACTTGATGAATTAGTCCATTCAATGCTTCCTTGAATTTCTTAGCTCGGCTTCTAGTATTCGGTCCAATCGGTACTTTGAGCGGATCCCTAATCCATCTTCTGGATTGGCTAGCTTGGACTCCATCATCATCACAAACACACACACAAAATCGTGAGAAGTTAATGATGAGAATCAGATGACGTTATATCATATTTAAGTTTATGTCGTTTTAGGATATTTATTATTTTCTTAGGGATGTTTATTGTATTTATTAGGGATATTTAAGTTTCTGTGTCTTTTCAGATTTTTTTTAATGTCTTTTCATATTTTCTTGTTTAATTGTCAAGTTTGTCTTTACATATTCCTATGAGTCATTAATAGGTTATTTTCTTATTTATTACAGCTTAGTTTTTAGGCTAATTAAAAGCTTATATAAACTAATGGGATGTAACATATATGATATATCTTTGATAATGAAAAATGAGATTTTCTTCTCTTTGAGTTCTGGAAAGAACTTATTTATGAACTTATCGGAGTTTCTCATGACGTTCAATCCCTTTGACTTATCAATCGGTTTACCATTACCGGTTGTGGCGTCTACCACTATACCAAGGTTCTTACCTCCATATAGGCAATGGTCGCGGTTTCCACCAGTTTTCTTAGACGGTCGTTTGGGGTTTAATTCCATTTGACGAACGTTGGGTCTTAGGTTTAATATACCTAAGGTTTTCCGTATCGTTTGGTATCAGAGCACAGGATTTCTAAAAATCATATCCAATTCGATCAGAGTAACTCGAGTCTCTCATATCCTACTTGTATCTTATTTAAAAAAAAAGGACGAAGAAAAGAGGAAGAGAAAAAAAAATTGATGTTTATCGCTTATCAATCTGGTTAGATTTTTAGGACAGAAGTTTCAAGCATATTGGTGTTTGGTCTCAAGGCAGGTCGCTTGTGGTTTACATCAGTTTGGAGATTCAACGATAAAACTTTTTTTTTTTATGGGTGAACGCCACGGGAAAAAACTCAATAAGTTCAAACAAGTTCTTTCATAGACTCAAAGAGAAAAAAAACTCTCAAATTTTCATTTATTCCAGTCTGTCTCGATTACATATGATGAGTTTTTATAGGCTTTATTTAGCCTAAAAACTGAGCAACTAAATAATAAATACATGAAGACATAAAAGAAATTCAAACTAAGCAAAACCTAAGACCCAACGCTCGTCAAATAGAATTGAACCCCAAGGATCGTCTAAGAAACTGGTGGAAAATCTTGATCCATTAGTTGAGTAAGCCTAAGAACCTTGATATAAAGATCTTGACCCTTTAGCCACAATCAGGCATGAAAAAACCCAATTGATAAGTCATGATGAATGCCAATGATAAAAACCTGATGAGTTCAAACAAGTTCTTTCCGGAACTTAAAGAGAAAAAAACTCTCAAATTTTCATTCATTTAGTCTATTTGAAAAGATTACATATGATGGGTTTTTATAGGCTTTAGTTAGCCTAAAAAATGAGCAACTAAATAATAAATACATGGAAGACATAAAAGAAATTCAAACTAAGCAATAAATACAAATGACGCCATCCGATCCTCATAAAATTTGAGAGTTTTTTTCTCTTTAAGTTTTGGAAAGAGCTTGTTTGAACTTATCAAGTTTTTACCCGTGGCGTTCACCATGACTTACTAATCGGGTTTTCCATGGCCGATTGTGGCGTCCTCCTTTATACCAAGGTAAGGTTGGTATTTCCTAAAGGGTCAAGATCCTTATATCCAGGTTTTTAGGATTACTCAATTAATGGGTCACGGTTTTCCACTAGGTTTCCTAGACAATCCTTGAGGTTCAATTCCATTTCACGAATGTTGGGCTTTAGGTTTAATATACCTAAGGTTTTCGTATCATCGCTGGAGAAGTTTCCAAATTCAAAGAGAGCTAGATGTCAGTTGAAAGAACATAGATGTGCATGGGTAAATAATGATGGCTTTGGCATCTGGCAGTGAGAGAGACCATAATGTTCTGATTCTCGAGATCCGCTCTCACATTTCTGATAAGCAAGGGTTAGTGT
This sequence comes from Combretum micranthum, assembly GCA_024138025.1. Classification (NCBI taxonomy): domain Eukaryota; kingdom Viridiplantae; phylum Streptophyta; class Magnoliopsida; order Myrtales; family Combretaceae; genus Combretum; species Combretum micranthum. The sequence continues at coordinate 2,147,081 of JAMXBD010000051.1, forward strand.
GTCCCTACCCTCCTTGAAATTCTCTATAAATACTTGGGCTCTAAAATCTAGTTTCTCATTCCAAGCATTCCCAATTTCTTTAGAATGGGCAATCTCATACTTTCCTTAATTGTGCAAAAGCTTTCATCATGGCGAGGCTAGTTAGAGTGCTCAAGTAATTCTAAGTCTAAATCTTTTTCTTATTTATAGGGAGTGTAAGCTCGCTAATGCAGTGGAGCGGAATGATGATTGACCCTCCTCTAGTATAGAAAGTTCGAGCTCAAGCAAGACAGATAGACGATCCAGTGAGAGGACCGCCCCAAGAGATAACCCTACTATTGAAGTTTGAGAAGTTGTTAAGGATAAAAGAAGAGGCAAGGAATTGTTGTAAACCCCCTCAATTTTAGGGTAAAATTGAGTAAACTCAAATCCTAGTTAAACCAGAACTTCACAAGTCAACGAGGATCAGAGCATGACGGTGGTTTTAACTTCGGCAATCCGCGCTCGAAACCTGAGAATAATAGAAATGAGTTAATAGTAAAATATAGTTTAGAAAATTATAAGATAGCATAAAAAGATCATTTCATAAAAAATTTGATCATTTCGAACCCGAATGGGATCAACTCTCGAAAAATGTGTCCCGATGCTTAGGATAGTAATGAAAGTATGGTTAAACTCGTAATTTAACAAGGATCCATAAAATATCACTTTCATAATTTTTCGGTATCTAAAAATATTAGATGTAGCATATTTACACATATTTTTATTACTATTGGTATCTTATTTGTCTAGTCTACTATTCATTATACAGTTTCTATTATTCATTACCATTCACCTATCTCTATTTTTTTTTTACAATTTACATACTTATTCTTACATTTTTACATTTCCCATACAACATTTTACTAAACTTCTTTCACACTGCATTATATTTCTTTATATCAAAAATTAATTTTTTCATCTCTCTCTTTCTCCTTCCATCCATGAACCGACCCCCCCTCCCCCTCTTTCTCTTTCAATTTATTTTATCACATATAAAATCCCTCCACAAATCTCTATAAATACCCCTCCCTCCTTCACTATTTTTCCATACTTTCTTACCTTAACATAACCCTACTAAATTCTCTCCTCAAATTCTCTCTCTAACCATTACTACATAAACTCCTTTCTTCACATACAACTACGAACACTCTATATCTTCTTCCATCTCCACATAAACCTTAGGTAAAAGTTCACAATATTTATTCTTCATGCCATGTAACTTAACATGACAATGGTGTATGTTTTCTAAACCTATGGGTTATGGAAGCAACACTATATTCATGTTTTGTTTTTATTCATGTACAAAACTTTCATTATGTTATTATATTGTTATGTTGTTATTATTGCTCTAATCTAACTCCATATATATATATATTATGTATATCTATATCTATATGTCATAGAGTGTAAATGCTCACTAACCTAACATCTTATTATTATGCCTTTTCTTTTCTTTCTTTTATCTTCTTTTTTGGAACTAGTCTATTCTTAGTTCCGGGAATCCTTAATGAAGCTACAACTCCCAATACTTAACCTTATATATATACTTATTTGCTTCTTATATCTCTATCTTTCTTTAGTGAAAGTTGTGATTTTTAGATCTAGGGTTTGATTTTAAAAAAAGGAAAGAGCCCAATACGAGTGGATGATAACAAACCCATCTTTCATACACGATGTTTGGCGATTGACAAGGTTTGCAACTCGGATATTGATAGTGGAAGTTTTATAAATATCGTTAGTACCTTGTTGTGGAAAAATTGGGTTTGAAAACTTTGAAGCTTAGAGCATCATACAAAATACACGATGATGGTGGAGAATTTATGGTGACTGAGCAGGTTTGGATTGGCTTTTGTATTGGAAAATATTATGATGAAATTTTATGTGATGTAATTCCAATTCAATCTGGTCATACTTTGTTGGCGCGGCCATTGAAGTCTAAAAGGAAAGCTAAGTATGATGGATGCAAAGATTGCTATAATTTGGTTTTCAGCCAAAAGCGAGTGATTTTAGTAGCCCTTGATCCATGGGAAGATATTAAAGATCATATGAGGATTGCAAGGCAATTCAAGAGAAGAGAAGAAGAAAAAATTGCTCTAGGAAAACAAAAGAGTGAAGAAAAGCTTGAGAAAGATGAAAATAATGAGAGGAGTATGAGAGAGGAAAAGAGTGACGAAAACAGTTCGGTGAGCACTGAGGAAAAAGAATGCGAAACACTGCAGAGTTATGTTTGCTTATCAACTAATGATTTTTCCTTTCCTAGTGAAATTGATTCATCATTACAGGAACTCAAAGAAATATGTCCTCAAGAAGATCAAGAAGAAATAAAGCCTCAATCTGATTTCCTTTATTGCAATTTAGAAGAGTCCAAGAACGAAGATTCAAGGACGAATCTTTTCAAAGATGGAGGGAATGGTGTGATTCTAGTATCAAATTTAAATCCGACCATGATCATGTCCAAAGCTTTGCTTCCAAGGATTGGAGATTCAATAGCTGGAGTTTCAATGCTGAAAACCCGAGTCAAGCGAACCAAGGATGTTTACAAAATAGTTTGGGACTTAGAAGATTGAAGTTGTAGAGCTGTTGTACGGTACACTGCCGGCCTCCATTATAATTTGATGACTTTTGGAATTTCTTTTATGGCTTTCCATATTTCTTTATTTTTACTGATGTATGATTAATCATAATTACCATTTTTTCAGTTACGTTGAAATTTATGTGATTACCATAATTATGTCTTTCAGTTACGTTGTCAGTTATGTAACCACTACAATTCTATTTTCAATTACGATTATGTAACTGCCTTGTAATCGCCTATACATAAAGACTAGGAGATACTCAATGTAAAAAATAATATTATGAGTTATTTCTTTTAAATGAAATCGAGAGCTTTCTCTCTGTGTGTTCTTGATTCAACATGTTCATGAACTCATCGGATTTCATCAGTGGCACTCAAATCCTTTGACTTATCAATCTGAACTCCATCACCGGTTGCGGCCTCTTCAATATACCAAGGTTCTTGCCTCCATATAGGCAACGGGTCGCGGTTTCCACCAAGGTTTCTAGGACGATCCTTGGGATTCAATTCCATTTGACGAACGTTGGGTCTCCAGTTTAATATACCTAAGGTTTTCCGCATCATTTGGTATCAGAGCCTAGGTTTTTCTAAGAATCCACATCCCAGTTCGATTGGAGGTAACTCGAATCGTCCATATCCTTTGATTGTTTTCTTTATCGATTTTGGGAGTTGTCTGATTTGGTTAATTGTTTGTTATTAGCATTTTAGTTTCTGGTGTCTTTGCAATTAAAAAAAAAAAAGTGCCTGTTGGGGTTCTTTAGTGAAAGTTGTGATTTTTAGATCTAGGGTTTGATTTAAAAAAAAAAAGAAAGAGCCAAATACGAGTGGATGATAACAAACCCATCTTTCATACACGATGTTTGGCGATTGACAAGGTCTGTAACTCGGATATTGATAGTGGAAGTTTTATAAATATCGTTAGTACCTTGTTGGTGGAAAAATTGGGTTTGAAAACTTTGAAGCTTAGAGCAACATATAAAATACACGATGATGGTGGAGAATTTATGGTGACTGAGCAGGTTTCGATTGGCTTTTGTATTGGAAAATATTATGATGAAATTTTATGTGATGTAATTCCAATTCAATCTGGTCATACTTTGTTGGGGCGGCCATTGAAGTCTAAAAGGAAAGCTAAGTGTGATGGATGCAAAGATTGCTATAATTTGGTTTTTAGCCAAAAGTGAGTGATTTTAGTAACCCTTGATCCATGGGAAGATATTAAAGATCATATGAGGATTGCAAGGCAATTCAAGAGAAGAGAAGAAGAAACAATCGCTCTAGGAAAACAAAAGAGTGAAGAAAAGCTTGAGAAAGATGAAAATAATGAGAGGAGTATGAGAGAGGAAAAGAGTGACGAAAACAGTTTAGTGAGCACTGAGGAAAAAGAATGCGAAACGCTGCAGAGTTATGTTTGCTTATCAACTAATGATTTTTCCTTTCCTAGTGAAATTGATTCATCATTACAGGAACTCAAAGAAAATGTCCTCAAGAAGATCAAGACGAAAGAGAGCCTCAATCTGATTTCCTTTCTTGCAATTTAGAAGAGTCCAAGAACGAAGATTCGATGACGAATCTTTCAAAGATAGAGGGAATGGTGTGATTCTAGTAGCATCAAATTCAAATCCGACCATGATCATGTCCAAAGCTTTGCTTCCAGGGATTGGAGATTCTATAGTTGGAGTTTCAATGCTGAAAACCCGAGCCAAGTGAACCAAGGATGTTTACAAAATAGTTTGGGACTTAGAAGATTGAAGTTGTGGAGCTATTGTACGGTATACTGCCGGCCTCAATTATAATTTGATGACTTTTGGAATTTCTTTTGTGGCTTTCCATATTTCTTTATTTTTACCGATGTATGATTAATCATAATTACGTTTTTTCATTTACGTTGAAAGTTATGTGACTACCATAATTATGTCTTTCAGTTATGTTGTCAGTTATGTAACCGCTACAATTCTATTTTCAATTACGATTATGTAACTGTCTTGTAATTGCCTATATATAAAGCCTAGTAGATACTCAATGTAAAAATAATATTATGAGTTATTTCTTTTAAATGAAATCGAGAGCTTTCTCTCTATGTGTTCTTGATTCAACATGTTCATGAACTCATCGGATTTCATCCGTGGTACTTAAATCCTTTGACTTATCAATCTGAACTCCATCACCGGTTGCGGCGTCTTCAATATACAAGGTTCTTGCCTCCATATAGGCAATGGGTCGCGGTTTCCACTAAGGTTTCTAGGACGGTCCTTGGGATTCAATTCCGTTTGACGAACGTTGGGTCTCGAGTTTAATATACCTAAGGTTTTCCGCATCATTTGGTGTCGGAGCCTAGGTTTTTCTAAGAATCCACATCCCAGTTCGATTGGAGGTAACTCGAATCGACCATATCCCTTGATTGTTTTCTTTATCGGTTTTAGGAGTTGTCTGATTTGGTAATTGTTTGTTATTAGCATTTTAGTTTCTGGTGTCTTTGCAATTAAAAAAGAAAAGAAAAGAAAATTCTTGCAAAAAAAAAAAAGTGCCTGTTGGGGTTCTTTAGTGAAAGTTGTGATTTTTAGATCTAGGGTTTGATTAAAAAAAAAGAAAGAGCCAAATACGAGTGGATGATAACAAACCCATCTTTCATACACGATGTTTGGCGATTGACAAGGTCTGCAACTCTGATATTGATAGTGGAAGTTTTATAAATATCGTTAGTACCTTATTGGTGGAAAAATTGGGTTTGAAAACTTTGAAGCTTAGAGCAACATACAAAATACACGATGATGGTGGAGAATTTATGGTAACTGAGCAGGTTTCGATTGGCTTTTCTATTGGAAAATATTATGATGAAAATTTATGTGATGTAATTCCAATTCAATCTAGTCGTACTTTGTTGGGGCGGCCATTGAAGTCTAAAAGGAAAGCTAAGTGTGATGGATGCAAAGATTGCTATAATTTGGTTTTCAGCCAAAAGCGAGTGATTTTAGTAGCCCTTGATCCATGGGAAGATATTAAAGATCATATGAGGATTGCAAGGCAATTCAAGAGAAGAGAAGAAGAAAAAATTGCTCTAGGAAAACAAAAGAGTGAAGAAAAGCTTGAGAAAGATGAAAATAATGAGAAGAGTATGAGAGAGGAAAAGAGTGATGAAAACAGTTCGGTGAGCACTGAGGAAAAAAAATGCGAAACATTGCAGAGTTATGTTTGCTTATCAACTAATGATTTTTCCTTTCCTAGTGAAATTGATTCATCATTACAGAAACTCAAAGAAATATGTCCTCGAGAAGATCAAGACGAAATAGAGCCTCAATCTAATTTCCTTTCTTGCAATTTAGAAGAGTCCAAGAACGAAGATTCGAGGACGAATCTTTTCAAAGATGGAGGGAATGGTGTGATTCTAGTAGCATCAAATTTAAATCCGACCATGATCATATCCAAAGCTTTGCTTCCAGGGATTGGAGATTCAATAGCTGGAGTTTCAATGCTGAAAACCCGAGTCAAGCGAACCAAGGATGTTTACAAAATAGTTTAGGACTTAGAAGATTGAAGTTGTGGAGCTATTATGCGGTACATTGCCGGCCTCCATTATAATTTGATGACTTTTGGAGTTTCTTTTGTGGCTTTCCATATTTCTTTATTTTTACCGATGTATGATTAATCATAATTACGTTTTTTGCATTTACGTTGAAAGTTATGTGACTACCATAATTATGTCTTTCAGTTACGTTGTCAGTTATGTAACCGCTACAATTCTATTTTCAATTACGATTATGTAACTGCCTTGTAATTGCCTATATATAAAGCCTAGTAGATACTCAATGTAAAAATAATATTATGAGTTATTTCTTTTAAATGAAATCGAGAGCTTTCTCTCTGTGTGTTCTTGATTCAACATGTTCATGAACTCATCGGATTTCATCCGTGGTACTCAAATCCTTTGACTTATCAATCCGAACTCCATCACCGGTTGCGGCGTCTTCAATATACCAAGGTTCTTGCCTCCATATAGGCAACGGGTCGCGGTTTCCACCAATGTTTCTAGGACGGTCCTTGGGATTCAATTCCGTTTGACGAACGTTGGGTCTCGAGTTTAATATACCTAAGGTTTTCCGCATCATTTGGTATCGGAGCCTAGGTTTTTCTAAGAATCCACATCCCAGTTCGATTGGAGGTAACTCGAATCGTCCATATCCTTTTATTGTTTTCTTTATCGGTTTTGGGAGTTGTTTGATTTGGTTAATTGTTTGTTATTAGCATTTTAGTTTCTGGTGTCTTTGCAATTAAAAAAAAAAAAGTGCCTGTTGGGGTTCTTTAGTGAAAGTTGTGATTTTTAGATCTGGGGTTTGATTTATAAAAAAGAAAAGAGCCAAATATGAGTGGATGATAACAAACCCATCTTTCATACAGGATGTTTGGCAATTGAGAAGGTCTGCAACTCGGATATTGATAGTGGAAGTTTTATAAATATCGTTAGTAGCTTGTTGGAGGAAAAATTGGGTTTGAAAACTCTGATGCTTAGAGCACCATACAAAATACACGATGATGGTGGAGAATTTATGGTGACTGAGCAGGTTTGGATTGGCTTTTCTATTGGAAAATATCATGATGAAATTTTATGCGATGTAATTCCAATTCAATCTGGTCATACTTTGTTGGGTACGGCCATTGAAGTCTAAAAGGAAAGTTAAGTATGATGGATGCAAAGATTGCTATAATTTGGTTTTTTCAGCCAAAAGCGAGTGATTTTAGTAGCCCTTTGATCCATGGGAAGATATTAAAGATCATATGAGGATTGTAAGGCAATTCAAGAGAAGAGAAGAAGAAAAAATCGCTCTAGGAAAACAATAGAGTGAAGAAAAGCTTGAGAAAGATGAAAATAATGAGAGGAGTATGAGAGAGGAAAAGAGTGACGAAAACAGTTTAGTGAGCACTGAGGAAAAAGAATGCGAAACACTGCAGAGTTATGTTTGCTTATCAACTAATGATTTTTCCTTTCCTAGTGAAATTGATTCATCATTACAGGAACTCAAAGAAATATGTCCTCGAGAAGATCAAGACGAAAGAGAGCCTCAATCTAATTTCCTTTCTTGCAATTTAGAAGAGTCCAAGAACGAAGATTCGAGGACGAATCTTTTCAAAGAAGGAGGGAATGGTGTGATTCTAGTAGCATCAAATTTAAATCCGACCATGATCATGTCCAAAGATTTTGATGCGAGAACCTTCGCAATCACGCGTGAGAACCCTTTTGGATATTATGAACCCCTAGCACAGTAATACGAAAACCCACGAATTCTATCGGTAATCAATCCCTAAGTTGGATTAGAAATAGATTTGTCTTAGTGTTTGATCTGAATAGATAGAACAAGGTCAGCCCTATCTCCGAAACACTCCACAAAGAAGGCGATCAAAACTCCTTTGAATGTTCGTGTAGCATGTATTCTAAATCAAGAACACAAAGATTTCAAGCAAAAGCTTTGGTTTTTCATTCAACAACAATCTGTCTTTTACAAACAACCAAATAGGTTTATATACCCAAAACAAAGGAAAACAAAACGTCAAAACAAGGAATTAATACGTCCTAAATGATGGCTGGAGGCCATGAGAAAACTGGACAAATTTCGCAAAGTTAAAAAAAAAACAGCCAGAGGGGTCATGGCCGGCGGCCTTGGGAGAATGGCTGGGCCTTGGGAATGGCTGGCGGCCATTCTTGCTGCTCCTGCAAATCAGCTTCCCTTTGCTCTATTTAAATGTTGCTTCAAAAATATTGAAGTATACTTGCTCCCTCCTTGTTCCAAAGCCTTGATAATCTTGTGATTCATCCTTGGCATGCTCTAATAAGCCTTGGAAGTGATTATTGTAGGCTTGTTGAAGCTTCTTAGCTCGAGCTCTTGTGATTGGTCCTTGAGGAAAACTTATTGAACTTGAATTCCTTTGAGTTTCCGTGGTAGCCATTTGATCTTCATGTTGGTTTGAATCTAAACTTTGGACCGTTGGCTCTTTCGTAACATTCCCCCTCTCCTCAAAAGGATTCGTCCTCGAATCAAAAGCATCACCTACATCAAAAGGACTAAGATCAGCAACATTAAAGGTTGCACTAACATTATACTCACCAGGTAAGTCCACTTTATAGGCATTATCATTGATCCGTTCAAGTATCTGAAATGGACCATCTCCTCTTGGATTCAATTTAGACTTTCGTTGTATTGGAAACCGCTCTTTGCGAAAATGAACCCAAACCCAATCTCCGGGTTGAAAAATCATAGGTCTCCTTCCTTTGTTCACCCTTGAAGCTACCTTGGCATTTTGTTGCTCAATTCGGTCCTTCACCTGTTTATGTAGCTTCCTCACAAAATCTGCCTTAGATTCAGCATCAAAACTAACAAACTTGTTAGGCGGTAATGGCAATAAATCAATAGGAGATAGTGGATTAAAACCATAAACAATCTCAAATGGAGAACAATGAGTAGTGCTATGAATAGCCCTATTATATGCAAACTCCACAAAAGGTAGGCAATCCTCCCAAGTCCTAATGTTTTTCTCTATTATTGCCCTCAACAATTGAATCAAAGTGCGATTTACCACCTCCGTTTGTCCATCCGTTTGTGGGTGACAGGTAGTTGAAAACATGAGCTTAGTCCCCAACTTTCCCCACAAAACTCTCCAGAAATGACTCAAAAATTTTACATCCCTATCACTAACAATGCTTTTAGGTATGCCATGCAAACGCACTACCTCTCTAAAGAACAAATCAGCAATGAATGTAGCATCATCAGTTTTATGACATGGAATAAAATGAGCCATTTTACTAAACCTATCAACCACCACAAAAATACTATCATGTCCTTTCCTAGTCCTAGGCAATCCTAGTACAAAATCCATAGACACAGCAGTCCAAGGTTCATCAGGAACAGGTAATGGTGTATATAATCCATGTGGTTGTAGTTTAGACTTAGCCTCCTTACATGTAATGCAATGTTGACAAACTTTATGCACATCATGTCTCATGCCAGGCCAGAAAAATGTTCATGCAGCATATCATAGGTCTTATCTACCCCGAAATGCCCCATTAAGCCCCCTCCATGTGCTTCCTTAACCAACAATTCCCTAATAGATCCTTTGGAATGCACAATTTATTCTTCTTAAACAAGAATCCATTGGACACAAAGTAATCATTTATTCCAGTCCCATCAACACAAGCATTAAAAATTTCAGAAAAATCAACATCTGTTGGATACAAATCTTTTACTAACTCAAAACCTAGCAAAGAAGTACTAAGAGAGTTAAGTAAAGCATACCTCCTGGAAAGTGCATCAGCAACAATATTTTCCTTACCTTGCTTGTATTTGATCACATATGGGAATGTTTCAATGAATTCCACCCACTTGGCATGCCTCCGGTTCAGCTTATCTTGACCTTTCAGATGTTTCAAGCTTTCATGATCAGTATGTATGACAAACTCCTTAGGCCAAAGGTAGTGTTGCCATGTTTGTAAGGCTCGAACTAAGGCATACAACTCCTTGTCATATGTTGGATACTTCAATGCCGCTCCACTCAACTTTTCACTGAAGTACATTAGTGGCCTGTGGTCCTGCATTAAAACAGCTCCAATTCCTATGCCACTAGCATCACATTCAATCTCAAAAGTTTTGTCAAAATCAGGTAAAGCAAGCAATGGTGCATTACACAATTTTTCTTTAAGTTCATTAAAGGCATGTTCTTGTGTATCGCCCCAAGTAAATCCAACATTCTTTTTAACAAGCTCATTCAATGGTGCAGCAATAGTACTAAAATCCTTGATGAATCTTCTATAAAATCCAGCAAGTCCATGAAAACTCCGCACCTCACTAGCTGTCTTAGGTCTAGGCCACTCCTTAATGGCTCTAACCTTCTCTTCATCAACCTCCACTCCATGACTAGACACAACAAAACCAAGAAAATTAACCTTATCCATGCAAACTACACTTCTTAAGGTTTGCAAATAATTTCTCCTCCCTTAGTTTTGCCAAAACCAGTTTCACATGCACAACATGATCATTCAAAGACTTAGAGTAAATCAAAATATCATCAAAATAAACCACAACAAATTTACCTAAGTATTCACGCAGCACATGATTCATCAAACGCATAAAAGTACTAGGTGCATTTGTAAGACCAAACGGCATAACAAGCCATTCATACAAACCATATTTAGTCTTAAATGCAGTTTTCCATTCATCTCCTACTTGCATGCGTATTTGATAGTAACCGGATTTTAAATCAATTTTTGTAAACAAACACGAACCATACAATTCATCTAACATATCATCTAACCTAGGAATAGGATGACGATACTTTACAGTGATTTTATTGATGGCCCTGCAGTCTACACACATTCTCCAAGTCCCGTCCTTCTTAGGTACTAAGATTACAGGAACCGAACAAGGACTTAAGCTCTCCCTCACATACCCCTTCTCCAGCAACTCCTCAACCTGCTTTTGAATCTCCTTTGCCTCACTAGGATTAGTCCTATAGGCAGGTCGGTTGGGTATGGCAGCTCCAGGAATGAAGTCAATCTTATGCTCTATGCCCCTCACTGGTGGAAGTCCACTAGGCATCTCTTCTGGAAACACATCTTCAAATTCCTGCAACAAATCAGAAAACACACTAGGCAAAGATGGGTTAATATCATTAGTGGCCAAACAAGCCCCTTTGTACAAAAGTACAAATATAGGCCTACTGGCTTTCAACGCATGCCTAACCTCACTTGTCCTAGCAATCAAACTCACACTCTTATTCTTTTGCTCTCTAGGCCGTTCTTTATTTTGCTTTTCACTCCTCTCTTTTCTTTCTCTCAACTCACCTTCAACGCTCTTTTTGTTTGCACTCTTTTTTTTCTCTCAAGAATGCTTTTTCTCTCTTCACGCTCTTTTCTTGGCCTCCTCTCTTATCCTCTCCAATTTACATTGATCTTCATACACTTCTTTAGAGGATAGTGGTGACAAAGTGGTTTTTCTTCCATCTTTGGTAAAAGTATACCTATTTAAGTAACCATCATGCATTGTTTTGCTATCAAATTGCCAAGGTCTACCTAATAAGATATCTCCAGCATGCATAGGAACAACATCACATAACACTTCATCATGATATTTACCAATGGAAAAAGAAATTAAAGCTTGCCTATTTACCTTCATCTCGCCACAGTCGCTGAGCCACTGAAGCTTGTATGGTCTAGGATGTGAAACTGTAGGCAATCCCAATCGAGTAATTAGAAGTGTACTCACCACATTTGTACAACTACCTCCATCAAAATCACACTGCATGCCCTCCCTTGCACATGGCATCGAGTATGGAATAAATTCTCTCGCTGCTCCTCATGACATTCCTCCTTCAGCTGTGTGTTAAGTGCACGCCTGGTAACAAAAATATCACCCGTCACTGGCTCCTCAACACTTCCCTCATCACTACAATCTTCCAATTCGGGCATGTTGTCATCTCCATTGTCACCATCATCTCCCTCATCATCAGTGACAACTTCACCATTTCTAACCACCATAGTCCTCCTATTAGGACATTCCCTACTAATGTGTCCAACACCCTGACACTTCCAACATTTGATATCTCTATTCCTTCCCTTCTGATCAATGATTTTGGGCTTCTCAGATGAATCCCCACTAGGCTTACCTTTTGCTACATCCACTGTAGGCTTAGTTCCACTTTTATATTCAGATTTTCCATATCCTTTCCAAGAATTATTATAACTGGAAGAAGATTTGGAAACATACCTGGTTGAACCTTTGCCTTGGAGTGCTTCTCAATTTTAATAGCAAGATGTACTATTTCCTCCAATTCTTCATAATGTAGCAAATCCACTTTGTCGGCAATCTCTTTGTTCAAACCACCCAAGAAACGTGCCATGGTGGTCTCCTCATCTTCTACTAAATCAGCCCTAGTCAAAATCATCTCCATCTCCTTGTAGTAGTCCTCCACACTCCTACTACCTTGCTTCAACAATTGTAACCTTTGAATCAATTCCCTTTGAAAATATTTGGGAACAAATCTCTTTCTCATGACGGCCTTCAAATCGGACCAATTGTCAATAGGATACTCCAGATTCCTCCTCCTGCTAGTCACCAATTGATCCCACCAAGAAATAGCATAATCCTGAAACTGAGTTACAACCAACTTCACCTTTTTCTCTTCACTATACTGGTGACAATCAAAGATCAGATCAACTCTTTTCTCCCATTGCAAATAAGCTTCTGGATCGGACTTGCCCTGAAATATAGGAAGTTTCAATTTAATATTACCCAAATCTCTATCTACATAGTCTTCATTCCACCTATTTCGACCAGTAATATAACCTTCCTGCATTCGGCCTCTTCCTACACCTCTACCACCTCTTCCTCTTCTATTGGCTATCATGGTGGCACTATCCTCAAATTCTTCCTCCACATAATCATTAGTATCCCCAACTTCATCTACCTGGGGAGGAAATTCTAACTCCTTTTACTCCACTAGAACTCGGCTCCTTTTTCTCTACAACCTGTAGCCTCAAATTAATATTTTCTATAGACTCCTTCATATCCAGTAACATTTCAGTCAAGCGTCTATATTCCGAAGCCCTAGCATCTTGCATCAAACCCCCTTCTCTTCCTCCATCATCCTTACCAACATCAATACCCTTTCCTGACATAATTTCCTGCAAAAATCAACACACGTTAATAAAAAAAAATTCCTCACAAACGCTCCCTTTCGTGTTTGCACTCTATTAGATGGAGTTGTCCACTCGTGTTTTCTCAGGAATAAGATATATCACTCGGGTATTCCTCACACCTCTCAAGCTTGTTTTCTTTCGCGTTCTTAATTGAATCACACTTTTAGAACGATTCCAAGAAATCCAAATCTGAGATAATATGAGTGTCACAAAAAGGATCTTTTTTTTTATATCAATTTCGAATTTTTTTTTCAACTCAAATCACAAGACTTGAAGATTTCAAAACCCTAACTTGTGTTTCCCTATAGATCTGAATAGATCACACCCAAAAAGATCAAAGAACAAATTTTTATGATGTAATATGAATAAAGGTGCAAACTTTTTGTTCTCACAAGAATCAAGATGTGAGCTTTATGATCTAAAAGAAATAAAGATGTAATCTTTTTGATTGATTTTTTTGAATTTGAATTCAAAGAAAACAAAAGATAGATAAAAAGAAGGATATAACCTGATCTAGAGCCAAAGCTCTGATACCAAATGATGCGAGAACCTTCGCAATCACGCGTGAGAACCCTTTTGGATATTATGAACCCCAGCACAGTAATACGAAAACCCACGAATTCTATCGGTAATCAATCCCTAAGATGGATTAGAAATAGATTTGTCTTAGTGTTTGATCTAAATAGATAGAACAAGGTCAGCCCTATCTCCGAAACACTCCACAAAGAAGGCGATCAAAACTCCTTTGAATGTTCCTTAGCATGTATTCTAAATCAAGAACACAAAGATTTCAAGCAAAAGCTTTGGTTTTTCATTCAACAATAATCTGTCTTTTACAAACAACCAAATAGGTTTATATAACCAAAACAAAGGAAAACAAAACGTCAAAACAAGGAATTAATACGTCCTAAATGATGGCTGGCGGCCAATCAAAGATGGCTGGCGGCCATGAGCAAACTGGACAAATTTCGCAAAGTTAAAAAAAAAACGGCCAGAGGGGTCATGGCCGGCGGCCTTGGGAATGGCCGGGCCTTGGAATGGCTGGCCATTCTTGCTGCTCCCTGCAAATCAGCTTCCCTTTGCTCTATTTGAATGTTGCTTCAAAAATATTGAAGTATACTTGCTCTCCTTGTTCCAAAGCCTTGATAATCTTGTGATTCATCCTTGGCATGCTCTAATAAGCCTTGGAAGTGATTATTGTAGGCTTGTTGAAGCTTCTTAGCTCGAGCTCTTGTGATTGGTCCTTGAGGAAAACTTATTGAACTTGAATTCCTTTGAGTTTCCGTGGTAGCCATTTGATCTTCATGTTGGTTTGAATCTAAACTTTGGACCGTTGGCTCTTTCGTAACATATTATGATGAAATTTTATGTGATGTAGTTCCAATGCAATCAGGTCATATTTTGTTGGGGCGGCCATGGAGGTCTAAAAGGAAAGCTAAGTATGATGGATGCAAAGATTGCTATAATTTGGTTTTCAGCCAAAAGCGAGTGATTTTAGTAGCTCTTGATCCATGGCAAGCTATTAAAGATAATATGAGGATTCAAGGGCAATTCAAGAAAAGAGAAAAGAAAAAATTGCTCTAGGAAAACAAAAGAGTGAAGAAAAGATTGAGAAAGATGAAAAAAATGAGAGGAGTATGAGAGAGGAAAAGAGTGATGCAAACAGTTCGGTGAGCATTGAGGAAAAAGAATGCGAAGCACTGCAGAGTTATGTTTGCTTATCAACTAATGATTTTTCCTTTCTTAGTGAAATTGATTCATCATTACAGGAACTCAAAGAAATATGTCCTCGAGAAGATCAAGATGAAATAGAGCCTCAATCTGATTTCCTTTCTTGCAATTTAGAAGAGTCCAAGAACGAAGATTCGAGGACGAATCTTTTCAAAGAAGGAGGGAATGATGTGATTCTAGTAGCATCAAATTTAAATCCGACCATGATCATGTCCAAAGCTTTGCTTCCAGGGATTGAAGATTCAATAGCTGGAGTTTCAATGCTGAAAACCTGAGTCAAGCGAACCAAGGATGTTTACAAAATAATTTGGGACTCAAAAGATTAAAGTTATGGAGCTGTTGTACGGTACACTGCCGGCCTACATGATAATTTGATGACTTTTAGAATTTCTTTTATGGCTTTTCATATTTCTTTATTTTTACTGATGTAGGATTAATTATAATTACGTTTTTTTCAGTTGTGTTTTTTGTTATGTGACTACCATAATTATGTCGTTCAGTTACGTTGTTAGTTATGTAACCGCTACAATTCTATTTTCAGTTACGGTTATGTAACTGCCATGTAATAGCCTACATATAAAGGCTAGTAGATACTCAATGTAAAAATAAGATTATGAGTTATTTCTTTTAAATGAATTCGAGAGCTTTCTCTCTGAGTGTTCTTGATTGAACATGTTCATAAACTCATCAGATTTCATCCGTGGCGCTCAAATTCTTTGACTTATCAATCCGAACTCCATCACCGGTTATGGCGTCTTCAAGATACCAAGGTTCTTGCATTCATATAGGCAACAGATCGCGGTTTCCACCAAGGTTTCTTAGACGGTCCTTAGGATTCAATTCCGTTTGACAAACATTGGGTCTCGAGTTTAATATACCTATGGTTTTCTGCATCATTTGGTATCAGAGCCTAGGTTTTTCTAAGAATCCTGATAAGATCATATTTTATACAAATTTTGATGATCAAAAGATGCTAGAATGGATATTTGTTTTGATTAAATTTTATGTTTCAGGACTAATTTGGATAAAGAAATCAAAACAAGAGAATTTGAATTGAAAAGAGGAAAAATTGAAGTCAAGGCCGGCAATTCATCATTGAAAGCCGCCGGCTTTTAGACGGCGTAAAATCCAAGGCCGTTGCAGCACAGCCAGCTTTGCCTAGCAGAAGATTCAACTCCCCTCAAAGCCGCCTCAAAGCTGCCGGCGTAGAAGATGAAGCAGCCAGCGTACGTGAAGGCCGGCAACCCAGAAATGAAACATCACCAGCTTTGAAGGAGTTACATTATAAGCCGGCATGAAAGCCGCTGGCTTTGAGGTAGTGTACAACAAAGATTTAAAAAGACATGAAGACATGAAACGCTTGGGGGAAAATGAAGCAACACATCTGTTGGAATGCCTACGCCGGTGTTAAAGCCGCTAACTTTAGGACGGCGTTCGTTATAAATCAGCCCAACGCTTCATTTCTGACTATATACGCCGGCTAGATCTACATCTAAGCCGCCGGCGTAGGAGCGGCCTACATTGTAACTGATATTGAAGGCTGCCAGTGCACTGCCTGCGCAAAGGACAATTTGAAGATACGCCGCCTGTAAGCCACCGGCGTAGGATCTATAACGGCCGGCGTACAATGTGAAATAGCAAAGATCATTTAATGTTTTTCTCGAAATTTTTCCTATTAATAGGGGGTCTTCTCCTCACTTTCAGAATCATCCAAGTATCCAGTAATCTAAGCATACATTCCACATTCCAAGTAGCTTTAGAATAGATTAGAACAAGCATTTCATAGAGATTTTTGAAGAGATATTTGAAGTTATACAAGAAGTTGCAAGTGAAGCTTTGATATTTTGAATTGGTGATTTCTAATCTTATTTCTTTTATGCAATTCATATATCTGAATAGTTTGATCATAATGAAATCATTTGCAATTCCTTATCTGATTTTTGAATCATCATCCATGAGTAGCTAAATCCTTTTTGTGGAAAGTTGATGAAGCTTTAAATATGCTAAAATGATTTTTGAATCCATGTTATGAGATATTTAGAATCATGAAATATTCATATTGAATTCCGATTATTCATCATACTTTTGATGTATAAGAATTTTAGTAACTCGGAAGGGAAATTAGGGTTCATATGAATTCATAAATTGAGATTAAATTGCAATTGCGGAAGCGGCATAGTTTAATCTAATTTAGAAATTGTCCATGAATATTAATGCAATGTTTTATGTTGATTTCTCACTAAGGAATTAGGAGATGTTAATATAAAGTATTAGTCAATTATAGAATCGGAAGCTTTATAATTGTAATTTTGATTCCACTAATAATTTATTTAGCGGAAGTTATTAAATTGTTTTGTGGTTTAAAAGGTTTTCAAACTTTGTTTTTAAATCTTGACAATTTCTTATGAATGTTCATGAATCTAATTATCATTATAACATGACTTCAAGTTGATTGGCAATAGTTTAAAGTGGATTCTGCTCCTTCCCACACTTTTCACCATATCCTTCTCTTTAAAAAGCTCATTGCATTCATATAGATAATTAGTTAGATAAGATAGTTTAACTTAATCATCTTAAAAAGATCAATTGCCTAGATATTAGTATTAGTTGATAATTGTCTAGTAGTTAGTAAATCCTCGTGGGATTGACACTTTATTCATGCTATATTACAATAGAAGACCTAGTACGCTTGCTAGAAATATGCTTTAAAATTTAATACTAAATACAGTACATCAAATCCACATCTCAGTTCGATTGGAGGTAACTCGAATCGTCCATATCCTTTGATTGTTTTCTTTATCGATTTTGGGAGTTGTATGATTTGGTTAGTTGTTTGCTATTAGGATTTTAGTTTTTGGTGCCTTTGTAAATAAAAAGAAAATTCGTGCAAAAAAAACCAAAAAAAAAAAAGTGCATGTTGGGGTTCTTTAGTGAATGTTATGATTTTTAGATCTAGGGTTTGATTTAAAAAAATGAGTCAAATACGAATGGATGATAACAAACCATCTTTCATACAGGATGTTTGCGAATGAGAAGGTCTGCAACTTGGATATTGATAGGGGAAGTTTTGTAAATATTGTTAGTACCTTGTTGGTGGAAAAATTGGGTTTCAAAACATTGAAGCTTAGAGCACCATGCAAAATACATGATGATTGTGAGGAATTTACGGTGACTGAGAAGGTTTGGATTGCCTTTTCTATTGGAAAATATTGTGATGAAATTTTATGTGATGTAATTCCAATGCAATCTGGTCATATTTTGTTGGGGTGGCCATGGAAGTCTAAAAGGAAAGCTAAGTATGATGGATACAAAGATTGCTATAATTTGGTTTTCGGCCAAAAGCGAGTGATTTTAGTAGCTCTTGATCCATGGGAAGCTATTAAAGATCATATGAGGATTGCAATGCAATTCAAGAAAAGAGAAGAAGAAAAAATTGCTCTAGGAAAACAAAAGAGTGAAGAAAATTGAGAAAGATAAAAAAAATGAGAGGAGTATGAGAGAGGAAAAGAGTGATGGAAACAGTTCGGTGAGGACTGAGGAAAAAGAATGCGAAACACTACAGAGTTATGTTTGCTTATCAACTAATGATTTTTCCTTTCCTTGTGAAATTTATTCAGCATTACAGGAACTCAAAGAAATATGTCCTCGAGAAGATCGAGATGAAATAGACCCTCAATCTGATTTCCTTTCTTGCAATGTAGAAGAGTCCAAGAACGAAGATTCGAGGACGAATCTTTTCAAGGAAGGAGGGAATGATGTTGATGTGAACGCATCAAGGCCAATTTATCAGTTTAATGATGAGAATCAGATGGTGTCATATCATATTTAAGTTTATGTCTTTTTAGGATATTTATTATTTCCTTAGGGATATTTAATGTATTTATTATTTAGTTTGAATTTCTTTTCCTTGTATTTATTACCTAGTTTGAATTCCTTTTAAGTCTTTCATGTATTTATTATTTAGTTGCTTAATTTTTAGGATAATTAAGCCTATAAAAACCCATCATATGTAATCTTTTAGGAGGAGAACTAGGAGGTTTTAGTTGATTTCTATTTTGGTGAGTTCATGTGAGAGAGTTCTCTCTTGTAATTGATAGGATTGTCAATACATGTTATGAATATCGATAATTATAATTTTCTTTATTCTTCTTGCTGATTGAATTTTTATATTCCTTTAGCAATTTGTGAGAGTTTTTACAAATCGTGAGTTATATCGATTTGTGATTCCATTCACAAACCAGTTTGATTTTTGTTAGTCATGGCACCTATCGACTAATAATATCATCCATATCATTTATTCCTGTTTTCCTTTAAAATCAGAAAACCCAAAAAAGATTGTGAAAAATTGTTAACCCCCTTGGGATCTTATCAGATGTGATCCTCGAAGCATCAAATTTAAATCCGACCAACATCAAGTCCAAAGCTTTGCCTCAAGGATTGGAGATTCAATAGCTGGAGTTTCAATGCTGAAAACCCGAGTCAAGCAAACCAAGGATGTTTACAAAATAGTTTAGGACTCAAAAGATTAAAGTTGTGGAGCTGTTGTATGGTATACTGTCGGCCTCCATTATAATTTGATGACTTTTGGAATTTCTTTTGTGGCTTTTCATATTTCTTTATTTTTACTCATGTAGGATTAATTATAATTATGTTTTTTCAGTTGTGTTTTAAGTTATGTGACTACCATAATTATGTCTTTCAGTTACGTTGTCAGTTATGTAACTGCTACAATTCTATTTTCAGTTACGATTGTGTAACTGTCTTGTAATAGCCTATATATAAAGGCTAGTAGATACTCAATGTAAAAATAAGATAATGAGTTATTTCTTTTAAATGTAATCGAGAGCTTTCTCTCTGTGTGTTCTTGATTGAACATGTTCATGAACTCATCTGATTTCATCTATGGCACTCAAATCCTTTGACTTATCAATCCGAACTCCATCACCGGTTGTGGCGTCTTCAATATACCAAGGTTCTTGCCTCCATATAGGCAACGGGTCGCGGTTTCCACCTAGGTTTCTGAGATGGTCCTTGGGAGTCAATTCAGTTTGACGACGTTGGGTTTCGGGTTTAATATACCTAAGTTTTTCTGCATCATTTGGTATCAGAGCTAGGTTTTTCTAAGAATCCATATCCCAGTTCGATTAGAGTTAACTCAAATCGTCCATATTCTTTCATTGTTTTCTTCATCGGTTTTGGGAGTTGTTTGATTTGGTCAATTGTTTGCTATTAGGATTTTAGTTTTTGGTGTCTTTGTAAAATAAAAAAAAAAATTCATGCCAAATAAACAAAAAAAAAAAGTGCCTATTGGGGTTCTTTAGTGAATGTTGTGATTTTTAGATCTAGGGTTTGATTTAAAAAAAAATGAGCCAAGTGCAGGTGGATGATAACAAACCCATCTTTCATACAGGATGTTTGGCGAATGACAAGGTCTGCAACTTGCATATTGATAGTTAAAATTTTATAAATATCGTTAGTACCTTGTTGGTGGAAAAATTGGGTTTGAAAACTTTAAAGTTTAGAGCACCATACAAAATACACGATGATTGTGGAGAATTTATGGTGACTGAGCAGGTTTGGATTGCCTTTTCTATTGGAAAATATTACGATGAAATTTTATGTGATGTAATTCCAATGCAATCTAGTCATATTTTGTTGGGGCGGCCATGGAAGTCTAAAAGGAAAGCTAAGTATGATGGATGCAAAGATTGCTATAATTTGGTTTTCAACCAAAAGCGAGTGATTTTAGTAGCTCTTAATCCATGGGAAGCTATTAAAGATCATATGAGGATTGCAAGGCAATTCAAGAAAAGAGAAATAGAAAAAATTGTTCTAGGAAAACAAAAGTGTGAAGAAAAGATTGAGAAAGATGAAAAAAATGAGAGGAGTATGAGAGAGGAAAAGAGTGATGAAAACAGTTTGGTGAGCACTGAGGAAAAAGAATGCGAAACACTACAGAGTGATGTTTGCTTATCAACTAATGATTTTTCCTTTCCTAGTGAAATTGATTCATCATTACGGGAACTCAAAGAAATATGTCCTCAAGAAGATCAAGATGAAATAGAGTCTCGATCTGATTTCCTTTCTTGCAATTTAGAAGATTCCAAGAACGAAGATTCGAGGACGAATCTTTTCAAAGAAGGAGGGAATGATGTGATACCAGAAGCATCAAATTTAAATCGGACCAATATCAAGTCTAAAGCTTTGCTTCAAGGGATTGGAGATTCAATTGCTGGAGTTTCAATGCTGAAAACCCAAGTCAAGCGAACCAAGGATGTTTACAAAATAATTTGGGACTCAAAAGATTGAAGTTGTGGAGCTGTTGTACAGTACACTGCCAGCCTCCATTATAATTTGATGACTTTTGGAATTTCTTTTGTGGCTTTTCATATTTCTTTATTTTTACTGATGTAGGATTAATTATAATTACGTTTTTTCTGTTATGTTGTAAGTTATGTAACTACCATTATTATGTCTTTCAGTTACGTTGTCAGTTATGTAACTGCTACAATTCTATTTTTAGTTACGATTATGTAGTGTCTTATAGTAGGCTATATATAAAGGCTAGTAGATACTCTAAAATTATGGCGTGGTCTAAATTTTTATTCGGAGTCTAGATTATTTATTTTGGGTCTATCTATAGCTTTTTATTGTGTATTTTTAACCCTAATGGGTCATTCTTATTCTACACTTACTGTGAGTTATTAGTTTTCTAATGCATTTGAAATTTAAAACTATTTATAATTATATTCTAGGTTATTGACTCAGATTATGAAATTTAGCTTTGGTATCTTTCCATATCTATAAATTTTCTACTTAGGATTTTTAGATCATAAATAGGTTTACAATACTCTAAAGTTTCTTACTAAGGTTATACCCGGGTCCCAAATCCAATATCTATTGGGTATTTACTATTCTATTTATTAGTACTACGAATTCTCGAGGTTCACATGTGCGCTAAAAGGCATGCTTCACTACAACCACTAGTCTACCTTCAGCAGGTTCCTTATTATTAATATCTTCCAAATGTGGCATTTCTTCATCCTCACTTTCTCCTTCAGTCTCATACTCTCCATCACGTATGATCATGACACGTCTATTTGGACATTGACTAGCAATGTGACCTCTGCCTTGGCATTTAAAATATGTTATATCATGATTTCTACGAATAGAGGAATCGGATTTACCTTGGTTTCCAGGGCTGGTCATGTCATGTTTTTCTCAATTTTAGCTTTGAGATGGGCTGCTTCTCCTCCTTCTTCCAGTATTTCAATTTGTAACTAGATGAGCCGCATTAGAATCAAACCAAGAAGTACTACTACCCTTTCTCTTGAGTTGGTTCTCAATTTTAATGGCCATATGTACCATGTCTTCCAACTCAACATAGTTTTACAACTCTACCACATTCTGTATATCCCTATTCAATCCTGCCAAAAATCTTGCCATTGTAGCCTCTCGGTCCTCTTCCACATTCGCTTTAATCGTTGCCACCTCCATCTCTTTGTGGTACTCCTCTACACTCCTATTACCTACTTAAGGTTTTGCAACCTATTATACAATTCTCTGTAAATCACCCTTTTTATATGTTCCCAAGTTTCTATTGGTGGCTTTCTATTCCTCCTCCTATTCAACAAAAGCTGATCCCACCAAACAACAACATAATTAGAAAATTCAATAGCAATAAGTTTTAGCTTTTTAGCTTCCGAATAGTTATGGCAGTCAAACATAAAATCAACTTTATTCTCCCATTCAAGATAGGCTTTAAGATCATTCTTCTCCTGGAAGGATGGAATCTTCATCTTTATATTTCCCAAATAGTCATCTTCCTGATTCCTAACTCCTCTATACCTACCTCCATAACGCCTATTGCTGCCAACATATCTCCTCTCAAGTTCTTCCTTAGAACCCATGCCTTCATACTCTTCCTCATGCACCCACACTCCCTTCCTAGGGTTTCTTTCTCTCCTATTATAGGTGGAGCACTTCTGGCTTATTCTAAGCTCCTCTCTACTTTTTCATTCATCTCCTCCATTCCTTCTCTGAACAACTTCATCTCAGTGGTCAACGCATCCAATGTCACTTTTGGGTCTAATACATCCTTTTCACCCCTAGAAACACTCGGGTTAGACATATTTCCTACCTATAAGAAAACACGTTGGCAAAAATAATTCCTTACAATTCACTCCTTGGCATGTTTCACTCTTCAGATGATTCACTCTCCCTAGTGTTTACACACGATTATAACTGTTGTTTCTCTCAAAATTTCTCTTCTAATTCTTTAAGAACTAATTCGAATAATTCAAAACCTAACCACATAATTCAACCCAAACTTATAAGAATACAAACAGACAAAATTAGATCAAACTATTTCAATGGTATTTTAAAACAATTATAGAAACAAATCTTTATATTACCCAAATCAATTGGACAATTTTGATGACAATTCTATCAAATACTTAAACAAATTTTTTTTCTACATGAATTTTTTTTGTGACGATTTCCTTTTTTTTTTTATCACTACGATGAACAATCAAGATCGAATTCTAAGATTAATCAAGATCTAACAAAATTTCAAAGAACTAAAACTACTAAACCCTAAAAGATACGAAGTTTAATTGAAGAAAGATAAGCAAACCTCTAACAAACCCTAGGCTCTAACACCAAACTGATATGAACCACGCCAATCTATCGACGCAACTCGATACCAATACGTTGATTTCAATCCCAAGATCATTGTGTTTGTATGGTGACCACGACATGTTGTTTATGGAGAGACAAGAACCTTGGTATCCAATGAAGATGCCACAATCGAATATGGAAAATTCGATTGATAAGTCGAAGGTTGAATGCCACGGATTAGATCCAATAAATTCAGAAAAAGTTCACTCAAGAACCTAAGAGAAATACTCTCAATTTTCATTCAAAATAATATGTTCTGTTCATACAACCCAAAGGAGTTTATATAACCATAAGAAGGAAAACCAAAAGACATATAATAAAAATAAATCATTTCACCATAAAAGCTTGCAGCCTTTAATTGGAATTAAAATCCGAGAACAACTTCTAGTCTACGTTGGCATAAAGGACGGCGGCTTAAGTCCCTACGCCAGCGGCATTGAGTAATCCAGCATAGGTTGTCCAACGTCTTCGTTTTCAACACTAGCTTCCATCACATTTAGGCTGGTGGCGATCTAAGATAGGCTGGCCGCTTAATTGCCAACTTTGATCCATTTCGCTTCAAACTTGTTATGATCCGTTCCTGAGCTTGTCTTAATGATGTTGATTAGCTTGGATTCATTCTAGATGATTTGAAATTGTATCTTCTCCTCTTGAATCTTCTGAATCAACCCGTTGATTGCTTCTTTGAATCTTTTAGCTCAGGTCCTTGAAGCCGGTTCAGGTGCATCACAATTGGATTTACCCTTGGTCTTCTTGCCCATATCTATCACTTAGTCTTCTTGCCATGACTCCATCGCATCCCATTTCTTACTTAGATGATATGTTGGATGATTGCATGGCTCATGTGTGTTTTCTAAAATTGATTTAAAAAGTGGATATCATCAGATTAGGATGAAGGAGGGAGATGAGTAGAAAACCGCATTCAAAACAAAGTATGGTTTATATGAATGGTTAGTTATGCCCTTTGGCTTAATTAATGCACCAAGCACTTTCATTAGATTGATGAACCATATTTTGCGTGCTTTCATTGGAAAGTTTGTGGTTGTTTGCTTCAATGATATTCCGATCTATAGCATAAACTTGAAAGACCATGTGAAACATTTGAAATCTATTCTTGATGTGCGTCAAAAGGAAAGATTATTTGCTAACCTTAAGAAATGCACTTTTGCATAGATAGACTGGTATTTCTTGGCTTTGTTGTTAGTGCACAGGGAATAAAGGTAGAAGAAGAGAATGTTCGTGCTATCAGGAGTGACCTAGTCCAACAAATGTAAGTCAAGTGAGAAGTTTTCATGGACTAGCTAATTTTTACAGAGATTTGTGAAGGACTTCAGTAGTATCGCTGCACCAATCACTGAAGTTATCAAGAAAAATGTGGGATTCAAATGGAGAGAAGATCAGGAAAAAGCTTTCAAAATGATTAAGGATAAGCTTACACATGCACCTTTACTTGGCTTACCTAATTTTGCTAAAACTTTTGAGATTGAGTGTAACACATCAAGTTTAGGACTTGGAGCAGTTCTGATGTAGGAAGGACGACCCACATACTTTATGAAAAGCTAAGTGGGGTTGCCTAGAAATACCCTACTTATGATAAGGAACTATATGCATTGGTTAGAGCCTTGGAAACCTGGCAGCATTACTTGTGGCCGAAGGAATTTGTGATTCGTATGGATAATGAATCTTTGAAGCATTTAGAAGGGCCAACAAAAATTGAACAAACACATGCATGTTGGATGGAGTACATTGAGACATTTCCTTATGTCATTTGTTACAAGCAGGTAAGGAAAACATTGTTGCTTGGTTTTGAACATATTAAAGATTTGTATGTTGTAGACCAAGATTTTGCTGAAGTTTATGCTAAATGTGAAAAGACTGGCTATAGAAAATTCTTTAAACATGATGGTTATTTGTTTAGAGAAGGAAATTTTGTTTTAGATTGTTCGATTAGGGAGTTGCTAGTGAGGGAAAGTCATAGTGGTGGTTTGATGGGAAATTTTGGGGCAGCAAAAACTTTATCTATTTTGCAGGAACATTTTTATTGGCCCCAGATGAAAAAAGATGTTGAGAGGATTTGTGAAAAGTATATCACTTGTAGGCAAGCTAAATCCAAAGAACAACCACATGGTTTGTACATGCCGCTACTATTCCTACTGAGGCTTGGGTTTATATTTCGATGGATTTTTATGTTAGGATTGCCCATGTCTAAAAGTGGTAAAGATTCTATCTTTGTGGTTGTGGACCAATTTTATAAAATGGCATACTTTATTCCATGTCACAAAACTGATAATGCTTCTCATGTTGCTGATTTGTTCTTTCGAGAAATTATTCGTTTGCATGGTATGCCTAGGACAATTGTTTCTAATGGGATAAAGTCCCCTTTACATATTCCTACTCTTGTAGGTGTCGAAAACTTTTCTTTTAGGTGGGGCTAAGATATCACCATCCCAAAGGCCGATTGATTTGTTATTCTAAGGATTGCATTATATAGGGAGTGGCCATTAACTATAGGGAAGTTGACCTGATGCCTCATGAAGTGTTCCTTGTACTCGAGCTCGAAAGGCAATGTGATGATCCCTCTGGTTTGATCGGCTTATTGATGAAGCTGTAGATCTCATGATCATAAGGCCTCAATTTCACTTTGAGATGGGGTCTCATTTTCTTATATGCATGGTTGAATAGGATGTTTATGCTACCACTAGTGTCCACATCACCCTTCTAACTTTTCAACCCAAGATACAGCCTAAGATCACTAACACATCTTGGTGTAGGGATTGAAGATTAGCGTTAGAGAAATAAATGGAGTTATATACTTTCCTTCTTTTTTGGATCAAGGCTCAAGACCTCTTCTCGAAAACTCCTCTTCTCCCTACTAAAAAAAAAAAAGCTGGAATAAGGGGACCTGGCAATCTTAAGTGGGTTGGTGCCCCCACTAATGTTTATCTTCTCAGGGTATTTTCTATCTTAGATGTCTTGATGCTGGTATTATCTCATGGCTATTGGCTCTCTCCGCTCCTTGTTGTTCTCCGTCCACCTCCTTTGCACAGGTCTATCTAACTGTGTGGTGCCATCGTTGACATATCACTTAAGGTAGCCTTGCCATATAGTACCTTAATAGCATTTTTAAGCTACCAACAATCACGTGTTATACTTATACTCATGATGGTATTACAATATTCCTTCGAGTCCTTTCACCTCATGCTGGGCTTCATAAGTGATGATGGTAGTATGATCCTTTGGCTCAAGGAACACATCATGGTGAGATTTCGTCAGGGGTTTAAACTTGATGACATAGTGGGTAGAGTTCTTAAGTTACTGACCTCAATCTTGGTTGTGATTGTCATTGTTCTTGTTCGCGTTATGTCGTCTCTAGATTTCTCTTTATCCCTTCAACGACCTAGGTCATCATGGGTGATCTCTATCTTGACTTTAGTCTCTTTCTTCACATTTATAGTATCCTCTTGTAGGATGTATTTTTGTGCCTTCTCCCTGACTACTCAAGTGTAGTGAGCTAACAGTCAAGATAAGCTAATCTCATATTCATCCTTTTTAGTTCATCTCGCATAGACCTCATGAATAGTTTCATATCCATATCAGGAATTTCATCACCACTACTCATTTTTTTATAACAAATTTTCTTCTTCCTCAAACAACTCTCAATTAAACCCTAAAAATCACAACTTTTTTTTTTCACACGATTTTTTTTTCTACAAATCGAACAACCAACAATTGAAATGAAAGATAGGATTACCCATTCTACAATCCAAAAGCTCTAATACCAAATGATGCAAAACAAGAACCTTGTGTATAGGAAAACCCAAGATCCAATGCTCAACAAATGCAATTCAACCCAAGATCATCTTGAAACAAGCAATAGGATAGGAATGTGACCCTAATCTAACCTATCGATTAAACCTAATGCTGTCAAAATACGAACTCAACCCCAACTAAACTGTCGATTGGAACTAAAGTTATCACAAAGGATGAACTTGACCCTATTCAAACCTATTGAATAGAACCAAAGCTATCAAAGACAAGTGCTTCTTATCAAAAGAACCAAAGAAACTCTCACACTTAATAAATTTCTCAAGAGAAAATTCATAAACTGATATTTGATGTTGTTTATCATTACAAGGGTACATATAGGCTTCAAAATAGCCTTGAAGAACAATTAAACAAAGAAAATAAAAATAAATATGAAAAGTCACTTCGGATAGATATATGCTGACCAAAGGCTGGTAGTTTATGTATTCAAAGCCGGCGACCTAAATAATGCAAGTTGGCAACGTTGGCATCATCCTTTAAAATTTGTATTCTGATCACTTATAAAGCCGGTGGAAAGCCGATAGCTTATCCGAGTATGCTGGCGGCATTGGCCTTGAAGGTCATCGGCATTAAAGCCGGTGTACCAATCCTACAGCAAAGGCTGACACATCTCTAAGTTCAGCTAACAGCATTCATCTTCGCCACATGTTTCTAACATGTTGATAATCTTAAAATGTGTGTTAGACTTCATAGCTTGATAATTTGATCTTTATGAATTGATTTAGATAAATTACTTTGATCTCTATGGTCCATGTGATTATTGAAGTTCCAACTCTCTTCAAAAAAACTTTAAGCTCTCATGTTGACGCTTCTTGATCCCCACCACATATGTTTTATTTGTGATGCCTATCATTACTTCATAAGTCTCTAAGGGATCACATCACTATTGCATCTTTTTATGTACTATTGCTATATGAGAGTTAGTTCTTCAATGCACATGATGACTACATACATAACCAAGGTAGCAAGCCTACGCACAGGATACCATCACTCCTTAAAGTACAATCGACCGATTACTCTAAGTATCAATATTATTGCATCTTGCAAGTGAAGGCATTGCTCCAAAAAAGCTACATAATAGGCAAAATAATTTGTTATTACTTCACGACTTGCTGTTATTAAGTGAAAGCATTGCTTCTTGAGCACAAGCACAGAGTACTTACAGCCTAAGTGGTATTTTGATGTTTAATGAATGAAGAAATTAGCAAAACTCATATTCATGGAAGTTTTACAAGAGGCCCCTTAAATTAGTGCGTCTAAGCAATTCCATTATGATGGAGTTTAGGTTGTAGATTGAATGGAAATCCTTTGGATATGCCACCATCTGGACCGATTACACGAGCTAGGACTAAGAGATTCAAAGATGCACTCATTGGATTGATTCAAAGCATTCAAGATGAGGAAATTCACTTAAAATACCCAAAGGAGGGGCTTAAACTGATCAACATCATCAACATCAACACGTGAATGGACTGGAACCTCAAAGTGGACAAAGAAGTGGAGAATTGGGCCTCGGCTAGCTCAAAGCCACTAGCCTACTTGTGCAAAGCTGCCAACTTTCAATATTAAAGCCATCGGCTTATATGCGACATACAGACTCAATTTTGTTTCGCAAATTAGTTTCCTTTTTAAAGGCCGCCAATTTGTGTTAATTTTCGAATTATCTTTTCTTGTCTTTGAGGTTTCTTTCAGTGTAGCTATATATATATATATATATCCTTGGTTTGTATGAACATATATATAACTCTGAATACAATTTCTTGAGAGAATTTCTCTTTGGTTCTTTGACGAACTAATCTTGAACTTATCGATTTGCCATGGCGTTCAAATACGACTTATCGATAGAATTCCTACCTTCAATTGAGGCATCATTCACTTATACCAAAATTCGTGTTTCGTTATAAACAGCTGGTTGCGATTCCATCGATTTGAGTCTGATTTGAGGTCATAATTCCAGACGTATTGTTACTGGGTTGTGCCACCGATTGGCGTAGTTCGTATCAGTTTGGTATTAGAGCCTAGGTTGTGTCAAATCAACAATCCAGTTCGATTAGAGAAAGGTATACAAAACTGTAATTATATTCGTTCATATCGTAAACACTTAGTGTTTCTTTGTCTGTTTGATTTGTTATTTGAATTTGTGAAAGTTCCATTCTAGTTGTTCCATTAGACAAAAAACGAAAGGAAAGGAATTCAAGCAAAAAAAAATTCTTGAAAAAAAAAAAATCTTTCCATTGAATTTTGGTAAAAAGGTTTGTTATCTGTTTAGTTCTTGATCCCTATTGAAAAGTTCTAATAGAAAGTTGTGGAAAGATCTTATTCTTTGTTTGGCTATTAAGGTTCTATTGTAGAGTCTTGTTTAAGTTTTGTGATGGACCTTGATTCATTAAATTAGTTCTAAAAGATCTGAAAAAGGAATTAAAGCAAGGAACAACATTTGATTTTGTGCGAAAACACGAGTGATTCGAGTGACTCATCTATAGAGCAAAAACAAGCGACGAAGTGAATTGTGAGGATTATTTTATTCCTAACCCTGTTTCTTGCAAGTAAGAAAACATGTCACAGATAGGTACAACTGAAGGTGAAAAGGGAGGAACTGACATTAAATTGATTTTGGAGGCATCGACTACTGAGATGAATAAGATGTTTAGGGAAGGAATGGAAGAACTCTATGAAAAATTAGAGCAGAGCTTGAAGCAGTCAAAGAACAATCCTCCAGTACAAAGGAGAGGTAGAAATCCTAGAGAGGAGTTGATGAGGATTGGATGGCGTCATTGTATTTATTGATTAGTTTGAATTTTTTTATATAACTTTTCAGTTTTTCTTGTATTTATTGCTTAGTTTGAATTTCTTTTCCTTGTATTTATTACCTAGTTTGAATTTCTTTTAAGTCTTCCATGTATTTATTATTTAGTTGCTTAATTTTTAGGCTAACTAAGCCTATAAAAACCCATCATATGTAATCTTTTGAAACAAGACCAGAATGAATGAAAATTTGAGAGCTTTTTCTCTTTGAGTTCTGGAAAGAACTTATTTATGAACTTATCAGGAGTTTCCCGTGGCGTTCAACCCCTTTGACTTATCAATCGGTTTGCCATCACCGGTTGTGGCGTTTACAACTATACCAAGGTTCTTGCCTCTATATAGGCAATGGGTCGTGGTTTCCACCAGTTTTCTTAGACGGTCCTTGGGGTTCAATTCCATTTGATGAATGTTGGGTCTTAAGTTTAATATACCTAAGGTTTTTCGTATCAATCAAGAAGGATGTCGAGTTTAAATGGGGAGGATAACAAGAAAGAGCCTTTCAATTGATGAAGGTTAAACTAACCCATGCCCATTCACTTGTTTTACCTTATTTTTCTAAAACATTTAAAATTGAGTGTGATGCATTTGGTGTAGGAAATGGAGCAGTGCTGATGCAAGGAGGAAGACCAATTGCATCCTTTAGTGAGAAGCTTAGTGGGGCAGCTCTGAGATACCCTACTTATGACAAGGAGATGTATGCTTTAGTTAGAACTTTGGAGATGTGGCAACACTACCTTTGGTCTAAGGAGTTCATGATTCGTACAAATCACAAGTCTTTGAAGTACTTGAAGGGCCATGTACAAACTGAATAAGCGTCATGCAAGGTGGGTGGAGTTCATAGAAACTTTTTCTTATGTCATCTACTATAAGCAAGGTAAGGAAAATGTTGTTGTTGATGCACAGTCAAGAAGTACTTACTAATCTTTACTTTAGATGCTAAGTTACTTGGTTTTGAACATATTAAAGCATTATATCCTGTAGACTAAGACTTTGCTAAGAGTTATGCATGTGGTGAGAAATCTGCTTGTGATAAATTTTATAGGCTTGATGGATATCTGTTTAGGGAAAACAAGCTGTGCATCCCTAATTGTTTTGTTAGAGAGTTGTTAGTAAAGGAGTCTCATGGTCGGAGATTAATGGGATACTTTGGGGTAGCAAAGACCGTAGGAGTTTTATAGGAGCATTTTTATTAGCCCCACATGAAAAGGGATGTTGAGAGGATCTATGAGAGATGCATTACATGTAGGCAAGCTAAGTCTAAAGTGTAACCTCATGGTTTGTACACACCACTACATATTCCTAATGAACCTTGGGTTGATATTTCCATGGAATTTGTGCTAGGATTGCCTATGAGTAGGAATGGTAAGGACTCAATTTTTTGTGGTTGTAGATAGGTTTTCAAAGATGACACATTTCATTCCATGCCACAAAACTGATGGTGCTTCTCATATTGCTGATTCATTCTTTAGGGAAGTGGTGAGATTACATGGTATGCCTAAGATTATTGTTTCTAATAGAGATTCTAAGTTCTTAAGTTACTTTTGGAAGACCTTGTGGTGTAAGTTAGGGCTAGATTATTATTTTCTACTACTTGTCACCCACAAACTAGTGGTCAAATAGTAGTGAATAGGACTTATCTACTTTGTTAAGAGATATCATTAAAAAACATTAAAGCCTACGAAGATTGTCTGCCACATGTGGAGTTTGCTTATAACCGTACTGTACATTCTGCTATTAAATTTTTTGCTTTTAAGATTGTATATTGTTTTAATCTACTGACTCCTTTGGATTTGTCTCCTTTGCCTTTGTCTGAGCATATTAACATGGATGGCGAGAAGAAAGCTGACTTTGTCAAGTAGATTCATGAAAAGGCAAAGCAAAATATTGAACGACGGACTAAGCAATATGCAAAACAAGCCAACAAGGGGTGCCATCGGATAATTTTTTAGCTTAAAGATTGAGTTTGGTTGCACATGCACAAGGAAAGGTTTCCTACTCAGAGTCATCCCAATTGCTCCTAAGAGGCGATGGTTCTTTTCAAGTCATTGAGCGCATCAATGACTACGCCTATAAGTTAGACTTACCAGGTGAGTATAGTGTGAGTACAACTTTCAATGTCACTTATTTGAATTGTCACGCCCCAGAGGGTACCCTAAACGTGGCAATCCGCCACATACGGTATTAAAACTTAAGAATGATTTTCCAACGTCATGCGAAAGTTTCAACACCATATGTAAGGCGTCTATCACAACAATAGGAGACGCCAGTGGGATGTATAGTTCGAGACAGTAATTACAGCATATAAGAAATCCAGATAGTCATCTAATTCTAATATTATAAGAATATAATCCTTACATTATCTTAGGGGCTTTTCTCCTATAAATCTCCAAAACAATCGAAATATCAACTTAATCTTTCACACAGGTAAACAATACTAACACCAAAAGATATTAAGGAAATTAAGCCTAAGATCTTCAAAGGATTTCCAGAAGCTTTCCAAAATATAATCCTACTCGAGTATATAAAGTCCTTGGGCTTAAAAGATATAGTCCTGTTACATCAAAAGTCTATCGGAGTATAAGCATAACTAGCTTAGTGAGAATATTCCTGAATTAATGTACTCATATCAATAATTTCAAACAAGTTATTAAACAAGCATATGAATACATCAAGCAAATGAACAAACAATACATATGATCCATCGAAAATCATATGTTTGAATGGATTTAACCCTCCATTCAGGGTTAGGCGTTTCAAGCTCTTTAAAACCCATCTTTAAAATCTAACTTATGTAGTTTATTGTAGGCGCCTACTTGCTCATCTTGAAATAATTCTTTCAGGCATACGGTACATAATAGTTACGAATTTATAGTTCATAAAATATGATTTTTCCAAACTTTTCTTTACTCAAAAATCTTTAAGCAAAATATATGGATATTTATATAGTTGAAAAATCTTTTGAACATATATCTATACTCATATTGTATGCATGATTTTTGTAGTGTTATCTCAATATTGATATTTCATAAACAATTTGTCTTTAAGGGTTTTAAAAGATAAAACTTTTGAAAATTTCTCCTTTTTTTAATTGTTAGAAGGAAACTTTAAAAATTCTTGAGTTGTTATAAGTGAGTTTTTTTCTTATTATAATTCCATTTCCTATCTTTTCAAAAGCAAATTAATTTCCAAAAATTTGGTTATTTAAGTTATTTACTAACTTTATTTCTAGTGATTGAAAAATAAGCTTTTCAAAATATTCCTTAAGTTTTTGGTGTGGTTAAATATTTGAAGTTGTGTTAAATGTATATTTTTCTCTCATTTTTATATCATTTTTCTTCTTTAGAAAATAAGTTTACCTTTAAACTTTACTTGCTTGGCAAATTTTATTTTTCTAAGTTGGTTTCTAAAATAGTGAGTTGATTTTACCTTGATTTGAAAAACTTGTTTTATTCTTAATATTTGTCAAGTGGTAGAATAATTCTTTTTAGACAAGTTTATAAAAAAAGCTTTCTTAATAAAGATTTGTCAATATTTTCAATTTTTGAAAAAAAAAAAGAATAATAACATATAAAATTTTAAGTTTTGAAGAACTTTCTTAGTATGTGATTTTCGAACTCTATAATGAACCTATTTAAGTTTTATAAAAGATATGGTTGAGTTCAAATCTTAAGTTTAATGCTAAAAATTCTATCTTTATGGAGTATTTAGTTTGATTTATAAAAGAAATGAGTTCCTTTTATTTGAAGAAATCTTAAGCACTAATACTTTAAAACTTATGATTCACTTACTTAAGCTTTTGAAAAGAATTTATTAAAAACAATACTTAGACTTTTTGTTGAAAAATTCTTTGTTAAGAATTTTAGTTCACTTTTCCTTTGTTTAAGAAAGAACCCATTTTTCTTTTATTTAAGACAACAACATTATAATCATGCATGAATATGATTATGTAGTAATGAAAAAGTAAGAATAATACATAATAAGATAGAAAGAAATACTCATAAGTAAATAAATATAATAAAATAGTCAAGCATGGGGAACCTTAGCTTCATCAAGATATCCTGATCACGTATTGGGAGCCTTAGCTTCATCAAGATAACCCAGGACTAAGAATAGACTAGTCCCAAAAGAAAAAAAAAAAGAAAGAAAATCGTTTCGACTTGATATAGACAAGTCTAAGATTAGAAAGATTAGTCTTAATAAATTGCATGAAATAAATAAATTGCAAAGCATGAAAATAAATAAATACCAAGTGAACTTTTATGCTCTAAAGAAATATATATACATAATACTATATAAAAGTTAGATTAGAGCAAAAATAACAACAACATAATAACATAATGTAAAATATGAACATGAACAAAAATAAAACATGAACATATTATTGCTTCTTTAACTCATATGAGTCTAAGAAATATACATTAAGCTCATGCTAAGTTGTATGACCATGATAAAGAAATATAGATAAGATTTTACCTAAGATTTAATGGAAGATTTGAAAAGAGATGAATGGGTAGTGTGTTTATTATTTTTCTTGAGGTAGTAAATCTTAGAGAGTGTTTGGAGAGGGAATTGTTGGAGAGAAGTTTTAACAGGAAATTTTGATAGAGTTTTGTTATGTAGATGTGTGAAAGAATGAAGGAGGAATGGGGTATTTATAGAATTTTTAGAGTGGAATTTAGATGTGATAAAATAAATTGAAAAATAAATAATATTGCGGAAGAGAGAGATATGGCCGGTGCAAATGGAGAAGAAAGAGAGAGGGTTTTGATTAATTTTTGTAATGAGAAGAAGTAATGTGTAAGGTTTGATGTAAATAAAATTGTATTGGAAATGTAAAAGTGTAAGAAAATGGGTATGTAAGTAGTAAGAAGTAGGTGTAAGAAAAAGTAGAGATAGTGAAATAGTAATGAATAGTAGAATAGTACTATGAATAGTAAACTAGACAAATAAAATACCGGTAATAATAAAAATACGCGTAAATGAGTTATATATGATATTTTTAGTTACCGAAAAATTGTTGTCACGCTCCGAGGGGTATCCTAAACATGGCAGTCCGTCGTACATGGGATGCAACCGGACGGGTTTGGGACGAGTCGTGTAAGACCCGAACCCGCCCCGTTTCCTAATAGGGTTTCCCCAACCCGCCCCGCGACCCTATAGGGTTTTCTATTCAATACCCAAACCCGCCCCTGTAGGGTTTTGACCCTGACCCACACTGCCCCGCCCCGCGACCCCCTTAAGTTTTTTTTCCTCTTCTCAACACTTGGTTAAATTACAAAATTTAACGATAATTTTATCCTATAGGAGCATAATAGTTAGTTACAACTATGCTTGAATGAATTTTACAAGATATGCCATAACTTTATTAAGAAATATAAAGGTTTAAAACTATCATAAGAAGATTTTCAAATGTAGATGAAAAGACATTATTTCACTTACATAAATATACATAATACATATGTAGGAACCGTGCCTTGCGAAGACTCAAGAATAGAGAAACATGTTTTCAAAAATGTCAATAGTGAGAGGGAAAGCGAAGAAGCAACAATGTTAGTGTGTAATGTGTTTACTGTGTTAGCTCAACGAAAAATTCGTAAGGGCTTTTATATCTTAAATACAATGGTGGTGCAGATCAAGATGTCAAAAGTCCAGAAATAATAAAAATATATTACATAATTGTGATTTTAAAATTTTAGATTTAATTTTTTAAATTATTTATATTATGACGGGTTCGGGTTACCCATCGGGTTTTTTTAATGACCCGAACCCTCCCCCCCTCCCCTACCTGCCCTCCCCCGAAACATATAGGGTCAGCAAATAATTTTCCAAACCCGTCCCGTAACCCTATAGGGTCAGACCTTATAGGATTTTTAACTATTCGGACGGGTCGGGTACCCTATAATGACCCGCTCCGGTTGCATCCCTTGCCGTACACAATACTAAAGCCTAATAATAACTACCTCAGTCACGTAGAAGCTTCCATATCATATACAAGGCATACATCACAACCAAAGAAACGCATCGGAGTAGCGCAATTTACATTGATAATAATAATTAAGTAACAAGGCAAGGAGAATACTTATCATAAACATAAACATGATAAATTACAATTCCTAGGGGCATATCCTTCTATTGTCTTCAAATCAAAATAATACACTTCTTAGAAATTCCCAAAACACTAACATAGCATGCTTTACATATAAGAAACCTTACGAGATAACTTCATCCTATGTTCCCAATGCTTTCATAAAAGTTTAACATCCTTCCGTGACTTCCTTAGCATCATGTTCCTTGAATAGAACCATGAGAATACCTGTTTCAATATAAATCTATGGGGGTATAAGCTACAACTAGCTTAGTAAGGTATTCTTTTTTATTCGCACCATGTTTTCAAACAAGTTCATTTAAATTTTCACACATATGCTATGCATACAATGCAATAATCACGTGATTATACAAATATATATAGTTATTTAGAAACCATATATAGAACGGATTTACCTTTCTGTATTGAAGGTTAGGAAATCGGTGTGAAGATCCTCGATCTTCTACTACTAGTCCCTACCCAAAGCATTCAGTTGGCTCGACTCCGAACCTAGAGTCGCATTCCCTGGGCGATTTGGATTCTCTAGGAAGGAACATGGCCTATGTCACAGCACGATAACAACCAATCCAACTCTACGCGTAGGAATAGCAACCTTCAGAAAGAGATGTGACTCAATAGATGCTATGTGCAAGCGTTTTATTTTTCTTAAGTCAAACCTTATTAAGGTTTATTAGAGGCGATCAATCAATTTAGCAAATAATAAGTAGTCATACAAGTAAGTAAACAAAAACACTTAAACAGGCAGTTTGAAGTTGCGATATTCTTAATTCTCATTCCACACATAAACATAGATCATATATATACATATCCCCGAATTTCCCATATATATCATTTTTATCTTTTCTTAGTATACTAATGCCACTACTTTACAAGTACAAGCAAGGTAACGAAATTAAGAGGAATAACTCACTCGTTCATTTCGCGATCTTCTTAATGTAGTAATCCTTAGGAAAGGTAAACTCGTATCATTCGTCGCTTAGACAAAAGAAATACCCAGGATGAGTATTTCGTAGAAATTCTATTTTAAACTTTATAATTCTATTTCACTAAGTTCGTCAAAATCACAAAGAATGAAATTCCAATTTAAAATGGTTATAACTTGCTCATTTTAACTCATAATTTCTCACATAATATACCGTTTTCTACCTATTCGAAAAGATCTATCAATTTCTAAGATTATATTTGTCATATAAGATCATTTGGGTTTCGAAAACGTTGGGTACATATTTAAAACGAATATTTCTAGATTTTGCAAAACAATTTCCTAACTCAACTTCATTAAAAAATCCTTTAGTAAAAATATAGATATAGATATATATATATATATATGTATATATGATTGATGAATCCTTTGAGTATATAGATAAGCTCACTTTATATGCAAAAATTCTAATGGTAGTGTCTCAACAATTTATTTCGTAAAACAATTCTTTTTAAAGTATTAAAACTTAACTTGATAAATTTCTTTTCAAGTATGTTAAAGAAACTTTATATTTTCATAGGTTATTATAAATGAGTATATTTTTATTTTATTTTCTTCATTCCTTTTTTTTTTTCAAAACAATTAAATTTTTCTTTAACCCTAGTCTTTCATAAATTTTACTCCTAGTGATAAAAGATCAAAGTTAGCAAAAGTGTATTAAGTTGTTGATGACCTTTTATAAATTTGTATTTAGAATGGTTTTAGAAAACGAGTCTTATCTTCTTATATTTATTATTTAAAATATAAGTTTTTGTTTTCTAAAACTTGTTTTTTTTTTTTATTTCCTTTGAAAAAATCCTCTTTATTGATAAAATCCTTTGTTTTTAATCTTATCTTATTTATATTCTTTGAAAATCAGTTTCTTCTTTAGAAACTTGAAAATCATTATTTTCCTAAGTGGGTTTATAACTTTATAGGTTGAATTCATCTTAACTTTGAAAACTAGTTTGTTTCTTAGTTTTGTTATGGAGTTAAAAAGAGTTTAACTTAAGCTTTTTGTGAAAACTTTGAATATTAACAAATTTTTACTAAAACTTAGGTTACATAATATACAAAGAAAAGTATTTATTTTTTATGTTTCCTTGGTAAAGCTATATTTGTTATTTGAGAAAACTTATATTACTCTATTTCTATGTTGTTGATAATAACTCCATTATTTTGTGACAAGTCACATAATAGAAAATTTAGTTTTAAGTTCCTTTAATAAAGTAAAATTCTACTTTTAAATTAGTTGAGAAAATATCATTATGTAGATGCAAGTATTATAAGTATGTAAAATAATAAGAATATGAGAAAATATTAGAAACAAATAATAATAAGCAAGATAATAAAAATATCAAGTATTGGGAACTTTAGCTTCATCAAGATATTTCAGTCAAGTATCGGGAGCCTTAGCTTTATCAAGGCATATCGAAACTTGGAATAGACTAGTCCCAAAAGAATAAAGAAAATAAAGAAAATAAAGAAAATGTTGTTTTGACTTGATATGGACAAATCTAAGACTAGAAAGACTAGTCTTAAAGAAATAGAATGAAATAAATAAATTGCAAAGCATGAAATTAAATAAATAACAAGTGAACTTATATGCTCTAAAGATTATATATAAATACATAAATATATTTAATTAGATATGAATAAGAAATTAGAATTATAACAACAATAAAATCAACATAGCATAATAAAATAGGAAGTTCATGTGCAAGAACAAAACATGAACATGTTGTTGCTTTTATTACTCATATGAGTTTCAAAACAACATCATAGTCATATTAAGTTACATGACATGAGTAAATAAATGGTTGGAAGAAGTTTACCTAAAGTGTTTATGTTGTATGATGATGATAGATGAATTGGGTATTATATGAGTAGTGATATGTGGTAGATAATTTGTGTATAAGGAAGGATTTTTGTGAAGAATTGGTTTAAGAGAGTTTTGATAGAGAGAAATTTTGGAGAGAGGATTTGTGGAGAGATTTTGGGAGAGTTTTGGTAGTAGAATGAGTTGTGTGAAAGAATAAAGGAGGAAGGGGGTGTTTACAGAATTTTAGAGTGAAAATTATATGTAATTAAATTAATTGAAAAAGAAAATAATTGAAGAGAAGAGAGAGAGCAGTGTGGACAGCAATGAAGAAGGGAGAGAGAGAAAAATGATTAAAAATTAATTTTAGAAGAAAAGTGTAAGAGAAGTTTAGTAATATGTGGTGTAGAAGTTTTATAAGAAAAGAAAATTATAAGAAATAAGTGTATAGGTGTAAGAATAGGTAGTAAAAAAAAGTAGAGGTAGATGAATAGTAATGAATAGTAGAAAAGTACTATGAATAGTAAACTAGACAATTAAAATACCGGTAGTAATAAAAATACGCGTATAAATACGATATCTATAATTTTTAGCTACCAAAAAATTCTAAAACTGATATTTTTGAAAACCTTATATTTTTACGAGTCTATTGGTATTAACGAAATATTTTTTCGTTCGGTGTACCAAGGTACATTTTTGAAAACAGATCCGTTTGGATCCAGAGGACATTAGAAATTTTGCGAATCTCATATTTTTAAGCTTTCTTATATTATTACGAACTATTATCAACAATTATTTTCATTTCGTTGTTTAGGGTTCAAGAGCGCGAGATTGCCAGATCTTAAACACTAGGGTTTGTTGTAAGCTTTGTTGACTTTTAAGGTTCCGATTTGACTTCTGGTTTTGTTGAATTATTCGTAAGATATAATTTTGGAGTTTTGACCGTATTATATTTTTAGTTCGATATCTGTGGTTTATCTCATTTTATTTGTGATTATTTAATAGTTTTCAGTTATCGGGATTGTTTAACCAAGTCTAGGGTTATGAGTTGACTCAGTTTGACTCTTGGTGAAATTTGAAATTTTTTATTCTAAAATTCACCAAGGGTTTTAAGATCTTAGCATTTCGTTGTTGAGCGTTATTTGGATATATCATTTTGATTTGCGTTTTAGGAATCGGGTAGATGATTTGATTGGCGTACGGATGTTGATTCAACCAATAGTTGGATTTTCTATTTTGTTTTTTAGGGTTCTCTTTTTCTCAAGATTAAGAAATCTCATATTTGATCTTATTTAGAATTAAGTTTTAACTTGGTTCGATTTTGAGGGTTTCGATTCCGATGTTTGACTTTTAGGATTATTTTTCTAAGAATTATGAACTTTTCAAGGATTTACAACCTGCCCACCTTAAAGAAAGTTTCAACCTCAAAACTTGTTATAGTAAGTAAACTTGTAGAATTTGATGAGAGATTGTATGTCGTATTTCATCAATATTCTCGAAATTTGAAATTTCGTCTCACTTTTATTTGTTAAGTCTATTTGAAATGGTATTATGATTATATTATGTTGTTTCTTTGCCCTCATGTATTTGATACCTTTCTTTAGTTTCGCTTCTACAAAAAGGGTTTGGAAGTTTATCGTTGTTTTAGTATTTCTTCTTTCGTAATTTCTATTTCTTGTTCATCTTTAGTCGGTCGCATTGGGAATTTTGTTAATTTTGTGCGTTTAATATTCTATGCAATATAGCACATATAAAATCAATAAAATTTTGTTTTAGCGACTTTCAACCTTCACTTTACTTGACCTTTTTAAAGAGTCTCAACTTGACCAAGATGACAGATGACTGACACTCGATTCGACTAGACTTTGGACTGATGACTACTCATCCCTACATGACA
This sequence comes from Combretum micranthum, assembly GCA_024138025.1. Lineage (NCBI taxonomy): Eukaryota > Viridiplantae > Streptophyta > Magnoliopsida > Myrtales > Combretaceae > Combretum > Combretum micranthum. The sequence goes on from JAMXBD010000051.1 coordinate 2,188,181, forward strand.
CTGGTACATTCACTTAAAAAAGGACAGTTGTAAATTTGCCTTTCCATTCTTATGTGAGTATATATATGATTGCACGTATAAAATACGCAATGTTCATACTCATTTCATTCTTTAAGGATATTGTTGTTTTATTATTTACGTGATCATCTTGACAAGGTTTGAGATCAAGATGTTTCATTAATTTTGGAAAATTTTGGAAATTATATGTTGAGATTTTATCATCACTGGTTCTAGCCTTTAGGTGGTAATAGTTAAGCTTTTGATATACTTTGTTTTTTGTGTGTTCAGGGTAGATGACATTTGATTTGGTATTCCAAAACCATTCTCGAAAATTTGGGGGTTTACATGAGTCATTTTGATGTAGGTGATGATTTGAGGACAAATCTTTCTCAAGAGGAAGGGAATGATGGAATCAAGGCTCGTAGATGGAATGTAGATCCTTTAGAGATGCCACCATTTGGACCGATTACACGAGCTAGGACCAAGAGATTCAAAGACGCACTCATTGGATTGATTCAGAGCATTTAAGATGAGGAAATTCACTTGAAACACCGAAAGCAAGAGCTTAAACTGATCAACATCATCAAGATCAACACCGGAATGGACTAGAACCTCGAAGCGGACAAAGAAGTGGAGAATTGGGCCTAGGTCTACTTAAAACTGCCTGCCTAGTTGTGCAAAGCCACAAGCTTTCAATATTAAAGCCACTGGCTTATATCCTATATATAGACTCAACTTTGTTTAGCAAGTTTGTTTCCTTTGTAAAAGGCCGTTAGCTTATGCTAATTTTCAAATTATCTTTTGTTTTGTCTTTTAAGTTTCTTTTAGTGTAGCTATATATATATATATATATATCCTTGGTTTGTATGAACATATATATAACTTTGAATACAATTTCTTGATAGCATTTCTCTTTGGTTCTTTGATGAACTAATCTTGAACTTACGGTTTACCGTAGCGTTCAAATCCGAGTTATCAATCGAATTCCTACCTTCGATCGTGGTATCATTCACTCATACCAAGTTCCTATTTCTTTATAAACAGCGGGTTGCAGTTCCATTGATTTGAGTCCGATCTTAGGTCATAATTCCAGACATATTGTTACTAGGTTGCATCATCGATTGGCATAGTTTTATCACATTATTATGCTACTTCGTACTAATGTGACTATGCTGACGTCTACTCTTAGGCACATAGTATCATTACAAAGGACTTTACTAATGATGGAATTTGATATGAATTATGCTAGAGTCGAGATGACAAGCTCCTCCTAAAGTGCTTCAACTTTCTAAAAGATAAAACAATTATGGTAGATAATGATTGGGAGAGGAAAGTTTATAATATGTGAAGTATTTTGAAACATGACACGATGCTTCACGATATGAATGGTTAAGTACTACAATGCAACAATATTGGTGACCCTACATGGATTTTGAATGCTTGATAGCAGTTCCCTTACTCAAGAAATTGTTAAAGTTCTTTATGTCATTACTATGCCACTAGGAGAGTATGTAGAAGTAATCTCTCATGACTCGTTAATATGTTAACCTATGTGGGTAATATCCATGTGAAAACCTTTAACGCACAACTCACCATCTTTAGGAGGATGCACGCATAAATCCCTTTTCTTAACATCTCTTTAGGAAAAATCGTTTCGAATTGTAGCATCAAGCCATTAACTACGTGGTGAGGGAACTTTTGGCACATGACTTGAATTGCCAATATTTCATTACTTTTATCTGTATGGTTTCCACAGTGAGACTTACCTTTCTTTTTGCCTTCTTCATTCTCAGGATACCTGGTGTACACCTACATGGTGAAGAAGTATACATACATACAAGATGAAAAGAGATGCTACTTATGAACTCAAATCAACAACATGAGACATACACAATAAGTGTATTAGCTAGCAGAGTATCGCACTCATTTACCAAATGACTGGGTTCACAAGATGAGGAAGAGCACCCTCTTATAGCAGTGCGATACCAAGATTGTTGTATGGGCAAATGAAACACAGACAGCTAAGGAGAGCCTCTCTCATAGCAGTATGGTACTAAGGTCATCACTTGAGGAATGGAACACAGATGCAATGTGTGCGATTCCAAGATTGTCAAGTGAGGTTTGGGACACGGATGATCAAGAGTGTCATCATACAATGTACGGTCTCAAGATTGCCATCTATGTGGTTGAAACATAGACGACGGAGAATTTTGTCTTAAAAATCATGAGGCACCATAGTCGTTAGATGAATGAATGGAACACATGATGATCAAGAATGTTTGAAGTTGATTGTTTTTATTGCACGCATTCAAGAATCATTGATGGTTGATGATACTAATATGACATTAAGTAATCAATCTATACAGTAAAGAGAATCATACTTGTAAAAATGAAGTCAAGAGGATAAGTGATGAAGATTTAACACTTCAATCTAGAGCCCTGTATTGCAAAAAAAATGAGATGAATTACCTTTATGTTTTGAGTTTTGGTCAATTCGAAGTGTATCAATACAGATTTCATCGTGAAGTTGCTATGTTAGCAAAAGTACCTAATTTTTGCAGATTTGACAGATATTGGTAAAATGTGGATATTTCTCATCCTAACTCATTTTGATATGATTCAAAATCCTATGAAAAGATAAAGGATAGCTTTACAACTTTTATGTTTTGGGTTTTGAGAGATTTTGAAAATATTAAGGTAAAAATTCATCGTAAAATCACTGCTCCTATAACGTCACGCTCTGGAACATCAATGACAACAGCAATACCAATTAGAACTATAAAGTTGAAGCAGCTGAGCTATATACCTCTACAACACCAACCAGCAACCCCTCCATCCTTTTAATCACAACAACAATAGACCTAATAACACACTCTCCACACATAAGACAGTAAGAAGAGCTAAATTATAGCTCCTTATTTTCAACAGAACAACTATCATGGAACAGGCAGCAACAAGAGAAGAGTTGGGGCTACAGGAACTATGAATCTCGATTGTGATAGTAGAACAGTTCCCTATACACAAGTAAAGTACAATGCAGAGAGCTAAGATAAGAAGCAAAGGCTTACTATAAGAAACAGAAAATGCAAGAAATCTCCTAATTACACTAGACATGTGAGATATTTATCATTGCAGAATCATAAGAGAGCATAGAATAGCCAAGTCATGCAAAGGTGAAAAGAAGTCACGTAATAATTATCAAGATGCAAGTCTTTGCAAAGGAATAAGCATCACGGAAGAAACCCAATTGAATTAACAACATTCACTGCCACATAAGGGTGCAAACGAGTAGTCAATATGTCAAGCATGTATAAGATAAGATGAAAACACTGCAGTCAAACAAATCATTGCAAAAGCCTCACGATGCGTGTCTCCTAATAAAATATGCATGACTGGATTCTTAATTATCGCCAAGTCAAAAAAGAAACAAGATGACAGTCAACAATATCAAGTTCAATTTCACTTAAGCTTTACATGAGCTTAATCAGGCTCATGAATATGTTAAACCAAACACTCATCAATTCCAGCTCTATCTAGCAAGCTAGCATGTACCATTCCAAGCTTAAGGAGATTGAGGAATTTTATTGTTCATGAGCACTCCATAATGCTATCATAAGCGCTGCTGCTAACGGTTGCTCCCAAGTTTGCTCCCGTTGATGCTGTGTTGCTTTGAAGCTGCTGGTCGAGTTGGAGTTGGCTGCTACATTTAGCAGTAAAGGAAATGTTGTTAAGTGTGTCGCTTGTTCTATTCGGATGGAGTTCAAGGGCGCTGAGCTTGGTCTGCTGTATTTAGCATGGAGTGTTCAAACGGGTGTATGTGGAGTGCTCTGTATTGCTATTTGCTTGATGTCGGCGGTGTGAACTAGAACGTTGGAGAGTGCTTTGCTGAGTTCACTTGATCAGAAGCAAAATGAAAATGCCATCGTAAACTTAGAACAAGTCGTCACAAGTAGACTAGAGATGACTGGTGGTAGGACTCACTGTGGAAGCATACACATACACAATTTCCATGTAGCTGAACTTCATATGGGAAATCAAATATAAGACATTATATATATGGCAAATGTGCTCATTTACCAATGGGCAACAGCAGAACAGTAGACTCCGAGCTCAAAACTTTTTTCACCTACTCATCAAACTTGCTCTCTGCCATTTGACGAGAAATGATACTGCAAGAACTAAAGAAAGCAAATCAGAGTTAGTAAAAAAAAAAAAAAGAAGAGAAAAATGATGAAGAGTCAAAGAAGCTCTTAGATAGTCACTAATACCTCATAGTTAGTTTTCTACTTCAATAGTACTAATCTCCATCTGCCTGCCTCTTCAGCAATTATATATCTTGATAACAACTCATGTGAACCAACTAAAAGTGTGATGGGATACCATATGGAACTATACGGTGGCTAGATGAAGATAGACATACTGATTGAAATCAAAGTAATAACAGGAGAGCAAGTAGCAATAAAGAATATAGTAGTAGTATCAAGTAATGCACTAACACGAGATCACATTTTAGACCAAGATGGATATGGACAAAATCCCAACGAAAGTTTCGAGTTCAAACTCTACTGATGGACGAAATTTTCAAAGGGTTTAGAGGAAAACATATGTTATTAAGGGAGAGAGAAAGAGATTATGCCTTCTTGAAGAGATGATGGTTCGTGATGAATAAAAAAAAAAATGAAAAGAGGGGGATGAAACATTCACATTCGTTGCATAATGGCTTAAGAAGAAGACGCCCAAAACAATAAGGAGCCAAAATACTGTCGACCAATCAGATTTAGACATTCCAATCACAATATGAAATTTGTAATCGCTTTAGCAAGGTGCTTGTCGACTGTACATTGGAAGCAAAAGACACCAAATAACGAGACCAAAAATATATACATGGGTCGAATTAAAACTAAATTTAATAAATTATATGGACTTTTAATATTGGGCAGCTTGTTGGGTCACTTGCAAAATGGATGGGCTTCATTATATGTTGGTGGCGGTGCTGGTACGTGGAGAAGTCCTCTTCTCAAGGTGTGGACATTTATTTTAAAGATGTTGATTAGCAAGATGATTGAAGCAAATACGAGGATTCATGGTCATGCCCGTTTTACGAAATAATTTCGCAATATAATTTGGATAAGATATATAAAATATATAAAAGGCGATGTCATTAAAGAATCCAGATGAAAAGATCCACAATGTTTGAATATTCCATTCATGTATGAAGTCACTATATATGACTCTACTTACTTTGTGTTGTGGTGACACTAGTAAGCAAACAATCGAAGTTACTAATAATTGAGTATATTCCGTGACCTTCTAGAAGCTACTTACCTGCATTATTGTTTGCCTAAATAATTTCACGATATACTATATAAAGGAACTTATCGACATATTATTATTCTAGAAGCAAATCTTAGGTAGAGATGGTACATGTGATAAGATACTATTGCAAGTATGCATGTAAAGAGAACTCAGTTGTTTAGCAAGTGTCATGCCAAAATTTCATATTATGAATTCACAAGAAAAGTAACATGCACACAGCAGTGAAGCTATTTCATAATGCAAATGCATGAATCAAAACCTTATTTATTCAATAAATTAACATACTGAGCAGCAATGCAGCTAATTGCTAGTGTACTACACTAGACGAGACTTTAGTTATTTGAATTGGCTTAATTAATGCCCAAATCCTTCCAATTACACTTCGAAGGACTTTGGTCAGGGGGTAAAATATAGGTGTATGATTTGATTTATAAAGGCATTGAGCCTGATTTTTACCTGTGTTTAACTCTTTAAGCTGATGTGACATGGTTTAAGGAGTCAGGCCTAGCTCAATTGGGATGCTTGGAGAAGATTTGGTATAGTAGGCTTGGAGTAAGGCTAATTGGAATTAGCCTGCCCAATTCCAACATTTCTTAAATTAGCACACGCACATTACAAATAGAGGTCTTAATAGGCTGGGTCTACAAGGGAGCCAACATTTATATCTATTATGAGAGGGACTCATCCTATCTATTGGTCATCTGTTTCATTTGACGAACGACATCGATGGCTAGATCTTTATCCTGTACAAACACTATCATGCTGCTGGATTTCCACCTTGGTGAATCAAACACTTGATTTGCTTAAGAATGCACACGATCCTATAGTACTTAATGAGGTTGATGCTTTCTAGCTCCCTCATTTGTCATAAGTGTGTTAGAGCTTATTGAGGCTATGTACTCCTTCTTCTTATACGACTCTCTCTTGGTCATCCTTATACGTGCTATTGTCTTAGATCACGTGTAATGTGATACTCATGCGACACATACATAATCATCTTGATCGAATCTATACCTACACAGTGATAAGAAAAGATTTAGTTGTACTAGCTAGTAGACTTAGAAAGTTAATGTATTAAAATAGTTATTGTTCCAGGTAGACTTAGTTAACAAATTGCAAATGATATATTACTCATATATAATGAAAAGAAAGAGATTATAATGTGAGACTTAATATGTTGTTAAATAAGCATTACATTAATGGAGTAATTGATGTTTACAAAAAAATTGGACTTATATTTTTAACTAACAAATATATTATCATATCATTATAACCAATAAACACAACATGCTTAAAACCCACAACACAAGAAACATAACATATTAAAAGATTAAATTATATGAAAACACAGCATGTTAAGTGTTATTTATATTATATACATTATATGTTATATATACAAATGTATTATATAATATTTACAATATTTATGTCATTTATATTATTTATTAATATAAATTTACATAATATGTTAGATATGATTTACATATTATGTTTCGAAACCACATTTACCACATTCAATTTATGTAACAAATGAATTACAGTATAAATTATATGCTTATAATTTGTAGAATTCGTATATGTAAAAATTTGTTATATACATAACCATATATATTGTAAATATCTATTATATTTGTTATGTTATGTATATATATATATATATATATAGATTATGATATATATCTATATGATACATACATAAAATATATAATTTAACTAGGTTGATATATAATCTACATATCACTATATATTTATATATTATGTTATATATGATTTATATATAGCATATTCATTTCATGCAACAAACAAATTATGACACACACACACACAACACACACACACATAACATCTAAATAATGTATTTATAATATATAGATCTTATATATGTGTAGATAAACATATATATACACATATACATTACAAATATTTATGATATATATGTTAGTCACATATTTATTATGTATATTTAAGTGATATATGTTAGACATAATTCATACTTTATATGCACTCTATAAGTTACATATATTATATACATTATATACAATCTACCTATTTTGTAAATGCTTCATATGCAATTTTTATTTTAATAAAGATATTTATATAATATGTTACACGCATATTCTTTACATAACATATCGATTATGTATTTATCACCTACAAATTTAATATATGTGCATGTTATATGAATTACATAAAATTGTTATAAATTTTTATTTACATATTATATGATATATATATATATTGTGTATAAACATGTTATATATGTAACAAATAAATCAACTGTATATTCCTATATAAATATATATATTTTATTTGGTAGATAAGTTCTATATTTTATATATTATATGTATGCTCTATATATAATTTATAATATAATATAAATATATAATTTATTTCATATATCATAGTTTTTTTATTTTATAATTTAGTTAGGGATAGTAATATTATATTTTAATAAAAATAGGAATACAAAACAATAATAATATATTTTAAAATAAACATATTTAAATAAATTCTTTTATGATCGTATCGTGTCATGTCCGAATTCACAAGTCGGGTCTTAAATACTAGCTCTAAATCTCCTTGACCATTTTCTCCTCATAATCACCCCATATCACTAAGGACATTTCAGTAAAATAGTCATCCCAAGAAACCTAAAATCCACAATAAATTGACAACCCGTGCATCGGTATTACAAATTTTTTAAAAATACACTTTCTTCAAAATTCCTCTCCGCCTACTCCCTCTTTTCCTTTATCCTCTTCCCCCTTACTCCCTCGCTCTCGCGCTTACTCTCGCTCGTACCGATGGCCATATATCTTGGCACAACTTTCTCGGCCTTCCTCGTCCCGGAGACAGCGTCGTTTCCGAAGTTCACCCTCCGTCTGGCATCTCCTGCCCCCTCGAGGGTGGCCGTTGTTCGCGCTGTGACGTCAGCTACCGCCGCTAAGCAAGCTTCATCTTCCTCCACGGGGAAGCGCGAGCCACGTGGCATCATGAAACCCCGTCGCGTTTCTCCCGAAATGCAGGAGCTTGTTGGTGTGCCGGAGATTCCTCGTACTCAAGCCTTGAAGCTGATCTGGGCTTATATTAAAGAAAATAATCTTCAGGTCTTGATCTTTTTGGTTCTGCTTGATTTTTAAGTAAATTCTGATTTTAATTTATTTGTTCTGTTACTGGGTTTATGTACATGTATGTAGTATGTATGTGTATGTATGTATGTATGTATGTCTGTGTGTGTGTGTGTGTGTGTGAGTGTGTGTGTGATTGGGTCTCTGTGGGTTATCTGTTTCGCTTGTGGATAAGATTTTCTTTTTCCTTATTTTGCTTTTATCTTTTTTTGGTTATTTGTTAAAGTTTTCTGTGCACTGTGTCCTTTATGTATACATCCGAAAAGAAACGGCTTTGGGCTTTGCATATTTACAGTTAAAGAGGGTTATGTATTTTGTGAGGTTTTAAGTGATATTACGATCTGAAAACAATGTCTTATAAAAACGTTTGTAGAGTTAGATAAGGCTCTCTTTGATAGTAAATGAAGATTTTGGACGTAGTTCTGCGGGTAGAAGGTTGTTTTTCTATTGATATGTTTTTTAAGATTTTGGTTAGCAATGTTTCAGAAGAATTTTGTTCCGGTGTTTGTTTCATATAGTGTATAAATTCAGCTCCTCTCTTTCTGTTTCTTCTTTGTTGAGCCCTCTTTGAATTTTGTTTTCGGTTGTTCTACTAAACCGTGTAGGGATGTGCAGATCAAGTTATGGGTTTGTTAGTCAAATCTCATTATATTTTTGCTATGATGTCTCCAAAAAAATTCTTTAGATCTTATTAAGCTAGCATAATGTCTCGTGAAAATAATATTCACCTGATTGCTGCTATTGCTTCGTAGGTAAGGATTTTGTGTTATTAGTTCAATTAAAGTAACTAAAGTGCTTTGTGATCAAAGTATGATACGGAATACCTTAGGTATATTAAACCTAAGACCCAACATTCGTCAAATAGAATCAAACCCCAAGTATGGTCTAAAAAACCTAATGGAAAACCGGCCCATTGGTTAGTAATCTTAAGAATCTTGATATAAGGATCTTGATCCTTTAGGAATACCAACCAAGAACCTTGGTATAAAGGAGGACGCCATAATCAGTGATGGCAAACCGATTGATAAGTCGGGGCTTGAACGCCACGAGAAACTCCATAAGTTCAATACAAGTTCATCAAAGAACTGAAGAGAGAAAACACTCAATTTCATTTATAGATATGATCTCATAATCTGATTATTACATTGAATGTCCACTAGCTTTTATGTATAAGCTATCATAAGGTAGTTACGTAACTGAAAAACATAATTGTGGCAGTTACATAACTGACAAAGTAAATTTAAAAACATAATTATGGTAGTTACATAACTAACAACGTAACTGAAAACATAATTATAATTAATCCTTCATCAATAAAAATAAAGAAATTCGAAAAGCCACAAAAAAAATTTCAATAGTCATCAAATTATAATGGAGACCGGCAGTGTACTGTGTAGCAGCTCCACAATTTCAATCTTTCAAGTCCCAAACTATTTTGTAAACATCCTTGGTTTTGCTTGACTTGGGTTTTCATCATTGAAACTCTAGCTATTGAATCTGCAATCTCTTGAAGCAAAGCTTTGGACTTAATCTTTATTGGATTTAAATATGATGCTTCTAAGATCACATCATTCCCTCCTCCTTTGAAAAGATTCGTCCTCGAATCTTCATTCTTGGATTCTTCTAAAGTGCAAGAAAGGAAATCAGATTGAGGCTGCATTTCATCTTGATCTTCTTGAGGACACATTTCTTTAAGTTCCTGTAATGATGAATCAATTTCACTAGGAAAAGAAAAATCATTAGTTGATGAGCAAATATAACTCTTCAGTATTTCACATTCTTTTTCCTTAGTGCTCATGAAAGTGTCTTCATCACTCTTTTCCTCTTTCACACTCCCATTCTTCTCATCGTTCTTAATCTTTTCTTCACTCTTTTGTTTTTGTAGAGCAATCTTTTATTCTTCTCTTTTCTTGAATTGTCTTGCAATCTTTATCTGACCTTCAATAGCTTCCATTGATCAAGAGGTACTAAAATCACTCGCTTTTGGTTGAAAACCAAAGAATAGCAATCTTTGCATCCATCATATTTTGCTTCGTTTTTGACTTTCATGGTTGCCCCAACAAAATATGACCAAATTGCATTGGAATTACATCACATAAAATTTCATCACAATATTTTCCAATAGAAAAGGCAATCCAAACTTGCTCAGTCACCAGAAATTCTCCACAATCATCATGTATTTTGTATGGTACTCTAAGCTTCAAAGTTTTCAAATCCAATTTTTCCACCAACAAGGTAGTAGCAATATTTATAAAACTTCCATTGTCAATATCCAAGTTGCAGACTTTGTCATTCACCAAACATCTTGTATGAAAGATAGGTTTGTTATCATCCACTTGTATTTGGCTCATTTTTTTTTTTTTAAACCAAACCCTAGATCTAAAAATCATAACTTTCACCAAAGAACCCCAAAAGATCCTTTTTTTCCCTTTTTTTTTGCACGAATATTTTTTTTTTAATTACAAAGACACCAAAAACTAAAACTTAATAGCAAACAATTAATCAAATCAGATCAACTCCCAAAACCCACAAAGAAAACTAATAAAAGATATGAATGATTCGAGTTATCTCTAGTCGAACTGGGATATGGATAAGTTCATGAACATGTTCAATCAAGAACACAGAGAGAATCTGTAATCTCTTGAGTCCGGCAGTGTACTGTGCAGCAGCTCCACAACTTCAATCTTTTGAGTCCCAAACTATTTTGTGAACATCCTTGGTTTTGCTTGACTCGGTTTTCAGTATTGAAACTCCAGCTATTGAATCTGTAATCTCTTGAAGTAAAGCTTTGGACTTGATCTTGGTCGGATTTAAATTTGATGCTTCTAAGATCACATCAAAGTAATACATTGATTATATCCGAAACATGTAGTTCTGAGTATGTAGATGTATTGGTTGCTCTGAGGTCCTTTCATGTTGAATGTTGGTTTTGAAATGCAGCTGGAAATAACAGAGCCATAGTTTCATGTCTTCTATTGTGCAATTTTCATTTTGCAAGATAAAATGTGATGCCATTCAATTTTTGTCTATTGAGTTTATACTTTTAACTACAAAAATGGATTTCCGTAAGGTATATGATTCAGAGAACAGTCTCTAAATTAATTGTTGGTTCTAACTTCTACATATCTGGGTTTTAGGTCAGAGTCTGATGTTGCATCCACTAGGGTTCTTTTTTGAATCATGTCATTTCCAGTGGCTGATGGCTTACCATTGAGTGACATTTAACACTTCACACTTTCTACTTGTTCAAAGATCATATCTGATGTTTGATTAAGGGAGATCTCAAAATCTTTTCAAGAGAATAATGTTCTAAAAGTTTGAGCATTCGTGGGTGTTTGGGTACATGCTTGCACGGGAGATTTGTGTCCAGTGTCTGGTCCATGCATTTTGCAAACTAGTGTTAAAGTTGCTTTCTGACCTTGATGTATGGTCACTGAGATCTTTTGTCCTATAGCCACTTGCTATGAGGGTACATGATGGAACATAGATCATTTTGGAGTGATGTTTATAAAAAATTGTTTTAAATATGTATTTTTAATCTGTAAGTGAATCGGGTTAATTATGAAAATATGACCCGTGTTTTTTATCAATATGCAAACATATAACATGTGTTATCTTTTTTGATAATTAAGTGATCCAAGTTTCATACAAAAATATCAATATTATTTAATAATTTTAGAATGATACTTATCAATATTTTATTGGTCATAAAAATTAATTTTACATTTTTTTCAATTTTCTTATTTTCAAAAAAATAATTTTAATATTTTATTTATTTAATTTTATTTAGTATTATTTTTTATTATATTAATTTTTTTAGACCAATAAGACTCATATTTTCTCTAATAGTAATTAATAATATTGACATTTTTATAAAAATAGGGTCACGTAATTGTTAAAAAAGATAACATAGGTCATGTAGTTGTAAATTGGCTAAAACACGGGTTATGTTTTTGTAATTAACCCATTTTTTTCTTCTTTTTCTTTTTCTGGTTATTAATCAATGAAGTTAAAACCACTCACTGAAGTTTTCATTAGATGTCTGAGTTGTCATATTATCTATATTTGAATGTTTTAAGTTGCTTCAAAGCTCTATTGATTTGTGTCATTGTTTTACTGGTTTGTAGGATCCTGAGAACAAGAAGATCATAGTCTGCGATGAGAAGCTGAAGAAGATATTCCAAGGAAAAGATCGGGTTGGATTTCTTGAGATTGCAGGATTGATCAGTCCCCATTTCCTTTAAGAAATCATGAAGTGTGCAAGTGCAGTAGAACGGATAGGGATATGTGGCTTGTTTAAGTAGTTATCTCGCTGGAGCGGTGTGTATTTTCGATGATCACAAGTGATATCCGCTATATTTAAGTATTTTTGGAAATTTAAGATGCAGGTTTTTTAAATTAAAGTTAGCTGGCTCAGTTTGTTTCTCATATTTGTTTCAATTTTCTGTTGCCTGAGGATGATTATTCTTCCATTCCATCTCTCTTCTTCTGCTTAACAAAATACCCAGTTGTTTGGCTGATGGGATTGGGAATGCTTGCAAGCAACAGCTGTGGTCGTTGGTCCAAGTACTATCTAGCTTGTGGAGTTGTATGCTTGTCTATGTGGATTGTGTATCTCTCTCTCACATACACATTAGCGTGCACAAAGTTGGGTGGAGCTGGTTCATGAGTTTGTTTTTTGCCAAAAGTTGCTGGAAAGTATATATGGAAGACATACTTTGTCCAATTTCAATCCTAAGGGGTGCAGGAAGATTAAGAATTTGACTTGGAACATAGAAAAACTTCCAGCGATGGCTTGGACAAGGCATTGCCGTTCTCTTTATTACGTGTAGCTGATTCTTTGAAATCAAATATACTTATAAAATTTAGCTACAGCAAGACGAGCATCTTCCTCGTTAAAGCGTTTGATGTGTTCTTTATCTGTGTTTCGACAGGAAAAGGAGAATTTATAATTACAGATGGAAAGAAGTGACCGACGGAATGGTGGATTTATAATAAATTAAGGGTCTATTTGAATTGTTTGATTTTTCATTTATATTTTATTTGTATTTAATTTGTATTTAAATCTTATTTATATTTAATTTGCATATAATCTATTTGATTTATTTATAAATAAAAATATTTACTTTTTATTTGTATCTATTTTTTTTTACCCAAAAACAATAAAAATAAAAATATCAAATGGCTAGAATGAGACGTATCGAGCAGGCCCGTTTCAGATGATTTGATATTTCGTCTTCATTTACACCCTGTTTCTTATTGTGCGCAGGAATTTATTTATTTATTCTCACTCCCCCTCTAAAGGAAGAAGACTGTTGGCTTCATTTCATGGAAGGGTTGGTCCTTTTCACTTGAAAGAAAAATCACTTTGTATTTCACCCTTATCTAAAAGTCTGGTTCTCTATTTGCTTTCTGATCCTACCAACCAAGGTGTGTGAGGCAAATCTATACGAAATTATTTCTACATTAATCAACCTTTGGGATTTGTGTGTTTTTCTTGGACATTTCCATCTTGCCCTTCAGTGCAATAAGATTCAGAGAAGCAATTTTTCAGGTCTTATTTGGTTCAAGTAATTTACTTACATATCTCACTTTTTCAACCTATAATTTATAATTTTTATATATAATCTATCACACTTATAATCTTTAAATAAATCTACAATTTTATGTAAGGTTCAATGGTATATCTTGCATATTTCCTTTAAATGACTTGATTCAAGTTCAACTCATAATTTCCTTGCTTTGTAAACCTTATACATCTACCCTTTAGAGCGCAACCCAAGTAGGAGAAGTTGCTAAGCACTTCACTTTTGTGTGAATCTAGTATAGTTTCTTGTTGGTTTTGTATGAACTAATATTATCAAATCGAGTTGATTTGCTCGATTCAATACAATTGAATCTGATTAGATTTTGGGAATGGTTCGATTCAATCATGGTTCAATCCATAGTTAAGTGCGAATTTAACCATTGATCTTTGACCCTTTAACATGTTTAGATTAAATCTAGGGTTAGATTTAACAATATCATATGGATTGTTTTGCTAGCTAAAGTGAGTCATAACCTTTCATTTTCAGTTGATGTTTGTTGATATAACGATGAAGTCTGTAGGATGGATTGATCTTAGTTGTTGAATTCTTGTTTTTTTTCCCCTCTCAAGTAAGTGCATATGACTTTAGATTTTATTGTCACTTAAGGTACCTTTTCTCTACTTGGTGCTTCTCTAAGGTTAACTCATTGATGTAGACCCTGTCGAGTTTCGGTTCTAAATTGTGATCCAACTCACGTTTATATCTATGGATTTAGTGGGTCTCCTTAACCTCACAAATTAAAAAAAAAAGTAAATGGAAAAATTATATATTTATATATATAAGTAGCAACATTCAAAATTTTAACTATATCCATGTGAAAGGGTCAAAATTGTTTTTTTTTTTTTTCACTTACTGCATTAATATGTTGTTACTAACAAGGCAAAATATAAATCTAATGTTTAGCTTGATTTATAGACTTATACCAAAAGGGAAATCTAATTCCTAAATAATGTAGACTATTTTTGTTAATCTTCAACTATATATAAATAAGTGCACATCTTAACATTTTTTTTACGAGATAGGTTAAAAAGTAAAAGACACCTAGTTATTTTTGAGTTTAAACTTAATTTATTTGAATTTATTTTGGTTTTTTTTTTTAACTTTTAAGTATTACTTATAAAAACAGTTGTTGTAAGCCATGATCTTGAATTTGACTTGTGAATTGGCAATTCACCTGCCCCATGCTGTGTGTGATGGTTCACTAAGTCTAGTCTTTTGGGATACGAATAGATGGCTTTAGGTCGAGTTAGGTTGGGTCATGATCTATGCACAGATCTACATCGACCTTATCATAAAAATCTTTCGAATTAATTTGTAGAATTGATATATCTATCTAAAATATAATGAAAAACCTCTTGAAAAATAAATAAATATAGATATATAAAATTGAATCGAGGATTAGTGTTAAGGATTCACGAAATTGTTGAAGTTTATAGTTTCATTATATTATTTGGCATTCTTTCTTGCATTATTTTGTAAGTTTGGTCTTAAATCAAAGCCCATTTTCATGATTATAATGTAACCTATTCGAATTAAAAATGAAGTTGGTGGAGGTTAATGAATTTTAAAGTTTAGAAAAATGTATGGATTCAAAATTAGAACATTTTGCTTTTGCAGATGGAAAGTGATATGTCTAAGAGAACAATCACCAAGGTATCTGAATCTCACTGGGTAATTAAGCCTGACTCAGATTCATATGAAAATTGCAAAATTATAATTGGGATTAGTCATTGCTATAGTGAAGAAAACGTTGTTGGGTTTTATATAACTTTTCCAACGACCTGTCCTGAGCATCGCCATTAATATCATGAAAAATTTTAATGATTCAATTACAGTTGTTTATAAATTTGAACTTTTCAATGACTTACAAGATGATATCATTAAATAATAGGCAAAACCAAAGAATTTTTCTAAAAAAGTAAGCAATATAGTATAAGTCAACAATCGCCTAAACTTAAATTTGTCTTCCAAACTTAGCGATTTTTTTTTTTTTTTTCCGTTAAAACTCAATGATTAGGTCCCAAATTTTATAGTCACCTCTTTTAAATTCTAAAAAATTACTGTATCTTCTAGAGTGTGGATTTTTCAGTTAAAAGAAAGCAATAAAACACTTTTAATGAGGAGAGGGTATAATCCCTGAATTTTAGATAACCCGAATATGATAATTAATAAATTATAACATAGAAACTTGAAGAACTTCAAGAAAAAGTCAAAGACCACTCCCGATTTTTCGCGATTTAATAACATTAAAGTATAAACAAAATCTGTTATAATTAGAAGGATTCGAATCCTTATAGATAAAATTTTGAGGCACAAAATATAACTTCCATAATCATAACTAATTAATAATCAAGATGAATAAATTTCTAGGCAATAAAAGACAATATTTCCCAACACAAGTAAACAATTCTACAAGTGATTATAAATAGCCTTAGATTACACATGTAAGAAGAAACAATTAATTTTAAAAGCCTATTGGTTAGGAAATGATAATTTAGAAAAGGATCACTAACGTTAAAAAATATATGATAGGATTAAAAGAAAATCAATATTTATAAATGTAGACCTTAGATAAAAATATATGTGTGCATATACAAGATATATACTAAAGAAATATTTTCAAAAAGAATATAACAATAATAGTATGATTAACATATAAATATGATAGTAAATTAGAATCCTAAATATATGATAGATATTGGATTTAAGACCCGATTAGACCTTGGTTAGAAACTTTAGAGTATTGTGAACCTATTTATGATCTAAAAACCTTAAGAATCTAAATAAATAAATGCATTAAAAAGATACCAAAGATAGATTTTGCAATCTAAGTCAAGAACCAAGAATAAAGTGTGTGTGTATATATATATATATATATAAATAAATACATGGCTTTAAATTTTAAATGCATTAAAAAGCTAATAATTCATGGTATATGTATAATAAGAATAACCTATTAAAGATAAAATATTAGGGATATAAATACTCAATGAAGAGCTATAAATAGACCTATAATTAATTTTTTAGACTTCAAATAAAAATTTAGATTACATCATAATTTTAGTTAGAAAATTTAGAGTCTGTAGATAGCAATATTATATTTTGACCTATCGGACCTTAAAACCTTAATTGCGTAGAGCAAAACTTTAGAAATACTAAATCGCGTAAATTTTAAACTCAAAATTTGAAACTCAACCATATTTTAGAAATATTTTAGGACCTTAAATAATTTGTTGGAAATAAAATTCTCTTATAACTAACGTAAATATATGCATAGGAAACAATTTTGATGAAATTAGCTAGATATTTGAATTTATTAATATTTTCTCAAATGTTGTTACAAGTCACGGAGAAAATTGGAAACACTTGGCCAGCCCAAAATTTCTCCAAGTCTCTCCACCATATGTAGCTAGCTTAAGGGAGTAGTGAATGGTCCATAAAGAATACATATCACTAACAAATTACTTGGACCCAATTCCACCATGAAGTCTTGTTTAAGAAGTAGCTTGCACATGATTAGAATTTAAACACTTAACTAGCCTAAATTTGCTACAAGTCTCTCCACCATGTAAGCTAGCTTAAGAGAGTAGAAAAGAGTATATAAGGTCAATTTTAAGACATATCAACCAATGAAAATGCACCAAATAAAAACCCCTAATTAATGCAAACTTGTTGAATTACTTAAAGGGACTTGTAGAACCGACAAACAAAGATTTCTCTTCCTCTTTCGTAAAACAATAACAACAACATAATTTATTAAATAAAATAAATAATTAAAGCCTAAACTAGTCAAACCTTCCTACATAAGTTTTCTCAACTCTTCATCCATAAGTTATTTAAAACCTTCCTTCATAAGTAATTTTGACTCCTATAAATAATAGAAAAACCAATAAAGCAAGTCCCTCTTTTCCAAAAACTTAAATCGTGAAACACACAGATATACCATTAAATTTACAACTTAAATTCTTCTAACACCAAATGCCCTTATCTTGAACTTCCATCAAAAAAATACAAACCAATCAAAGCTTTATCTTCTCTATTGCAACTTCACCAAAATTAACATCAACAACTCAACAATCAACAAGACAAGGGTCTTGGTTTATATAGGAAGGAGAATTTATCATCTTCCTTTCTAGGCCATCAAGGTAATGTCTAACCCATTTCATAACTTACAACTTGTTTATGTATAGAAATTTGGAAAATGAAAGCATAGGGTTATCATAGAAATTCTCCATATGTAATCTCTTTAAAATTTTGTTAGTAGTAACACGAATAAGAATAGCATGTGATGATCAATTTAACTAAGTTAAAATACTATATCTAGTAAAGAAAACTATGAGGAAATTAAACTTAGGCTTTAAGAAAACCCTAGGCCCTAATTTTCTATCACTATAAGATTGTGACTCTAAAAACCTAATTCATGATTTAATTTAGTTCAAAGGAATTAGTAGAATATGTCTATAATGCTCTCTAGATAATAAAACTCAACCAACATAAACCCTAAGATGTCTATAAAAAAAATAATATATATATATATATTAAGCATATGATGTGTAACGCCCTAACCTGTTGGCATTACAACCTGCCATGTGTCCTCTCTTAATAGGACACGCTAAGGCTTTAATTTCCACAAACTACATGAATATCACCTCTATAACTCACAAGGTATAAAAGAAGACATGCAGTCCTCATAAATAAACTATCTGATAAGAGCATAATCTCCATAACCAAAAAACTAGACATTGTTGACATAACTGCAGGTCAACAAGTCGAACCACACCTTAAAATTATTACAACATATAAAACTCCAGATGCAACTGAAAATCCAATGAACAAAAACATGAATCTAACACTAAACAACAACATGACACAAAAAGTCTTCCTTGATCCATCCTATGTCACCTATGACTATATAACTAGTCATCAGCAGGGTAGTCAAGACCGTTAAGGCCATCCTCATCCTCATAGACGATATCAAAACCCGATAAATCATATATCACACTATCATCACCTGCACCTAAAATATAACAGAATGAGCGGCGAAGCCCAGTACGATAATATCCAATCCAGTTCAAGCAAGGTTATGCACATGCAGCATGTATAAATATATGCAATTGAACTAAATGCATACAACAGATTATTATCTATTTTAATCCAGCAAAACAACACAGTTCAGAATCCAGTATACATAAATCTTGAACTCAGAGTAACTCAGACTCTACTTTAAAAACAACCAATTGATTTTGAAAATAAGTAATCATATACATATATGGAGAAGTGGGTACTCCCCAAATATCCCAATTCCTGAACACCTAAATTCTACCAGAATCATATCTTAGCACGAGTCCACTCGGGACAATCTCACACTAAGATCATCAGGATGTCTCACCAGTATTACTATCTGCCAAGTCTCTACTAGTCAAAGCCAACCACAACCAGGTAGATAATTATTAAGCCGAATATTTATTAAGTTCATTATGCAATTCTGTTCCTACATCCATTAACAAAATTCTAGTCTACAAGCACATACATCAAACAATGGATTGGTCGTACCTTTTATATTCAGGAGATAACTTGAACTATTCAAAGACAACCGTCAACAACTACTAGAAAACCAAACCACAACACAACCAGCCACTACCACCAAACTCTCAAACTCCCAAACCCGATATCAAACAACAACTCTAATCTCAACCTGTAACATATCAACATATATCAAATCACCAACATTCATAGATAAATCAAACTTCACATAAAACAACCTATCTATACTAACCTGATATAGAACTTCACAAACTCGACCTATACTGATGAACAACTCCAAACACCTCCAATAATATCAAAGAACAGCAATTCCAATCCTCAAATCAGAAATCTTCACAAAACTCTATAAAACACCTCATATGATCAATATTGTAACATCAAGGCTGTCCAATTTCGTGCAAAAGGATTCAAGCTTATGCTTACTGATATGGAATGTATAATACTTGTTTCTCCTCTTTCTATACTGATCAAAACACAAGCCAGGGTTGATTTCCACAATTCCTTCAAGAACAACAAGAATTCATCAAGAATCAAGCATAAATTCGTCACTATATGCTTACACATGACAAAGGGGAATCAACTGACCTTCAACAGATCTTTTGCTTCGAACTCAGCCTCTTATGTCAGATACCAACACAAGATTTACGAATCCAATAGCCCTTAACACTCCTTGCTTGTGAATCTGGAACCCTAAGTCAGCCTATGATCACGTTGCACCACCATAGCGTTTTGGACATCAAACACCATACCAGCACCCCCAAGAACACCTTCAGCACGTAAATAATAATATAGGATTTGATAAACTCTGCAAAAACCGCTCACACATCGCTCTTATATATAGAAAAATAGATTTACGCCGGCGGTTACTATTTCAAGGTCGGCGGCGCTCAGGTTCCAGTTGTTGACGTAAATACCAAAAGTCGCGTCTGTTGAAGAGTACGCTGACAAATTTAAAAAGTAGGCCAACGGCCTTACTTTCCGGCCTTGCCCAACACATCATCCAACACTGGCAAAAACATAAACAAACACTGGCGGCCATCACAGCGTGATGCCGATGCGGCTTGCCTATGCCGGCTGCATACTTCATCAGAAATGTCGGCCTTCATTGCAGAAAATACAAAACTTGATCCAATTGATGCCAATCTATTCCAACATGGAATTTATCAAACTTAACTTATTTTACCATCAACATAAAGGCCTCTTAACATCTGGTAGCTTGTGAACACTTATCACTTATAATTATTTTGTATATTATATGATGCATGAAATTATAATAAAGAAACTTGTCATTAGGTATATTAAAAGTATGATAACAATGAAGGATTTATGAATGAGTTATAATTAATCTTAAGAAATAAACTATAATTTGGAATACAAAATAATACTTAAATGAATTTAAAAGATCATTGGAACCATGTATTAATAATTGAAATTTAGATAAGATCCTCTAAATAATAGAAATTCTAACCTACATAAACAAACAGGGTTGACAAAATAAACAATAAAAGAAAATTTGTTATCACTAAAGATATTAATGGACAATATAAATTAAAAAAATAAAACTCATTACCAATGATAAAAGCTTAATAATGACAATAGGAAACAAAATATATATATATATATATAATATAGGAAAATCTTACACCAACTATAGGAATTTATAAGAGTAAGAGGAATATAAATTAACAAGTATTGAGTAACTAGCATATAATATGCAAAACAAGCTTTTTAACACCTATTTATACAACAAAATATAAGTTAAAATAAGTAATATAAGCCTACTTAAAGATTTTACACTAAAAACATGAATTTAAAATTATTTAGGTCACTTTTTAGTAAGAAATAATCATCTATAACGAATTTTGTAAAAATATAATGTATTTCACAAACTTTAAAAATGACTATTATAGGCCTATCGGAATAGAAATAATAAAACATTATAAACATTAGAGATTCAAAAAAAAAAAAAAAAAGATCCTTAAAGGATGTAACAAAATTGAGTTATTAGAAAGCTTCTATAACAAATTTTAGAATTAGTAAATTACTTAACTCACTTAATAATTTAAAAATAAGTAATTGATGTCTAAAAATAGTAGCTATGGCTAAAATATAAAACAAATTATATAGAAAAAAAAGCAAATAAGGTTGACTTAACTCACTTAATAATTTAAAAATAAGTAATTGATGTCTAAAAATAGTAGCTATGGTTAAAATATAAAACAAAGTATATAGAAAAAAAAAAAAACAAAAACAAATAAGGTTGACAAACAAAGTAAATAATAATTAAGAACCTTAGTTGTTTTTACCTACATTAGAAAAAAGCAAAAATTTAAATAACCTATATTAGTAAAAACACTTCCTTGACGTATAAGTACAAATAAAATCAAGAGAAGCAAAACGAAAATAAAATTATAACATAAGTTTCATCCAAGTGATGATCAAGACACTTAAAAATGAATTTAATCACTAAAGCTTAGTGATACATAAAACAAAGCAATAGACATGAAGTAAGAATTAAAAATATAAAATGGAATAATAGATATCATAGTATAAACATTTGAATCCATAGTCATATAAGGAAAAATATACAAAATAAAAGAATAAACTAGAAAATAAAAAGAGTATGTCCAATAAGCTTTACAACACCCATTTATTTGTTAAAATCAAAGTTAAAAGAAATAAAATAGATCTAGGTTAAGATTATGTAATTGAAATTGGTATTTGAAATCATTTAAGATACTTTTCTTAAGAAAAACGAGTTTATACAAATTTTACAACTCGATCGAAGAAACTAAGCCCTTATGAACCTTAAAACCCATATTTAAATGACGAAATTAGGATTAAGATGATAAAGGTTGAGTTTAGGAGACAAAAAGGCACAAACGAGATTGTTATGCAAATATCAGTATAGTAATAAGTATCTTTTATCTCATTTTATAGGAGAAACATATCAATCTTCGGAATTTCCAGTGGATAACTACGACTTAGCACGGATACCAAGTGAGTAACTTTGACCTTATCACATTGTTTGTGCTTGTAACATAGTCGCATATGTAATAATATACTAATACTGTTATGCATGTGGGGTTGGGTATATTGCATGGTGCTTGGTGTATGATTGGTTGCCAAAACACCATATTGATTGTAACAATTACATTGTATGATAATTAATATATGAAGCATGTTAAGGTTCGTCTGTGAATTGTATGGATACTTAAGAACCTAACCTAATACTAATCGACTATCTATTGAATTGGTCATGCATTGCATAACTTGCATATACTGCATAAAAAAAAAGTGTGACAGCCCGCTTGTATTAATGTTTCTGATCTTGGTTAATGCTTGGTTTTTTCTAGATGTAAATTTCCTAGTTCTTTCAAGGTTATCCCTATTCTGTTCGGTTCCACGGGAACTACTTGACAAAAGAAGGAATGCCGCCCGTGGTATCGGCTTGAAATGACTAATACTTAATGGAATCTCTTTGTTCCGAAAGGAAATTGAGTGAAGAAAATGTATTTAATGAAGTGATAAATAAAGTAAGTACTGCTATTCCTATGGTTCTCTGTTTCTCCTGGGCGGGTGGGTCATAAGGATGTGACCCCTGACTAGGTTCCTTCAACCCTAATATGAGAGCGTAAATCTACATCCTATTTGGATTCCAGTTCTCCAAACTTGTAATTGAGCATATGTTTGATTGATACATTACACTTGCTTGATAATAAACTTGTTTGTTATTGCTTGATGTGTGGTTTGATCAGGTTATCTCACTGAGCCGTGGTTTCGCTCACCCACCAATAGTTTTTGTGCAAAAATAATGCTTACTGGGAATGGGTTAGGAATGTGTGAAGAGTGATTCCCCTATCAGACTTTCATGGAGTTAGAAAGATAGATTGCAATGAACTTAGAACGCAAATTTGATAAATTGTATAAGTATGTGAGATTTTGTATTTTATAGGTTGAAACCTAATTTATATTATTTGGCAGGGGATACCGATTTTATGCGATTTTGGCTAGATATTCATAATTGAGTTTCAATAATAATAGTATATGTTTATGTATAACTAATGTTAACAAGTGAATGGAGTCTCGTAATCTCTGGCTGCAAGACAGTTTTCATATTGCGATGCACACATAACATGATAACTTCGAATAATCCTACTAGGTCCCTATTAGGGTCATAACAGATGGCACAATAAATTGCGAGCGGAAAATCATACATTACCGATATTCTCTTACTTCGTAAATTTATGCTTCGTTGCCAGATCATACTGTAAAACGTATATTGATTTCTCCCTAATGAGTTAACTGCCGCCTACATTGTCTTTTATTTGTTTCAAATACATGTCTGGCAAATGCAAAAGTTCATCCGACAATTTCCTCTTGCATACATATTACACATAAGATTGGCAATTATGTAACTGGAACATCAGGATTAAGTTTGTCCACACCATCGACGTCCCTGAACCAGAAAGTCTCAGTATAGGAAGCTGCACCTTCAGGAACATCTTTCATCACCCTTTCGTGTCCTTGTGGGAAGTATATACCCGTCCGATGATGTGGTACCCAGAGTGATGGCTTCTTCCCCTTGTCATCTTTAGCAATTTCCTCCTCACATTTATTATTCTGCTTTGTCCCAGCGAATCTGCTGAAAGGTTGTTGATAAAATTGTTTGAATTGCCTGCATAAACAAACATTCGTGAGTCCAGTGTTGGAGATAATAACCATTGCTCTATGTCATGGTTATACTCAACCACCTCAGAGGGGGACTTTTTCTTGAGAGAGTTTACAGTGCCATTAAAGAATCCAGAGAAGTGTATTGTTTCAGAAAATCAATGTAAGCTCCTCAGCATCAAACGTTACCATGAAGTCTATATAACTGAATAATTATTGTATGGAAATCCATGCAGTCAATTGCTGAGTATATTATTTTCGTTATCACCATGAGAAAAAACAATTAGCATTGTAATCACTAGAAATCGAAAGATGAAGGGAAATTTATTAGCAAAAAAACTATATACAGTCAAGATATTATCTTAGCGTCAAAAGTTCCAAGTGCTAAATAGGTAAGTAATAACCATCTACTAATGGAAATCAATCTATGAAATTCTATACAGTGCCTAGGAGAACATGTTGAGTTCTCATACCTTAGCAGTAATACCTTATTTTCTGCAATTACGGCTCTTACCATGAATTTTATTAATGTAAGTAGTATAAAGTCTTGAGTGCAATGGTGTGAGATATATTGAACCAAACCTCTTTATATAGTACAAGATTTCTAGCTTTTGTCTTCTGTCAAGTGAGATTACATGTGTTAGTATATATTCTTGATGGAGCTACTGAAGGTTATAAGAAAAGGAATATATAATATAGGAAAAAGAGAAACAGAAAGTTCATTCCAATTATAGAAAAGGGTGGTTCTTTTAATTTGTGGTTCCAATTATCTCATTATTAATCATATCTGTAACATAAGGATTTAAGAAATCCCAAAACCGACTCGTCTCACTTTTTTGTTTTTTAATGTCATTTCAGGAAATTGAAGGATGCTTGATCTCTCCGTGTGAGAAATAAGCGATTATGACAAGTTGTTCATTCATGTATGTTTGGTGTTGGATATTCTCTTAAATGAGCGAATTCCTACCTTTACCATCCAATTTTCCCTTTTTCTCTAAAATTTAATCTCCGTTGGAAGATATATCGGCTCTGCCTTTATTGTAGATTTTAGCAAGAATTAGTAGGCGCTCTTAAAAATTTACTGTCCACTTCCCTATCAAACGAGATCCCATTTACAAATTTTTTAGTCATTTGTGACAAAGTTACTGAAATTATGATATGAAGTTAAGCTAACTTGACATATGTAGTTTCTTTACAGCCAGTATGTCTATAATTAAGGAGAAAAAAATGTCGCATGAACAGAAGTTTTGAATTTGGTGTCTCTCAAGTCCCAGATTGGAATATACATCACTTTTTGATATTGTTCTATGAGCCTCTAAGAACTTTCCAAGTAAGAGGCAGTCATTGCAACTGAAAAAGTTTATTCTTAAGAGTTGCTTTCCAGGTTGATGATTGTTTGAATCCAAATAATTTCAGAAGAAAGAAGAGTTCGGTTGATATATTCATGTTCATATCTTACATGTCTCTTACTCTAGTCTAATATCATATTTTATCTTTATTTGGCTCCTACTGAGAAAATTTGTAATCTGTGTCTCAATTGTGTTTGCTGTGTATCTTATTCGACCTAAATCTTATATACATCTATTTATAACAAATAATTGGGTAAATTTAGACTGTTGTTAAGTTTGCCAGAACAGGTGCAAAAGCAACATGATTATTTGGGTGGTACCAAGATGGATCGGCCGAAGTTATATATGTCGCAGTTAGGAATTATGAGCAAGCAGATATTTCAGGAGCAATGAAGCGTGACGAAGCAGCTTTCTCTTTTCCTTCGACATGCAGTGAATTGCAAATGTTAAAGATGACACTGATTTAGGAAAGCAAGGACCTATCTATGAACAGATTTGGGGAGGAAAAAAAAAAAAAAGAAAAAACGTGTCATGACCCTAATAGGGCCTAGTAGGATTATTTTAAAGTTGTCATATTACATGCGCACCCGCAATATAAAAACCATCTTGCAAACCAGAGATTACGAGACTCTATTCACTTGTTAACATTAGTTATACATATACATATACTATTATTATTGAAACTCATTTATGAACATCTAGCCAAGATTGCAGAGAATCGGTATCCCCTACCAAATAATAAAAATTGGGTTTCAACCTATAAAATATAAAATCTCACATGCTTATACAATTTATCAAATTTGCACTCTAAGTTCATTGCAATCTATCTTTCTAACTCGATGAAAGTCTGATAGAGAAATCACTCCACACATTTGTAGTGTTAGCCCCGGAAAATTTCAGTAAATAATTTAAAAATGAACTTCGAAAATAAACCCAAAATGACTCCAAATTAAAACCGAACTTCGCAAGTCCTAAATCATGAACGAATCCAGAAACTTCTTAATCTTGAGGAAATAAAGATCCTTAAAAATAAAATAAGAACTCAACAGTCTTCAAATTCAAAACCGCTACGTACAACAAATTCTATATTTAACTCCAACTTGTAAAATCGTGTAATTTAGAACCCAAAACCACTTATTAAAAAGTAAATAATGATTAACTTTCAGAAATAAAACTCAATTCAAGAATTCCGAAAACGTTAAGAGATATTAAACACTTATAAAAATGAAATTTAAAGTAACTATCTCAAATTTAATGTGTTGTATAAACATAAAATATCAGTTTCCAAATTGGCAAAGATCTAAACCAGAGAATCACCTGGAAACCCTAGTAGTTTAAACCCGACAATTTCATAATCCTAAATCAAGGAGTCGGAGTATGAGTAAAGGGTGTAATTTAGGTCGCAATAATACTAGAATGCTTTAAAATATAAGATTAGCGAATTTTCGATCTATTTCAAACCCGGTCGGGTACAGGCTTTGAAAAGCGTGCCCCAATATTCGAAATATTAAATATATGATATTAGTACCGTTAGGCTCGTAACTTCATAAGAATTCCAAGTATATCAGTTAAATAAATTTTTGGGTTGCATGTAAACCCGGTTTTTCTAGTAACCGAGTAAACTTCGGAAATCGAAACCAAAGCCCTAAACATGATTAATATAAGCAACCTAGGAACCCTGGATCGGCTTTTCTTCGATTTCAATTTAAAAGAATCTCTATAGAATAATTTAATGTGGATTATTATTTTAAAGTATATTTCAACCCATTAAAGTTTTGATTTGAAAAATTTTCCATTTCGGGCTTTCTCGAGCTCCATTATGGAAAAGTGAGCCCTGAAACTAGAAACTCAGAAAAATATTCCATAATACTCTTTAGAACCGAAATTTTATAAGGATTTCAAAAAAATACGTTTTATAATTTTTTGGGTTATAAAAATTACAGTTAGTCTTTTTTCCGTATTTTCTTTACTATCGGTAAAGTAGATGTCTTGTCTACTATTTATTACTATTCACAAGTACAACCTACTACACACACAACCCATACCCTAGTCTTACATCCTTACAATTACTCATTATATTTTCTTTTCCAAGAAATTTTTGTTTCTTACTAAATTATTACACCTAACACTTTTATTACATAAATTCCAATTTTTCAAACAAATTCAACTCTCCCTCTCTCTCCCCTTCACTTGGCCGGTGCTACTCCCCCCATTTATCCCCCTAATTTGTTTTATTTTATCTCATTTTTACATCAAACAAACCCTAATTCCACTTAATAAAAATAATCCTTTTCTTTTCTCTCTCTTCATTTTCATTTCATTTGTTTCAAAAGCTCACAAAACCTCTCTTTTCTCTCCCCTTTTTGCCGTGAGCCTCCCCTCCCATTACACACACACACACACTTTGTTTTTCCTTCAAATTTCTTACTCCATACAACAAATAGGTAAGAGATCTATGCTTTAGGATCTTGAAACATGAAATGGCAAGTTCATTCATGTGTGATTCCACACAAAATCCCCATGAGCTTCAAGCTAGGGTAGTGGAAACACCTGAACATGAGATCCTTGTCATCACAATATTTTAGATCTTGTTATTTGAGTTATTATGCTATTATCTTATTTTATTATTAAGGTATGTTGTTATTATTAGTGATTGTGCATATGTTCATCATCCATTCATGATTCACATGACTATCATAGTGTTTATGCATTTATAACTAGTTTAGTAGACTAGATCTAGTTGTTTTAAATTTATACATGTATTAGCCTTTTGTTTTATGCTCTTAGATAACTTGTAATAGCTTAATGGCTGTAGAAAAGTGTTAGGAAGCTCAAGATCTATTTTAGTTTCAACAAAAATCATTCTTGCAAATTAGGATAAAAGGAATCATATTTAGAAAAGCTATTTTTCAACTTCAAAATGTGTATTTTACATTTAAAATGAAGGACTTAAAGAATAGATATCATAAATGAATGATTTGAGGAGTAAAGTTTAGATCTATGAGTTTATAGTTTACTACCATGCATTTTTTTTACATTCATGTTCATATTATATGTAGATATTAGATTTGAACTTGAATAAAAATAGTAAAATTCGTATCTTGATAAAACCTATATTTAAAAACACTTTCAAGTCTCAAAATGGAAGTTTTAGTTAAGAAAATGAAGGTTTAGTGAGTGTATATCATCAAGACTCTTTTTAAAAGAATCAAAGGTAATTTTCAAAGTACAAAAAAAAAAATTCTATTTTAGGATTTAAGCTAAGTCCTAGTTTAAAAACATATTTTCCAACTCAAAAATGAAGTTTTTATTCAAAAATGGAAGCTCTTAAGATAGGATATGTAAAGGATGATTTTTCCTAAGTTTAGGTGGATTTTATCAAAAGATATGTCCAAAAATAAATTTGGTAAATTCGGATCTCAACCAAGACCAATTTTGAAAACCCATTTATCAACTCCAAAACTCATGTTTTATGTGAAAAATGAAGAGTATAGATAATGGGTATCATTAAGTAGTGATTTTTATAAGTTGAAATGAGTTTTGATGAGATTAATGTATAAAACAAGAAATAGAACCAAGATGGAAAAATTTGAGTTAGTAGTCAATTTGTAAAATTCGTAATTTTGAATGAATGCCATAAGAACACTTGTTATCCAAGCTCAAAATAAAAGTTTTATGTAATGAATGGAGTCCTTAAGTAATAGGTATCATAAAGTTTAAATTTTAATGCATTAAACAAGTTTTTCCCAAAGGAATCATTCAAAAGTGGATTTCTAAAAATTCGGATTTTTGAGTAAATCCTATTTGAAAACATATTTGCAAAGTGTAAAATACAAATTTTCACGTAAAATGAAGGTCTTAGGTAGTATATGTTATAAAGACACAATTTTAATTAAGACAACTAGAAATTCCTAAGATCGAAATTCCAAAGCACAAGTGTAATGTCAAAGTTAGAAAACTAGATTTTTCATAAGTAGTTGTTATTGTGGTCTTGCAAAATAAGAAGTTATAAAATTTTCTTTTAGCAAAAATCATCAAGATCATGCATACATTAAACTCATCACATGTTATTCGTGTTAGGAAATCATTCATATTTCATGTATACTTGATTTATCAAATAAAAACATTTCAAACAATTACAAAACTATTTTTCGGAAATGGAGATCGTTACCGATCAGGTCTGATCCTTGTTTTGTGACCTAAATGTTTTCAAAACTTGAAAATAATATTATAATTAGATATATCTTTCAAAGTAGATAGAGATCGATATATAATTTGCTAAATTCCGAGTTAAAACGACCAAGTTAAGGCCGTTTTAAGTTGGAATTCCCGCGTAGGACGAGAATTACGAATTGATAGTTTGTATAAAATAGTTTGGATTAGTTAAGTGATGAAATACTTATTATGGTATTTCTTCCTTTTTAGGTGACCCCGAAATCGACGATTCCCTACCACCGGATTACTTTTACTAAGAGACCGGTGATAATGGCCGAGTGGGTTTTCTCCTTATTTTGTTACCTTGATTGTGTTTCTACTAGTTGCATTAGAATTATAGGAACAAGATAAAAATCGATATGAATGGGGATGAGATAGATGATGAGACTGCGATGAATGTATGCCAAAGAATACAAAGCATATCGAAATCACGATTCGATTAAATAACTGTACTGTTCATATTATCTCTGTTATGTGTATGATATTGGTTGTCACTCTAAGAATGTATGAATATTTTGACTAAGAAAAAATTAAATTGGTCATGCATCGCATCGGACATATTGCATTTGGTAGCATGCTACTCCTACGCAGGTCGATCGGTATGGTCCGAGGACTCGTTTGGATCATGAGACCCGGTATCAAAGCTCATTCATAGGGAACTAAGGCGCACCAGGGATGCATTCCATGTGTGAGCCTAGCGAGTCGAGTGCTATAAGCCAGGAGGCTTAGGGACTAGCAGCGGTCATGTAGACTTCAATACCATCCCTAACCCAAGATATGAAGGGCGTAAATCTGTTCTATGTGTAGGTTCCGGATACCATACATAATTGTCTGCTCATGTGTTTGTTCATGCATAGCATATGAATGATTTATAACTTGCTTGTTATGGTATGGAATTAAGGGAATTCTCACTAAGCTAGTGTAGCTTATACCCCATTAGATGTTTGAATGAACAGGTTATCTCAAGAATGCTAAGTGGGGACCAAGATAGTTGGAGCCGAGAATGACTTCGGGATTCTGGCAAGGAATAAGAATGCTTGAAGATATTTGCTAGGTTTTGTGAATTGCCTTGTAATAATTTTATGTAGTGAAATCTTTTGATGAATTGTAATTGAAGTATGATGATTTGTATTTGAAGTATAGTGAAGTGTATTTCCTTTACATTGTTACTCAAGTTGTATCAACATAAAATGTATCACTCCAATGTGTCCCCTCCATGTATTAGACGCCTTATACATGGTATGGAAGCCTTCGCGTGACTAAGGTAGTCATTCCTAAGCTTTAATATTGTGTACGGCAGACTGCCACGTTTATGGTATCTTTCAGGGCATGACACTAGCCCATTCCTAGTAATCATTATTCCTGCACAAAAACCGTTGAGGGGTGAGCGAAACCATGGCTCAGTGAGATAACCTGACCAAGCCACACATCAAGCAATAACAAATAAGTTTATTATCAAGCAAGTGTAATGTATCAATCAAACATATGCTCAATTACAAGTTTGGAGAACCGAATCCAAACAGGATGTAGATTTACGTCCTCACATCAGGGTTGAAGGAACCTAGTCAAGGTGATGAGGATTGGATGGCGTCATTGTATTTATTGATTAGTTTGAATTTTTTTTATATAACTTTTCAATTTTTCTTGTATTTATTGCTTAGTTTGAATTTCTTTTCCTTGTATTTATTACCTAATTTGAATTTCTTTTACGTCTTCCATGTATTATTATTTAGTTGCTTAATTTTTAGCTAACTAAGCCTATAAAAACCCATCATATGTAATCTTTTGAAAGAAAAGAATGAATGAAAATTTGAGATCTTTTCTCTTTGAGTTCTGGAAAGAACTTATTTATGAACTTATTGGAGTTTCCCGTGGCGTTCAATCCCTTTGACTTATCAATCGGTTTGCCTATCACCGGTTGTGGCGTTTACGACTATACCAAGGTTCTTGCCTCATATAGGCAATGGGTTGCAGTTTCCACCAGGTTTCTTAGACGGTCCTTGGGGTTCAATTCCATTTGATGAACGTTGGGTCTTAGGTTTAATATACCTAAGGTTTTTCGTATTACAAGGATCACATCCTTATGGCCCACCTGCCCAGAGAGTAATAGAGAACCATAGGAATATCAGTACTTACTTTATTTTTCACTTCATTAAATACGCTTTCTTCACTCAATTTCCTTTCGGAACAAAGAGACTCTATTAAGTATTAGTCATTTCAAGCCGATACCACGGGCGGTGTTCCTTCTTTTGCTAAGTAATTCGCGTGGAACCGAACAGAATAAGGATAATCTTGGAAGAACTAGAA
The DNA here is from genome assembly GCA_024138025.1 of Combretum micranthum. NCBI lineage: Eukaryota > Viridiplantae > Streptophyta > Magnoliopsida > Myrtales > Combretaceae > Combretum > Combretum micranthum. The sequence continues at coordinate 2,220,299 of JAMXBD010000051.1, forward strand.
AATTTACATCTAGAAAAACCAAGCATTAACCGAGATCCGAAATACTAATACGAGCGGGCTGTCACATTTTTTTTTTTTTATGCAGTATGCAAGTTATGCAATGCATGACCAATTAAATAGATATCGATTAGTATTAGGTAGGTTCTTAAGTATCCATACAATTCACAACAAACCTTAACATGCTTCATAAATTAATTATCATACAATGTAATTATTACTATCAATTTGGTGTTTTGGCAACCAATGATACACCAAGCACCATGCGATATACCCAACCCCACATGCATAACAGTATTATATATTATTACATATGCGACTATACTACAAGCATAAACAATATGATATGACAATGTGATAAGATCAAAGTTACTCACCTGGTATCCTTGCTAAGTCATAGTAATCTACTGGAAATTCCAAAGATTGATATGTTTCTCCTATAAAATGAGATAAAAGATACTTATTACTATACTGATATTTGCATAACAATCTCGGTTGTGCCCTTTTGTCTTCTAAACTCAACCTTTATCATCTTAATCCTAATTTCGTCATTTAAAATGGGTTTTAAGGTTCATAAGGGCTTAGTTTCTTCGATCGAGTTATAAAATTTGTATAACTCGTTTTTCTTAGGAAAAGTGTCTTAAATGATTTCAAATACCAATTTCAATAGCATAATCTTAACCTAGATCTATTTTATTTGTTTTAACTTTGATTTTAAATAAATGGGTGTTGTAAAGCTTATTGGACATACTCTTTCATTTTCTAGTTTATTCTTTTATTTTGTATATTTTTCCTTATATGACTATGGATTCGAAATGTTTATACTATGATATCTATTATTCCAGTTTTATATTTTTAATTCTTACTTCATGTCTATTGCTTTGTTTTATGTATCTACTACTAAGCTTTAGTGATTAAATTCATTTTTAAGTGTCTTGATCATCACTTGGATGAAACTTATGTTATAATTTTATTTTCGTTTTGCTTCTCTTGATCTTATTTGTACTTATATGTCAAGGAAGTGTTTTTACCAATATAGGTTATTTAAATTTTTGCTTTTTCTAATGTAGGTAAAAACAACTAAGGTTCTTAATTATTATTTACTTTGTTTGTCAACCTTATTTGTTTTTCTATATACTTTGTTTTATATTTTAGACATAGCTACTATTTTTTTAGACATCAATTACTTATTTTTAAATTATTAAGTGAGTTAAGTGATTTTACTAATTCTAAAATTTGTTATAGAAGCTTTCTAATAACTCAATTTTGTTACATCCTTTAAGGATCTTTTTTTTTTTTTTGAATCTCTAATGTTTATAATGTTTTATTATTTCTATTCCGATAGTAGCCTATAATTAGTCATTTTTAAAGTTTATGAAATACATTATATTTTTACAAAATTCGTATAGATAATTATTTCTTACTAAAAAGTGACCTAAATAATTTTAAATTCATGTTTTTAGTGTAAAATCTTTAAGTAGGCTTATATTACTTATTTTAACTTATATTTTGTTGTATAAATAGGTGTTAAAAAGCTTGTTTTGCATATTATATGCTAGTTACTCAACTTATTTACTTGTTAATTTATATTCCTCCTACTCTTATAAATTCCTATAGTTGGTGTAAGACTTTCCTATTATATATATATATATATATATATATTTGTTTCCTATTGTCATTATTAAGCTTTTATCATTGGTAATGAGTTTTATTATTTTTAATTTATATTGTCCATTAATATCTTTAGTGATAACAAATTTTCTTTTATTGTTTATTTTGTCAACCCTATTTGTTTATGTAGGTTAGAATTTCTATTATTTAGAGGATCTTATCTAAATTTCAATTATTAATACATGGTTCCAATGATCTTTTAAATTCATCTAAGTATTATTTTGTATTCCAAATTATAGTTTATTTCTTAAGATTAATTCTAACTCATTCAAATCCTTCATTGTTATCATACTTTTAATATACCTAATGACAAGTTTCTTTATTATAATTTCATGCATCATATGCTTATATATATATATATATATTTATAGACATCTTAGGGTTTATGTTGGTTGAGTTTTATTATCTAGAGAGCATTATAGACATATTCTACTAATTCCTTTGAACTAAATTAAATCATGAATTAGGTTTTTAGAGTCACAATCTTATAGTGATAGAAAATTAGGGCTTAGGGTTTTCTTAAAGCCTAAGTTTAATTTCTTCATAGTTTTCTTTACTAGGTATAGTATTTTAATTTAGTTAAATTGATCATCACATGCTATTCTTATTTGTGTTACTACCAACAATTTCTATGATAACCCTATGCTTTCATTTTCCAAATTTCTATACATAAACAAGTTGTAAGTTATGAAATGGGTTAGACATTACCTTGATGGCCTAGAGAGGAAGATGATAAATTCTCCTTCCTATATAAACCAAGACCCTTGTCTTGTTGATTGTTGAGTTGTTGATGTTAATTTTGTGGAGTTGCAAGAGAGAAGATAAAGCTTTGATTGGTTTGTATTTTTTTATGGAAGTTCAAGATAGGGGCATATGGTGTTAGAAGAATTTAAGTTGTAAATTTAATGGTGTATGTGTGTTTCACGGTTTAAGTTTTTGGAAGAGAGGGACTTGCTTTGTTGGTTTGTCTATTATTTATAGGAGTCAAAATAACTTATGAAGGAAGGTTTTAAATAACTTATGGATGAAGGGTTGAGAAACTTATGTAGGAAGGTTTGACTAGTTTAGGCTTTAATTATTTATTTATTTAATAAATATGTTGTTGTTGTTGTTTTACGAAAAGGAAGAGAAATCTTTGTTTACCGGTTCTACAAGTCCCTTTAAGTAATTCAACAAGTTTGCATTAATTAGGGGTTTTTATTTGGTGCATTTTCATTGGTTGATGTGTCTTAAAATTGACCTCATATACTCTTTTCTACTCTCTTAAGCTAGCTTACATGGTGGAGAGACTTGTAGCAAATTTAGGCTAGTTAAGTGTTTAATTCTAACCTCATGTGCAAGCTACTTCTTAAACAAGGCTTCATGGTAGAATTGGGTCCTAGTAATTTGTTAGTGATGTATTCTTTATGGACCATCCTTAAGCTAGCTACATATGATGGAGAGACTTGGAGCAATTTTGGGCTGGCCAAGTGTTTCCAATTTTCACCGTGTCTTGTAACAACATTTGAGAAAATATTAATAAATTCAAATATCTAGCTAATTTCATCAAAAACTGTCTCCTATGCGTATGAGAATTTGATTTCCAATAATTTATTTAAGGTCCTAAAATATTTTTAAAATATTGTTGAGTTTCAAATTTTGAGTTTAAAATTTACGCGATTTAGTATTTCTAAAGTTTTGTTCTACGCGATTAAGGTTTTAGGGTCCGATAGGTCAAAATATAAGATTGGTATCTACAGACTCTAAATTTTCTAACTAAAATTATGGTGTGGTCTAAATTTTTATTTGAAGTCTAAATAATTAATTGTAGGTCTGTTTATAGCTCTTCATTGGGTATTTATATCCCTAATGTTTTATCTTTAATAGGTTATTCTTATTATACACATACCATGAATTATTAGCTTTTTAATGCATTTAAAATTTAAAGCCATTTATTTATTTATACATATATACTTTATTCTTGGTTCTTGACTTAGATTACAAAATCTATCTTTGGTGTTTTTTAATGCATTTATTTATTTAGATTCTTAAGGTTTTTAGATCATAAATAGGTTCACAATACTCTAAAGTTTCTAACTAAGGTCTAATCGGGTCTTAAATCCAATATCTATCATATATTTAGGATTCTAATTTACTATCATATTATATGTTAATCATACTATTATTGTTATATTTTTTGAAAATATTTCTTTAGTATATATCTTGTATATGCACATATATTTTTATCTAAGGTCTAGATTTATAAATATTGATTTTCTTTTAATCCTATCATATATTTTTGAACTTTAGTGATCCTTTTCTAAATTATCATTTTCTAACCAATAGGCTTTTAAAATTAATTGTTTCTTCTTACATGTGTAATCTAAGGCTATTTATAATCACTTGTAAATTTTTACTTGTGTTGCGAAATATTGTTTTTATTGCCTAGAAATTTATTCATCTTGATTATTAATTAGTTATGATTATGGAAGTTATATTTTGTGCCTCAAAATTTTATCTATAAGGATTCGAATCCTTCTAATTATAACAAGTTTGTTTATACTTTAATGTTATTAAATCGCAAAAATCGGGAGTGGTCTTTATGACTTTTTCTCGAAGTTCTTCAAGATTCTATGTTATAACTTATTAATTATCATATTCAGGTTATCTAAAATTTGAGGATTACAAAACGAAAAATGATACATAAGATAATGCCTTAAAATGGCTCGGCTTCATTTGCACTTTCAACTAATAATCGTAAAGTAAAAACCATAAGCAATAACTATCTTTAGAAAGGTGGAATTACCTCACATACGAGAAAGCAGGTTTCTGTACATGGGAGAGTCAGCAACTCAAGCATAATTGTTGGTTTGAGAGATGTAAAGTATTTTTATATGATGATTTGCAGATTAAATTACACTAGGACATTGTATATCAATGAATTATACAAGAGATGACCACATGATGCTTTCTGATTCTACAAGCTGCAATCAACTATGCTATAGCATTTTTCTGTCGATATAGACTACAATAATGACCTATTCTAGCTTCGAGAGTTCTTCTACAATTATAGCAGAGGATTCTGCCTCTGTCTTGGTACATGAAGAGGCTGAAAGAAGGCCAATGGCTGCGTCGTCCATAATTTTCTGTTGCAACTTCGTCTCAGTTGGTTCAAGAATGGGAACATGAACAGATGGCAGCGCTGGCTCTACCTTAAACCTGACCCATTTCTGCTCTTTTGTGTATACTATAATAGGATGTAAAAGGAAACCCACCAGAATGACTGCTCCACTTATAATGAAAGTTCTGATAGAAGCCAAGCACATAACTAGAATGAGCAACAATGCAGGGGGCAGGCAGAGCATGGTTGCACCAAATGTCTCCAAGGGGACTCTGTAAGGTCTATGAAGGTCTGGTCTTTTAATCCTCAGTTTTAGAAAAGCTGCAAACTCAAGAAGCATTCCAATCGAGTAGAGGAAATTCAGAAATTCCAAAATTTCCTGAAAAGTCATCCATGATAGGAAGATAACACCAGTGGCAGAGCACAAGATGCTTATGGTTGGTGTCCCATACTTTGACCTGCAGAAGGAATCAATAAAACAAATACGAGTTCTCATTAACAGCAAGATCTCTATTTCAAGGTGGATGAAAATGGAAACAAATCAATTCATTGTCGGCTAAATTAATTAACATTTCCGGTGAAGACAGAGTTTGTGCTTTGAGGAAAATGCTTTATTAATAAATCAGTGAATATATGTAGATTACTACTGATAAATTCAATATAAGTCACTCCTTATGGAGATAAACATGCAAAAAATCTGGGTCATTTTGCAACATAACCACAAGCGCCAAAACATTATAGGATTCAAAACAAATTGAATAAGCATATTATATTGAAGGACTGCTAACCTTGAAGCAAAAATGGCTGGAAGCATTCCAATCTCGCCCATCCCAAGAAGTTGGAAGGCATCACCACTCATCTCTGCTTCAAACAAACCCATATTAGACAGAGCTGCAGCCGCCTGTGTCCAACCTTTAAGCCAAAGTCCCCCAAGCAGGAATCCAACTTCTGCAAAATATCCATCACTCCACTCACTACTTGGAGAATCAAGGGCCCCTGTCCCGGCTAGAAGGGGAATCAAATATGACGAGACAACCAAAATCACAGCCCCAAACAGTGCTTTTGGAAATGTCTGGCTCGGATTTTCAACCTCCCCTGCCAAAGTACTTGCCTTATCCCAATAATTTAGATTCCAAAACATACTATTAAAATATCCCCTCCAATCCACCTTCTTGAAATCCACCACTAGCCACTGCTTTGGCTTTATTCGAGGAATTGAAAGGATCCCCATCACGAGAAAAGGAGAAAGCGAAAAGGCCGCGAGGGAAACCGCAGAGAAGCCAACAATATGTAATCCTCTATAATTCAAGTATGTTAATGAAGCCGTAATGCCTAATAGAGCAGGAATTCGGGCAACCATAAGATTAAATACCGGAAATGAATGTTTCAAGTAATCTAAGAAGAGTACAGGATAAAGTGCATTATCCATGACTCCACTAAACCATTTCCAAAACCCTTCTTGGAAACCCCAAAAAGAGCCAAAGGCTGATGATACCCAGACAACATACCCGCCATTTTCAGGGAAACTTGCGGCTAGTTCAGCAGTGATAAGTGCTTCTGGGACGCTCCAAAATAATGGGAAAATCAAGAAACCAAGGAGAGAAAGAAGAGGACCACCTCCTGCTCTCACTGAGTCCTCCACACCAAATGGACCACCAGAAACTTCATAGAAGATTAGAGCAATAAGTGGGAGTAGTGTCAATTTATGCCTTGTTTTCACACTGCCCTTCTCAACATCACTTGCCATGCTTTCTCCTTCAGCCATCTATAATGATAATATTCAGAAATCATTAAAAAAAAAAAAAAAGAAAAGATAAGAAAAGAAAAATGAAACTAACATGTCTCTGCCTATATAGCACGAATACTAAAAGCTAGTATCTAAATTTGCAGAAAACAAACATTCAGATATTTTAAGATAGAGTGACACGAAAAGATGTTTTTTTTTTTTTTGGATTTCTCGTTATAAAAATTTACCTGTTCAAAGAAATGGGGGTGCCCCAACCCCAATTCCAATCATTACGGGGACAACATCTGGTAATTGTACCAAAAGAATCGATCTTTGTCACTTGAACTTAATGTTCCCTTGTGATGCTCTGGTTATGAGATCTATTCCATACGCGCGAACGTTGACTTTTTTGTTACTTCAAGTACCAGGTCCATCGCGAGTTTTTTAGCTCTTAGGATGGGAAGTTGTAACATAAAATGGATGTCCAGGCTTGAGAGTCAACAACATGTTGCGCATTTATCAAGGTGCTTGTCTATCCTCTTCTTCTTCGAAACAGACGTCCCAAGACTGGCTGCTACCTTTGACCTTTTCTTGGAGTTCGTTACCCGAGTATTTGGATGCCCTTTCCAAAAGTTATATCTTTTTTTTTTTTTTTTTTTGCCCTTTTGCTACCTAAGTTTAACTACCTATCACCGTTAGCTCGATGAGCTAATGGGGTAATTTATTATTTTTTATGAATTTTGTCATTATACGTATTTTTATCATAATTTTTATTATTATCACCATAGTTAATGTTATTTTATTTACATATGCTAATTTTTATTATTATCATCATAATTAGTGTTATTTTATTTACATATACTTATTTTTATCATAATTTTTATTATTTTACCATCATGATTAGTGTTATTTTGTTATTATCATCTCTGCTTAATTAAGACTCTGTGCATGATAAGCCCAATCAAGTTGATTATCCTATGTTCATACTTATATCATGACAATTTTTTATTTCAATCATGGCTCACCAATTGTAGTTTATATAAAAGACTAAGTATTAAGAACTTAATGTTGTGGGATAACACGTCCATCCAGGCTCCACAAAGACGTTACTATCATGATTCATGAGCTCATGTAGGGGAAAAGAAAAACAAAACTGTACACGATAGCACAATTATAACAAACATTAAAGAACTTTTTGTTGTATATTATTAGTAGCATTTCAAAAAGAATAAGTCTCACATTCCTTAGACCTTGTTGTTTGTCCTTATTTATTAACTTCCTTGTACATGTGAGCTTGTAAATAATTAGTGAAAAGGCATGAGCTCGTGCACACAAAGTATGAACTAGGGGTGTACAAAAAAACTGATGAAACCGAGAAACCGAACCGAAACCGTAAAACCAATCCGAAAAATATGGTTAACCGGTCCATTGGTTACTGTTTAGGATTACGGTTTTTATTTTTTTCGGTTTTCGGTTTCGATTTCGGTTTGTAACCACAAAAAACCGATGGTTAACGGTTAACCGTTTCAGTATTTATAAATATATTATATCTATAATTTACATATACAAATAATTATTTTTTTATATATATACATTGATTTTCATATACATATAATTTACCTATGTTAATATTTCTTGAATTTCGATTAAAATACTATTGTCCTATGATTAATGGAGTTAATTTGGTAATTGATTTAATTTGATTTTATTGATAATGATACATTCAAAGGTTCATTTTTCCCCTTTTTCTTAATTTCATTTTCTTTTTTTTAGCTCTAGTAATATATTAATAGTTTAAAGAAAAACTTTATGATAAAGGCTAAAAAAGGTTTTTTGAAATTATCAATTTGATTTGTTGAAACCATTACGTTAAATGGTTAAAAACCGAAAACCGAATAAATTAACTGAATAAAACGGTTAACCGTTAAGGCGGTTAACCGTTTATAATGGACCAGTTAAGGATCGCGATATTTAAAAACCGATAATTACGGTTAGGTTCAAAAAATAAGGCCACGGACCGGTTAATCGGTCCATGAACACCCCTAGTATGAACCGGGTAGTGCAAATTCATGGATTTGCGCACCCCCCAGGCGCGCGTGCGTAGTTATGAGTCTCGGCCCGGTTCATATGAATATTTTTATTTATGTATATTTATTATTTTAATAAATTTCGGATAATATCTGTTGGATAATGTTGATCTTATCCGAAAACAAGCATTTTGACCACTTCGAATTTTAGTTACCATGATATCCGAATTACAACATCCACTACACCAATATCTCGGCCATTTTCAAAATAATCTTATCTATCCGTTATTAAAAATATCTTCTCCAGATATTATTAACAATAAGAACCGTTTTCTTTTAATATTTTATATAGCTTATCTCTCTCTCGATCTCGAAATTATCCTTTTCCTTTTTCTTCTTCCTTGCTGGGTTCTTTTCCTTTTGTTGTTCCTGCTGCCTAGTTTTGCTAGAGGGCTTGTTGAATCCTCGGGGATACGTCTACATTTGGCGAATTATCCTTAAGGACAGTGCCTTGCACGCCTCAAGTATTTTACAAACCTAAACATTTTCACTAAATTTAAACAACAATCTTGAGGATAATTCTTGTATGGCGTCTGAACCTGTACCTTCGGCTACCATCGTTGCCACTGTTGTTTCTGAAACAACTCCAAATGGTGTTGTTCCCATGTTGCCACCCGTTTCGTTTGCAAAGCCTGTCACGCCCCGAAGGTACCCTAGTAGTAGTAAACAAGTTACACTTGAATACTATCACTAGATTACTTTCAGAGAATGACAGGTTTTCAAAACAACAGGATCTTTCTAGTTGCTTGATAAGAAATAACAAATATATAAAAGAAATAACTTAGTGAATAAACATTACAAAACTATTACAATCCATATAGTTCCTTTGTAGTACACAACTAAATAATCTATCTAATAGTACATAACCATCAAACTAAAATATATCTATAGACTTCTAGCTTCAAAGCTCTTACCGGAGCCATATTCCTGGATGTAACTAACCAGGGTTGTAAAGTGAACCTGAAAAGACTGTAGGAGTATGAGCGAAACCACAACTCAGTGAATAACCAGACATACCATACATCACACAAGTCATTAACAAATCATATGCAATGGAAGCACTCAACCATATGCTCAGATACAAGTTTGGATGATCTAGAATCCAAACAGGAAAGATTTACGCCTCTTTTTAATGGGTTGAAGAACCAAATCTTAATGACCCACCTGCCAGGAGAGACTAAGTACACAGGAGCATCAGCAATTTCTCATTTTAAGTTATCACTATTAATATAGTTGATTAAACTGACCATCTCCTGCAACTTCCTTAGAAACTCCTTAAGTATTAATCATTTCAAAGCGATTCTACGGGCGACGTTCTTCGGTGCCTTTTAGTTCCTCATAGGACCGCCAGACCAAAGAGAACCTTGGAAAAACTTACACATTAGATCAACCAAGCGAAAACAGAGATCCGAAATATTAACACGTAGCAGGCTGTCACAACCATATATGCAATAATGCAATTTGTGCAATGCATGTTCTTATTATTTTGTTAAGTCAATAATTCTTAGTCAATTTCAAGGTGACCATACATTATACACACTCATCATTATACTATTTCACAACCTCAATCATTGTATTATCGCTTTTATAAGGATCTCTTAACAATCATACACTCATATCCAATCATACCTTCAGCAAACATTCATTTGATCATCTTGCATTACATATTTGACTATTTACAATCACAATCAGTACAATATGACCGAATTACTCACCTGCTCATATTGATTCAGTCGTAGTAATCCGCGGGTAGATCCTCTAATGAGTCAAAGTCACCTATTTAAGACAAAGTATTCGTTAATACAATTTAACTAAATTCCTATTTGTGATTAGTGTCCTAGACTTGATATTTTGGTTATTATTATTACTTAGTGTTGTCGTGTTTCTCCTATTTTATCTTGCATAATTGTTTTGTTATTTTTAGAAGTCATATTACTCAAGAAATTAACTTATTTCAATTTCCATTCTTATCTATTTTATCTTGTTAAAACAAATATTAGACTAATACTACTTTAATTAACACTAAATATTTTTCTTAATTCTAGGGTTTCTAAAGTTAGTAGATATTAATCTAGTTATTCTAATCATTTATAATAATTCTTATATTGTTGTGTATATGTATATATATATAATAGACTAAATAGGCTTAAGATATATATGTATATTCTGTTTATTTTCAAAAATATGCTTTCGTTAAGAAAATTTGGACGTACGCCGGCTCAAAGCCGCCGGCCTTCATCCCCAGGTGCCGGTGTAAAATTGATTTTGTAAGTTATTTCATATCGAGTGCACCGGTGTTGAAAGCTGTCGGCTTTCAACGTACGCCGGCCCTACGCCGTCGGAGTAGATCTCCAGGAAGCCGACTTACGTTTAATTTTTACGTGAAAAATTATTTTACGTAGCCTCTGTTGAATGTAAGCCGCCTATAAGCCGCCGGCATATCCATGTAAGCCGTCGGCGTTCAGCATTTACACTGCCGGCCTTGAGGTAGTGTTTTATTGTTCATCATCTTCCTCCTCGGTTCAATTCTTTTTCTTCGATTTTTACACGTTAAAAACCTTACTAAACCGTTTGTAAATGTTTATTACTTTATAAGAGCATAAAACAACTTTCAACACGTTTAAAAAACATATATCTATAGATCTCGATTCTTTAGATAACAAAGCTAGGGTTTTGGATTATTACCTCGTTGGAGCTTGTTTGATGCAATCCGAGGCTCGTGTTTGTGTTTATTACGTTCCTAAGATGATTATAAGTCAGTTACAATCCATATATTTAAACAAAAATCTTTTGAATCGTATCTACTTACCTTTGAACTTGTTTTCAAGGGTTTTTAGATCTATTTTCTTTCGATCCGAGCTTGGGTTTTATGATCGGTTTGTTTTCTGTTTTTGATTCGTTTTGGTTATTGTTTAAGAGTATTTTTGTTCTGGAAGGTGTGAGAATTTATGGCATTTGTTTATTTTCTCTTAATGAGCATCTAATGTCTATATATAGAAGAAGAAGAGAAGGTGAGCTGCAGCTGTTTTCTCCTTCGTTTTTCCTTCGAATTGCCTTTGGTTTGCTTCTCATTTAGCTGTTATTTTCAGACCAATAAATGCTTGGAGGACTTGGCATTGTTTGATTGGTGAAGAAGTTGCTTTTGTTGACAAAGAAAGGCATTATTGTTCAAGAAAATCCGGCTCCTCTTCCTCTTTGTATTTCCACCGAACATCAGCCGAACATATATATATATATATATATATTAGTTTAATATTTTAATTTAGATTTGAGTTGATTAAACGAGTTATACGGGTATAAATCAGCTAATATTTGAAATTTTTTGTACAAAAATATATTTATAGAAGTATATAAAACACTTAGATTTCCAAATAATACAAATTTAGGTTATATATATACGTAGTTATTTATTCGCAAAATTTTATCTCCCGCGATTTGGATTTCTTAAGCTCGTTAGGTCAATTTTTGTTTCAGGCCTCAATAGCTTAAGAAAGCTTGGTTTAGAACAATAGCGTGATCCGATTATTTGTTTGGAGTTTAGATTTTGAGTTATTTATCAATTGTATTTTCGTTGTGTATTTAAAATCTTAACAGTTTATCTTTGAATCATCGTTTTCAGTTTAGGAGCATAAATAATCATTTATGCAGTATTGGACTTAATACATAAATCAAACTATATATATATATATATATATATCTGTAGTTTTGATACTGAACCTAAATTCTTAATAGTAGCTTTTAATTTTAACTAGGAATCTCGAATTTAGGGCTTAAGTCTAAATATAAACTCATTACTATCGTTAGTCTAATCTCGAATCATTATCGGGATCAAAAACAATCATTTAATCTTTATATTATATTTCTATTTAAATCTATTTGTTATATCAGGTTTCGGGTCTAAATTTTAGATTATATCTTGAATTATTTATTCAAGATACGAAATCTCGTTTTTGGTATTAACTAGGGTTAAAGAATTTCTTTATTCGATTCCTAAATTCTTCATCTATCCAAAATCTAAATATCAATCTATTATTAGACTTCAATAAGAATCTAAATCTATTATCTAGTTTATGAAATCTATTATAAGGTCTTGTACTAATGTGAAAAATTCCCGGGGTTTACAAAGCCATTTCCAGATATATCAAAGATAGAAATCTTCGATGGAGACAACTTCAAGAGATGGCAGGAACACATCTTCTCAGTCTTAGACATGCACGATGTTGCATATGCTCTTATGGATGTGATGAAGATTGGATTTTTTTTTTTAATAAATACAAGAAAAAACTGAAAAGTTATATAAAAAAATTCAAACTAATCAATAAATACAATGACGCCATCCAATCCTCATCATCAAACTAATCAATAAATACAATGACGCCATCCAATCCTCATCATTAATGATGAGGATTGGATGGCGTCATTGTATTTATTGATTAGTTTGAATTTTTTTTATATAACTTTTCAGTTTTTCTTGTATTTATTGCTTAGTTTGAATTTCTTTTCCTCGTATTTATTACCTAGTTTGAATTTCTTTTACGTCTTCCATGTATTTATTATTTAGTTGCTTAATTTTTAGGCTAACTAAGCCTATAATAACCCATCATATGTAATCTTTTGAAAGAAAAGAATGAATGAAAATTTGAGATCTTTTTCTCTTTGAGTTCTGGAAAGAACTTATTTATGAACTTATCGGGAGTTTCCCGTGGTGTTCAACCCCTTTGACTTATCAATCGGTTTGCCATCACCAGTTGTGGCGTCTACGACTATTCCAAGGTTCTTGCCTCCATATAGGCAATGGGTCGCGGTTTCCACCAGGTTTCTTAAACGGTCCTTGGGTTCAAATTCCATTTGACGAACATTGGGTCTTAGGTTTAATATACCTAAGGTTTTTCGTATCAGTTTGGTATCAGAGCCTCAGGTTTGTCAAAATCACCAATTTCAATTCGATTAGAGAAAGGCAATACCAAACCCTAATCTCCAATCGTTCAGATCATGCTTGTATCTTTATTTGAAAAAAAAAAGGAAGAAGAAAAGAGGAAAAAAAATTTGAAGTTTTTCACCTATCAATCTGGTCAGATTTTTGTGATAGAAGTTTCCAAGCATATTGGTGTTGGGTCTCAAGGCAGGTCGCTTGTGGTTCACATCAGTTTAGAGATTCAATGACCAAACTTTTCCGAGAAAGAGGAACGATGTTTTCAAGCATATTGATATTGGGTCTCAAGGCAGGTCGCTCGTGGTTTGCATCAGTTTGGAGATTCGAGGACGAATCTTTTTCGAGAAGGAGGGAATGATGGGGATTGGATGGCATCATTGTATTTATGGATTAGTTTGAATTTTTTTATATAACTTTTCAGTTTTTCTTGTATTTCTTTTCCTTGTATTTATTACCTAGTTTGAATTTCTTTTAAGTCTTCCATGTATTTATTATTTAGTTGCTTAATTTTTAGGCTAACTAAGCCTATAAAAACCCATCATATGTAATCTTCAAAGACAAGAATGAAAAATGAATGAAATTTTGAGATCTTTTTCTCTTGAGTTCTGGAAAGAACTTATTTATGAACTTATCGGGAGTTTCTTGTGGCGTTTAACCCCTTTGACTTATCAATTGGTTTGCCATCATCGGTTGTAGCGTCTATGACTATACCAAGGTTCTTGCCTCCATATAGGCAATAGGTCGCGGTTTCCACCAGGTTTCTTAGACGGTCCTTGGGTTCGAATTCCATTTGACGAACGTTGGGTCTTAGGTTTAATATACCTAAGGTTTTTTGTATCATGGTGCTACTAGGCACATTTGCGCAAATAAAGATGCATTCGTGACCTACAAAAAAGTTGAGGAATGAGAAGAATCTGTGCATCTTGGTGATTCTAGAACTACTCAAGTTCTTGGAAAATGAAAAGTTCTTCTCAAGCTCACATCTAGCAAGACTTTAGCTCTAAATGAGGTGCTACATGTTCCCAACATTCGAACCAATTTAATTTTTGTGGCATTGTTGGGAAAAGTGGGAGTGAAAGTGTCATTTGAGTCTGATAAAGTTGTAATGACAAAAAATAATGTTTTTGTTGGCAAGGGTTATTGTAATCATGGTTTATTTGTACTTAATGTTTCTGAAGTTATGAATGAAAATGCTACTTCTTCTGCTTACTTGATTGATTCTTGTGATTTATGGCATGGTAGATTAGGACATGTTAGTTTACCTTATATTAAGAAAATGCAATCTATTGGATTAATCTCTAATATTAATTATTCGAGTATGAGTAAATGTGAAACTTGTGCTGAATCTAAACAAACTAAGAAGACATGTGCTTCTGTCTTTAGAGAATCTGAACTATTAAGTTTAATTCATACTGATCTAGGTGATTTGAAGCAAACTATGACTAGAGGAGGTAAAAGATACTATGTAACCTTTATAGATGATTTTTCTAGATATACTAAGGTTTATTTGCTTAGAAATAAAGATGAAGCCTTTGACATGTTTCTAATATACAAAGCTGAGGTAGAGAATCAATTAAATAAAAAATTAAACGAATTAGATCCGATAGAGGTGGTGAATATGTCTTACTTAATGAATATTGTGAAAAAGAAGGAATAATTCATGAAATAACTCCACCTTATTCCCAGAATCTAATGGAGTAGCTGAAAGGAAAAATAGAACATTAAAAGAAATGATGAATTGTATGCTTGTAAGTTCTAATGCACCTGATAATCTTTGGGGTGAAGCCATATTAACTGCATGTCACTTACAAAATAGGATACCTTATAAGAAAACAGGAAAAACACCTTATGAGCTTTGGAAAGGTTATTCCCCTAATTTGAAATATTTGAAAGTGTGGGGGTCTTGCTAAAGTTATGCTTCCTGATCCTAAAAAAGAAAATTAGGTTCTAAAACTTCAGACTGCATGTTTATTGGTTATGCTGAACATAGTGCTGCATATAGATTCCTTGTATTAAAGAGCGATGTGTTAGATTGCAATACAATTGTTGAGACAAAAAATGCAGAGTTTTTTGAACATGTTTTTCCTTTAAAATCTAAAATTATTCCAAATACACAATCTTCTAAAATGGTTCTGAAAATACTTCTGAAAATGCTTATGGAAATGTTTCTAAAAATGAATATATAAGAATAAGTAAAAGACAAAGAAAAGAATATTCTTTTGTAAATAAATTTTATACTTATCTTGTTGAAAATGATCCATTAACCTTCTCAGATGCAATTTCCTCATATGGTGCCCCTTTTTGGAAAGAAGCTATTAAAGTTGAAATTGATTCTATTTTACAAAATAAAACATGGGAATTGGTAGATTTACCTCCTGGAGCTAAACCTATTGGTTGTAAATGGATTTTCAAAAAGAAATTAAATCCTGATGGTTCAGTTTATAAGTTCAAAGCTAGATTAATTGCAAAAGATTTTACTCAAAAGCAAAATGTTGACTATTTTGATACTTTTGCCCTGTAGCTAGAATCTCTTCTATTCGAGTTTTAATTTCCTTGGCTTCTATTTATAAACTTGTTATTCACCAGATGGATGTAAAAACAGTTTTCTAAATGGGGATTTAGAAGAAGAAATTTATGTGGTGCAACCTGAAGGTTATGTTGTTCCTGGACAAGAAAAGAAAGTTTGTAAACTTCTTAAATCATTGTATGGTTTGAAACAAGCTCCTAAACAATGGCATGAAAAATTTGATCAAGTTTTATTAAATGATGGTTTCTCTACTGTTGAAGTTGACAAATGTGTTTATACAAAACTTGTTGATAGTGATTGTGTTATCATATGCCTATATGTAGACGATATGCTTATTTTTGGTACTAGTCATGATGTAGTGCACAAAACAAAGTCTTTTCTTGCTTCTAAATTTGATATGAAAGACATGGGTGAGGCTAGTGTTATTTTGGGTGTTAAAATCATAAGAATGATAGTATCATGCTATCGCAAGAACATTATGTTGAGAAACTTCTTAAGAAGTTTGGATACTTTGATGTCAATCCTGTGAATACCCCTTATGATGCTAATACTCAATTAAAGAAAAATAGAGGTGATACTGTTGCTCAATCTGAGTATGCATAGATAATTGGAAGTCTAATGCATTTAATGAATTTTTCAAGACCTGACATAGCATATGCTGTGTGTAGGTTGAGCAAGTATACACACAATCCCGATTATGATCATTGGACTGCATTGATCAAACTGATGGAATATCTTAAGGTACCATGAACTATGGTATTCTATATAGTGGATTTCCTGCTGTATTAGAAGAATACAATGATGCCAATTGGATCTCTGATTCGGATGAGACAAAATCCACTAGTGGTTATATATTCACCCTTGGAGGTGGTGCAATTTCATGGAAGTCAGCCAAACAGACTATCATAGCTAAATCTACTATGGAGTCAGAGTTTATTGCTCTAGAACTGGCTGGGAATGAGGCTGAGTGGTTTAGAAACTTCTTGGCAAATATTCCATTAGGTTTAAAACCTATACCATCCGTGTCTATACATTGTGATTGTCAAGCAGTAATATCTATTGCCAAGAATAAGAACTTCAAGGGAAAAAATAGACACATTCAATTGAGACATGATGTTGTGAAGCAGCTGCCGAAAGATGGAATTATCTCAATAGATTATGTGAAGTTAGAAGTGAATTTGGCTGATTCTCTGACTAAACCTCTGGGGAAAATTAATCAGTGAAACATCGAAGAGTATGGGATTAAAGCCATGTTGAAATATCAACAATAATGGTAACCCAACCTATGTGACTGGAGATCCCATGAAATAGGTTCATATGGGTAATAACAAGTTATTGCTTGATTTGCATAGCACTATTAAATATTGTCCCACTTATGGTGTGTGTAGTGCTAAACTACAAAGTAAGAGAGGTCAAGCAAAGCTCTTAATCAAATTCCATATCCTTTAAAGGAGGTGTATTTTGCAGTATGCACTTGATGGAATGACCAGATGAGTGTGAAGTGAGGCTGCTTCTATGAGATTTGTGGCAAAATCTCTAGAGTATTCATGAATAACTAGGCACACGCATGGCCTATTAGCGCAAAACCGCGATGAATAACAGAAATTTTTTTTGTATAATGTGATTAATGAGCATTTTAGCTTACATGAAAAATTCTTGGTTTATAGAAGCATTAAGCTTCACCATTTATTTTGTAAGTTATATCTCATTTTTTCTAGGTCTGGTTCATAGTCTTAAAAGACACCAGATTCGAAGCATAATATTCATTTGAGAAAACCCAACATTTATTTTATTTTTGTATTTGATCCTTTTTGAAATATGTGGGGGATTGTTGTATATTATTAGTAGTATTTCAAAAAGAATAAGTCTCACATTTCTTAGACCTTGTTATTTGTCCTTGTTTATTAACTTCCTTATATGTGGGCTTGTAAATAATTAGTGAAAAGGCATGGGCTCGCGCACGTGGACCGGGCTAGTGTAAATTCGTGGATCCCCCACCCACCCCCCCACCCCGCGTGTGGTGTTGAGTCTCGGGTCGATTCATATGAATATTTTTATTTCTGTATATTTATTATTTTAATAAATTTCGAATAATATTTGTTGGATAATATTGATCTTCTTCGGATATTATTAACAATAAGAATCGTTTTTCTTTTAATATTTTATATAGCTTATCTCTCTCTCGATCTCGAAATCATCTTTTTCCGTTTTCTTCTTCCTTACTAGGGTTCTTTTCCTTCTATTGTTCCTGCTACCTAGCTTTGTTAGAAGGCTTGTTGAATCCTGAGAGATACGTCTACATTTGGCGAATTATCCTTAAGGACAGTGCCTTACACGCCTCAAGTGTTTTACAAACCTAAACATTTCCACTAAATTTAAACAACACTTTCTAATCTTTTTGAAAGAGGATTCGCACATACTGTTACAGAGGATTTTGATTCACTTCAATATAGAACAAACAACCTCCCAAGTCAAAAATGCCTCCCAAGTAAAAAATGAAATGTAGAAAACTAAAACTGGTTAAACATAAGGTAATGACCTTGATTGGCTTCGACAAGTCTTTGAATTCTTTAAATTTCTTAAAAAGCTTGATAAGTTTGGATGGACTGAAAAAAAGCTAAGAGTAGCATTGGCAATTCATGTTGCCATATCGTATCTCATATCCATGTCTAAACGAGTCATGTCCTAAAAACCCAAACATGGGATTTAACTAATTTATTAATTATGTATGAAAACCTAAACCCGTGATCCGATCCATTTATACCGTTTATCGTGTCTCTTTCAACCTACTTGTTGAAAGTTAAATCTAGTACTTGAAGATCATATAAAG
Organism: Combretum micranthum; assembly: GCA_024138025.1. Classification (NCBI taxonomy): domain Eukaryota; kingdom Viridiplantae; phylum Streptophyta; class Magnoliopsida; order Myrtales; family Combretaceae; genus Combretum; species Combretum micranthum. The sequence continues at coordinate 2,239,170 of JAMXBD010000051.1, forward strand.
AAGTTTGTTTATTTATTTTCGTCCATCATAGGTTTGCAATAAAATTAGAAGATATTATAAAATATCCCAAATAATAGCAAAAACAACTAGCCCTCACAAGCTATTGATACCTAATAGATATGATTAGTCTTACCAAAATTAAAATAAATAACCTTGCGTTTAGTATAATTATGGGTCATAAAACATCTTAATTCTAAAATATTATCTTGGAATAAAATTAGACCATAAACATTTAAGCACGAAGTTAATCTTACAAGAGATTAAACCACAAGAACCTTTAAAGCTAGCAAAAGAACAAATCTAAACACTAAATCTTGTTGAGTTGTACCATGGCCTAAAGGGATCTTGTTACTAGTGGTGATTTCTAGTTTTATCACATTCTTTGTCAATTCCTCAAGGAAGACACTTAAAGAACCTACCATGAAAAAAGAATAGTATTAATAAAAAAATGAAAATATCACAATTTTATAAAAATAATGAATTTTATTACCTTCTTCACCAAAGAGCCAATCCTTTGTACATACAAGAGCTTTTGTAGTTTTTGGCTTCAATGAGCTATGGTGTTCATTGAGGATTTGGCCTCCATACTAAATGCAAATTCTGAAGCAACAGTAGATATTGGTATGCTTAAGATGTCATGTGCCATTCGTGCAACTAGAGGATATTGAAATTGATTATTTTTCAGTAACCTAATATATCTAAATCTACCATATGATGTCGCTTCTCATCTAAACATAGCTCTAATTCAGATCTCGTAACACTCTTGAGCATTTTTACGCTTTTAAAAGATTGAAAATCCTAGACAAAATAAAAAATGATAAGCATCATATGGAATAAAAATAGCTTGAAAAGTGTACACAATATATATAATTACAAAAAAAAAGTTACCTTGATGTCATCGCCCCATTTATCATTAATAGTTTCATGGTCTTTGATTAATCGCCATTAAAATTTTTATTTGAACTTCCATCATCTATCAACGCATATTCATCAAAGAGAGAAAATAATACTTTTTTGATTTTTAAAAACTCATATGAGTCAGCACCATAAATTCTCTGGAAGTCCACTCAACATAATCAAGTTTTATACCATGAATCCAATGTAACAACAATCGCCAAAATCACATCAAACTCAGACCAATACTTTTCAAATTTCACAAACATCTTAGTTGCCATATCTTTCAAATACAGTTCATTTCCACCCATATTATTTGTCAGTGCATGATATTGCTTGCAAATTGATGGAAAGTACAAATTGACAGTATGATATTTTGTTCTAGAGATTTGATAAGAGATATCATAAAAAAAACTTCAAGAACCTAGTCTTTTTCTCAAGTCTGTCTCGTTCTTTCAAAGAAGGATAATACTTATAATTGGAATCACTTAACTCTGAATGACAAAAGACACTTTTCTAATGAACTGCACTCTCAAGCATGAAATATGTGAAACTCCTCCAAGTTGGGACATTTTGTCTGAAACCTTATTTTTTTGACGAACATAATAAGCTTACACCTTCACATATTTCACACTTTTTTTGACCTTATCTACAGCACTATCAATATCTTTCAGACCTTCTTGAATAATCAAATTCAGAATATGTGCACAACATCTTATATGAAAATAATTACCTAATGTCAAAAGTCTACCTCGGCCATTTAGTTGTGACTTCAATAAACTCACAAAAAGATCATTTACTGAAGCATTATCCAAAGTCACACTGTATAACTTACTTTCGATACCCCAATCAGCTAGTAATGTCATTGTTTTTTCAGTTATTGCAACACCGGAATGTGGAGGTGGCATATATGCAAAAATCAAAATCCTCTTTTGTAAGACCCAATTTTTATCAATGAAATGTGCAGTAACTAATATATATCCATCAAATGCTATAAATATCCACAAATTAGATGTCAAGCAAACTCTACCTAAACACTCCAAAAGCATGTTTTTATCCTACTTTTTCCCTCTTATACATCTTCAATACTTCAACTTTCAAATTATTTCTAAAAATATGAACAATATTTTCATTCAAATACTCAAACATAGCCTTAAATTTGCTATACTCTGCAAATACAAGGGGCATTTCATGCTTAACTGTCACGCCCCAAAGGGTACCATAGTTGTACTATATTGTATGTAGTATTGGTTTCTATACAATACAACTAGTTACTCTAAAGGATGTGACATAAAAACAGGATCTTTTTAGTTGCTTGATAAGAAATGATGTACATACATAAAATATACAAAACAGATAAAATAACTTCCATATAAAGTCTGTATAAACTTATTACAAACTGTTTTATCAACTTACAACTAGGAACGTAAAATAGATGTAAGTTTACTAATACAAGAGATCTAAATCTTCGTTAATTACTTCCATAACTTGCTAACGTGGCTTCCTTACCCGTTCTAACCTTCGAGATGGTACTAGCCACGGTTTGAGAATGACCCTGAAAAATCTGTTGGAGTATGAGCATTTCTACAGCTTAGTGAATAACCATCACATATTACACATTAAGCACATCAAACAAGTAATTTATCAAACAATGTAATGCAACATTCAAGCATATGTACAATTATAAGTTCGGAAAACCAGAATCCAAACAGGATGTAGATTTGCGTCCTCATATCGGGGTTGAAGGAACCTAGTCAAGGATCATATCCTTATGACCCACTTGCTCAGGAGAAACAGAGAACCATAGGAATAATAATTCTCACTTTATTCTTTTCTTTATTATAGTTTATTCACTCAATTTCCTTTAGGAACAAAGAGACTCCATTAAGTATTAGTTATTTCAAGCCGATACCATGGGCGGTGTTCCTTCTTTTGCCAAGTAGTTCCCGTGGAACCGAATAGAACAGGGATAATTTTGGAAGAACTAGGAAATTTACATCTAGAAAAACCAAACATTAACCGAGATCCGAAATACTAACACGTAGCAAGTTGTCACAACTTTATGCAATATTTGTGCAAGTTATGCAATGTATGATCCTTTAAGTTATAAGCCTGTCTATTATGAATTGATTATAAAATGACCAAACAATTTACAGACAATACTCAACATGCTTCAACAATTTTTCACACAATTCTTGTGATCACTTTTAATAATCACAATTTAGCACTCAATTCATCCATTACTCAAGCAAGAACAATTCCCAACCCCACATGCTTCATACAATCATTTTCATATATAACTTTAGGTGCTACTACTGTTACAAACACAAACAATGTAATAGATCAGAGTTACTCACCTGCTCTTGATGTCTTCAATCGTAATAATCTTCCAGGAAGTCTAAATTCAATTCAGATTCACCTATTAGATGAATGAAGTTCCATAAATTAGATAATTGACTTTGTAAACAATTCTTAATGAGTGTCGAAGTGTCCTATATTAGTTTTACCCTAAGTAAAGTCATTCTTATTAATTCTAAAGGTAGTCTATATTTAATAGTTAAAAGACTTATAAAATACCCTATATTTTTGTAAAATTCGTATGAAAACACTTTCTCTAGTAAAAGTGATCTAATTAGTTTTAAATTCATGTTTTTAGTACAAAAACTTTAAGTATACTTATATTACTTATGTTAGCTTATATTTTTATGTATAATTAAGTGTTAAAAAGCTTATTTTACCTATAATATGCTAGTTACTAATTTTATTTGTTTGCAATTAGTTTTCTATGATTAGTGTAAGACTTTCGCAAGATTATTTTTATTTCTTAGTCTTCTTAGACTTTACTATGGCAAAGAATCTTATTTGAATTCTAATTTATTTTACCTATCAATGTGCTTAGTGATATCAATATTTTCTTTATTATATACTTTGTCTTTCAACCTTATGTAAAGTGAGTTCTCAATTAGAATTAAGGGGTTTCCATCTAGATTACTAATGACCCTCTTACATTATTTTTAAGTTCATCAAATTAATTGTCTATGTATTTGGTTTAGTATATTTCTTAAGATTATTTCTACTCCATTAAATTTCCCTTATCTACACTTTAGCAATTTCCCATTATGAGTTTTAAGTTCAAGACTTCTAATGGGTAAGGCATTGGCTAGTTCAAATTGTTTAGATGACAATTATAATGTGTTTACTAATTTACAAGATTATAAGCTAGGGTTTTCAAGACAAAAAGTCTTGTAGTAACTTCAATGTGAAATTCTAGGGTTTTCTAATGTTTAGACAATTTTCTTCAAGGCTCCTCCTTATTCTAATTTATTCAAAATATTTATCCTACATCATTTCTATTTATTCTACCATCAACATAACTCTATAGAGGCTCCTAAAAATGTATCTATGGCAATGTATGACATTCATTTTCTTAATTTAGAATGAGGAAATAATTTAAAGGTGTAGGACTTACCTTGTGGGCTTAGGAGTGTAGATGGCAATTCCTCCTTTCTATTTTGATTAAGACCTACATGTTTTAGCAATTTAGTAAGTCTACTATATTTTATGAAATAAAAAACTAACTTATAAATTCTTACCCTTTCCTTCTTAATGGTAAAATGATTGGTGGCTTTCTATAATGGTAGTTGAAGCTTAGGTTATGTGTTATTTAATTTGTTGGAAGGTTAAGCGAAGGCTACAGGTTGCAAAGAGGGAAATTTGAATTTGTAAGTGAGTGTGTGTGTGTGCTGCATCTGTTCACATGGAGAAGGGGGGAAAGTGGCTGGTAGTTGGAGTTTTGACTTCCCAAATTGTCTTAATCTCATATTTATAGATATATGTAACTTGTAAAGTAAGTGTTTAATTAATTAATTAAATTTTTTGTCTAATTGTGGCTTGTAAAGGGGCTGCCAAGTGAGTTCTGGTGTGGGGGAGGCTATTTCCAAGCTTCTTTTGCTGATTTGTAAGGGTCTTATTAAGTGTAATGATTAGAGCATTGGTGGAGCTTTTTAATTGGTTCATTTGTTCAATTTTTATCCTTTCATTCTAACTAACTTTGACTTGTGCAGGTGGGATGTGGTGAAATTTTTGGGCAGCAATTTGTAACCTTTATCCACCGTAAATCATGTCACTTTTTAGGTAAATTAGTAAAAATTTAAATATCTAACTAATTACGTCAAAAACTCCCCTACACGTATATTAATATTAGTTTCGTAAAAGTTTTATTCTAAAAAAATTTAATTTAGGTCCAAAATATTTCTACAATATGGTTGACTTCAAATTTTAAGTTTAAAATTTACGCGATTTAGTATTTTTAAAGTTTGGTCTTACGCGATTAGGGTTTCGAGGCCTAAAAGGTCAAAATATAAAATTGGTATCTATGAACTAACTAATATTATGGTGTGGTCAAAAATTTTTATTTGAAGTCTAGATTATTAATTATAGGCTCGTTTATAGCTTTTTAGTACATATTTATAACCCTAACGATTTATCTTTAATGGATCATTTTCATTCTATATACTACAAGTCATTAGCTTTCTAATGTTCTTGAAATAAAATTTTATTTACACTTATTTTCTAGATTCTAGACTCAGATTATAAAATTTAGCTATAGTTCTTTTAATATCTAAAAATTCCCAATTTAGGGTTTTTAAATCATAAATAGGTTTATAATACTCTAGAATTTCTAACTAGGCCTAACCGGGTAAATGAACTCCAATATCTATCTTAATTGTTACTATCCTATTTCCTTAGAATTCTCAGGGTTTACATTAACAATAGCAACAACAAATAACTTACGATATTTTTCAGGATCAAACTTGTGGTTTTGCATTTCATATTAGCAGATAAAAGCATCTGACTAATGTCTCTATTATTATGTTTTGGACATTTATTAGCATGCCTTTTTAAGTTCCCCGTCCCAAATTGACTATCACATTTTAATAGTCTTACACGACTTACATATAGCCTTTGTGACAATTGATCCATCTGATATCTTTTCATGAGTACGGGTGAAAACTTTCCACTATGGAGATGTGAGCCTCCTTTGAAATTTAGAGTTATTAGTTGATGGATAAACTTTACGACATCATCCTCTTCATTTGCTCTTAATTTTTCAATTTCATCAAAATCTTCTATAGGTGAATCCATCTCCATCTACATGTCAAACTATTATCCATCTCTATATTGTATGCACACAATTTCATTATTGATAAAATTTCAACACAAAATGAATCTAGCAAGGAAAATAGAATACGTAGGATAAACAACCATTAACAATATATTTTCTTATAGAAACAATGTTTTTAATCAATCTTACTTCGAAAAAAAGATGAAAGCTAGAATTTCTACATAAATTCACTTCATTTGAGCATAAAGCTAGGGTCTTTAATAAATTTCATATATTTGAAAGACAAAGGCTAAGATGCTTAGCCAATATCACTACACTTAATCGACTTTTTAATCCATTTCACATTCATTAAGTAAAAAGTTAGAGTTTTGAAGTTATACAAACCTGTGATTGTATTAGGGATGTTGACATCAGAATCGTAGTGTATTGATGATGAAATTGCAAGCGAAAGTGATTGTAGAAGCGGTAACAAGAAAACACAATAACAGTGTGTTGTGTTAGAGGCAATGTAGAATGAGTTCAGTCTATCGTTAAACAAGAAAGATTATATATGTTTTTCAAGTGTAAATTTTAACCGTTGGATATGTGTAAAATATAATAATATTAACGTTGAATTGTGAAGACCTCCTATAAGCTTCCGTAATGACACAAACATAGATATACACATATACATGTTATAGACATTTGTTAAAAATATAATATTATATATATGTGTAACATTATGTAATTCTATAACATAAACATAAATATAACATATCGATTATATGTAAAAACATGAATTATATACACATACTTAAATAAACATATAATTATACATGTAAAAAGATTTATATATGTAACATATATAATGCATAGACTATGTATTTATAATTTATAAATTATATATTTTTTTAGACATTTATTATACAACTTATATGATATATATATATATATATATAATGTAGATTATGTAATATATATACATAATGATATAATAAATGTCCTATATAAAGTCTATATTTTAACATAAGTAATTTTATGATATGCTATATATATAATCTTCATAACACATAGATTATGTATTTATAACTTATAGATTTTAAATATATGTATATGTGTGTGTTTGTGTATACATATATTGTTATAGATATCTTATTTATATATGCTATATAATCTATATATGTTGTAAATATATGTATCATACATATAGCAAATAAATAAATCATATATTAATATATACATTATATATATATATATATTTCTTTTTGCTAAATACAATCTATATTTTATATATGCCATATATAAGTATGCATATTATATATGTAATTTATAATATGTTATACATATGTAACATATACAATATATACGTACATATTTGTATATAACATATACTTCAATGGATAATTATTTTCTACAATATTTTTTTAATTATTACTTAACGTGTTATGGGTTGGACAAAAAACTACTAACTCGGATCTGTTTATGAAGCGTGTCTTGTATTTAAACCAGAAACCGGACATGTTTAAATTCGTGTTGTTTGTGGGTTTAACCCATTTATTAATCGTGTCAACTTTTTCTTACCCATACCCTTTTATAATCGTGTTGTGTTATGTTTGGGTTTATCGGTTGGGTCCCAAATTGCCAGCACTAGCTAAGAGGCCTTCAAAGAACTCAAACGTTTCTTAGCGAAGCCAACAGTGCTATCGACCCCATTCACAGGAGAAATATATCCTGGTGAGCAATCTAGCACTCTCATCAGTCCTTACTTAAGAAGAAGGTTGATAGCACCAACATGTGTGCTACATAAGTCACGTCTTACAAGGAGCTAAGGAAGGATATATGAATCTAGAAAAATCTTCCCCGACAGTAGTCATCTTAGCTTGACACCTATGGCCCTATTCTAGGCACATCGAATCATCGTCCTTACCGACGTGCCTTTAAATATAGTCCTCTAGCTCAACGTATTAGGTTAGATGATGAAGTATGTCATTAAGCTCAGTGCATGCGAGGTACAGTATTAACCCTACAATGCCATCAAAGTCCAAGTGCTAGCAGATTTTGTGGTCAAATACGTAGGCCTATCAGAGCTCGAAGATTAGCAAAAGATTGTATGGATCCTCAATTCAAATGGATCCTCCACACAAGGGATAGGGATCATGGATCTGTAAATACCCGACATGCTCAATTCTCAAATTAAGCACACCAAGTCCCCAACCATGTATAACTCTTACGAATTATACGTAAGGTTGTCTTAAAAGAAGGTGTTTATGTTGAACATTGTAACAACTTATAAACTTCTACTCCATACAGAGCAAACCAGTTTTCTAAGAAACTAACTTTATAAAAACACTTTATGATTTACTCTTAGGGATAGATAATCGTTTACAATCAAGTGAGCATTAACAAGCCCTTAAAAGAAAATACAATTTATAAATAAATCCAGTTTTCATAAAATAAAGCAAAGAAGAAACAAAATACAAGAAATATCTCGATCCTATCACACCTCACTCATTCTCCCATATCTTCATAATCGCCCAAAACCCGGGATAAACATCATCACATCAATCATCCTCACCATCACCATCCTCATCAGCATCAACATCAACAACAATAATAAGAACAGCAACATCAACAACCTCCACAACATCAACAAGTCATCATTTCATCATCATCATCAACAACAACAATACCTGTAAAAAGAATAACAACAACAAGGATGAGCCGGAGCTCAGTACATAGTAACACAATCACACACGGAGTGACACACGAGCTTAACTAAATGCAATGCATCAATCCACAAGTTATTATCTTTTCATTAAAATAAACAAATCAACAGTGGAGCACTCACACTCCGGAACAAAGCAATGGGAATCTAGGGGTCCTGAGTAACAGCAGCTGCTCAGGGTTGATATAGATAGACCGGATATCTATATCTCCTATATCTAACCGATAAAGAAAATAGCTTCATTTAGGGTTCAAAAGTCGTTGCCCGACTCTACTTAAACTCAGTCCATAACATGAGCCTAGTTCACAAGTTCCCATAAACTTTGAACTAAACATGGTATTTCCCCCTAAGTTTAAGTAAACGTTACTCAGATACTATTCCCCTATCGGCTACCCACTTAACCAAAAGAATCGCTATTGCATCATAGCGTACCATTGCATCATGGTAAAGTCATTGCATCATGACTTGGTTAAGCGCTAACTAACATGTCATTGCATCATGACAGGTTTGTCGCTCCTCGGTTCCGGATTCAACGACGTAAAGCACAACCAACACTCATCAATTATTAAGCCGTCTTTAAGTTCTTAATCCATTTAGGATGCCTATCCTATCAATCATCACGCAAGTTACTGCGTACCTTGAATATGAAATCCAAACAGAGTCTCAGAAGGAATTCCAGAAGATAATCCAGAAGATAAATCAGATATCCACCACTGTTTAAGGAAAGAACTCATATAAGAAACTAAACTAACATCCACTTATATCAAACTTTTATTAATCCTATTTGATCAGACACTAATGTGGAACCCCACTATGGCTGCGAATATCGCCCCGCCAAAATATGGACAGTTCTCCTTTGTCTGTCAAAGTAATTCTTTTCACTTTAATTATAGTTTCTTATTACCAAACATAGCATATATAAAGCATTCATACATAAAAGAATTCATATTCAAAGCAAATAAACATTTGAAACAACATATTCCCATATTATTCAAAGATCATCCTAATTCATTTATCTAAGCTAATTAATAGCTATTAACCCATTTTAGCTTAACATTAGCCAAATTGATTAAAATTAGTCATTTGATTCATTGACTAAGTCAAGTTGATTAAACATAGACAATCTAATTCATTTTAGCTTAGTAAAGTTCATTAAGCCAAGTTGGACTTAGATTAATTACTAGCTCATTACATATCTAAGATCTAGTCACTTAATCCCAAGTTAGCTTAAACCTATCCAAATTCATCAAAGTTAAACAATCTAATCCATTTTAGTTCATTCAAGTTCATTTAGTCAAGTTGAACTTAGATTCATTACTAATTCATTATACATGTGGGATCTATGTCAACTTGAACTCACCTTGACTTGAACTTAGCTAAATTAATTAACCTTAATCATTTAGTTCAAAAACTAAGTCAAATATGGCTAAACTAACTCAATTTAATTCATTTTAACTCATTCAAGTCTATTTAATCAAATTGAACTTAAGTTTGTTAACTAAGTTCATTTAAGTTCAATAATTAATCATAAGAACAAATACTAAACAAATCTTAAACTTAGCATGAAGGAAATTCAAATAAAATTCATAAAAATACATAATCATCATTTATATACTTACCAAGATCATTTAGTTTCACTAAGTCATCACAACATCATAAATCAAGCAATGGAAATCATATATACAACATAACTACTTTTAGTTTAATACTCATGAAATTCAATTATTTGTTGAATTTATAAATCTATCTAAATCATGCTTAATTAAATCAATCTATCAACATAACACATCAAACATCACTTATCTATCTCATTTTAACTCAAAAAGATCAATTTCACTTAACAATAAACATTTAGAAATCAAAAACAAGTTTTAATTTTGTTTAGAAAACACACAGCCGGAAAGAATCAAAATTTAAGCATCGATTCGTTTCATATTTGTAAAAACTCAAAACATGAAAGTTGTAGATCTTTTTTAATCTTTTTATAGCAACTTGAATCACCTCAATCTAGGTTGTATGAAAAAGTTATGGCCAAAATACGAAAAGGCAGCAAACAGGGCACTGAGTAAAACGAACACCGGCACTTCAAAGCCGGACGTAAATTTCAAAGCCGGCAGCGTAAGGCTCAAAGCTAGCAGCGTAAGTCTCAAAGCTGGCAGCATTGGGCATTCTTTCCCTTCAACACCGGCTCAAAGCCGGCCGCGTAAAGCTCCAGGAGCCGGCGTTGAAGACAGAACAGGTTGCGAAAAGAGATTTTTTTTACACTTCCTTTTATCAAAACTTCTTCAAATCATTTCCTAAGCTTCCTATATCAATTCTAACATTAAACAAACACTAATAACAACTCCTAACACTTCAAATCTCTTCCAAAACAACAAACTACAATCAAACATCACAACTACAATTCATACTCTTCTTCCTCAAATCAACTCAATCACTTCATCAACTCAACAAATACAAATAAAACAGCACTTCAACTCATTTTCAATATCAATTCATCAATTGAATAAGTAAACAACAAATAAAACAAAGATTACTTGAAATAGAAAACTTATCTTTTTAACACAACATGCAATTTCTTCTTCCTCTTTTGTTCTAATATTGATTCCTTCTTCTAGCTTGTTTTCCTTCATCTTGCTTCTCTTCTAGCTTTGATTTATCTTCTAGTTGGATTTGATCTTGAGTTTTGTTGAATTTGGAGAGGGAAAGAAGAAGAAGAAAGAAAGAAAGAAAGAAAGAAAAGAGGAAAAACGAAAAATGAAAAAGAAGGAAAGAAGAGGCAGCAAAAGGAAAATAAAAGAAAAGGAAAGGATAAATCTAAATATATATATTTTAGAAATAAGGTATAGGTTTAGAACTATCAGATCAATATCTATAGTTCCAGAAGTATTTAGAAGATGATTTTAGAACCGATAGACTGTAAATTAAGATCTTAAAATAAGAACTTAATTTAGGAATTTAATTTGGATACAAAGATATTAATTTGAGTTCGGTTTAAGAATGATATTTTTATTCAAGCAAATGAACTCAAATTTTACCAGATTTAGGAATTAGTATTTTTGGTCTAAATTGAATGTTTAGGAATCCTCTAAACATTTTTAGAACATGTTTAGGGATTTTAGAAATTTCAAATCTCAAAACCAACTTAATTATTAACTAATTAAACAAAGCCAACTTGTCTAATTAAATCCTATAATTCATTTGATTCATTTAATCTATCTAAACTCAATTTCTAATCTAGATGAATATTTGGGGTATTTCAGGATCACTTGAACAATCACTAAATTTAGAGATGAAGACAAATATTGAAAAATCATTACCAGAGGAGATCCCACCTGTGACCACGCCCCGTGATCCAGACCGTAATGGAGAAGATGCCTTTGATCCAGCCTGTGATTGCATCTATATTTGAACATCGAGCATCTAAGGAGATAGTAGTTGCTATCACGCCTGTTATCAAGGCTGTAATCAAGGATATTGCCGTATTGGGGACCATGAGGTCGTCATCAACATATAAATCAAGATATAGAGGAGATAACAAGCTTTATCTCACCTGTAATGCCGCTGGTGATCATGATATCATGCCTATAATTGCTTGAGAATGGAAAAAGACACATGATCCAAGTGGATCATGGCTCGTGTCCCAATCGTTTCCTCTCTTATCCTTGCCCAAATTGTGGGTATATATAAGCGGTATTAGTAATATGTTTAGTAGTTTTTGTTGCTTGTTTTACCCATGGTAAACTTTTCGATACCCTTTGTGACGTCCTTTATGACAAATTTCCTTCTTGAATAAGATAGAGTGTTTTGTTCAAGATTGTCTTGTCATTGTGCATAATATCGATTGACTAAGATAACTAGTTTGATTTTATCTTTGGTGCATCATATCCAAGGATTAATCATTCATATCCATTAATTTTTTTGTTTAATAAATCATAGAACCCAAAACATATTACAAACCCTAAATAGCAATTGAAACACTAGATCCACAAATTACTTGGATTCTCCTATCCGTATCATTTAGGTATCAGAGCTTAAGGTTGTGGATTGCGGCTTGGAGCTTTAATATTGGATTCCTTGCTTGGGTTTAACTATTGTAATTGCTTTTGCTATAAGTTTGATTTTTTTTTTTTTTTTTTGCAAGATGCCTAGAAAATCTGATGTTAAAAGTGGAGATGGCAATGCTCTTAAGGGAGAAAGCAACATTAATTTGGATGAGTTTGTGGAGTTTATAAAAGAGATGATACAGGGAATGCAACATATGATGCAACAACAAGGTGAAACCTTAAGAAGTATAGAATGAATTGTTAGGGAATGTAACACAAGAGCAAGAACTTGTTGAGGAGTTAGAATATAACCCTAGGATTCAAATTCCCCGTGGTGGAATAGTAGATGCCTGTAGAAGAGGAAGAGGAATGCGTCACCCAATGCGTGGTTGTAGAGTTGGGAACTATGAAGATGATTTTGATGATCACCGTGATGGAGTAAGCTTAGAGGATTACACGGTATAGAGACCATAAAAACTAAAAGTACCGTCTTTTGATGGTACTAGTGGAGTAGATAAATATTTCGATTAGGAACATCAAATTAAAAGCTCTTTGACTATCATGATTGTGATGATGTACAACAAGTTAAGCTTGCTGCCATTGAATTTAAAGGATGTGCTTTACACTAGTGGAAGATTATATTAGCCAGCAAGGAGGAATGAAGATCGAGATGTAACTACATGGGCTGAGAAGTATGAGTTATTGTAACAAAGATTTGTTCCAGATTACTATAACCAAGAATTGTTGATGAGGTTACAGCTTTGCAACAAGGAAGTGAAAGCGTGACTGAGTATATTCAAGAGTTTGAGATCCTTACCGTGTGAAGTCAAATCATGGAAACTCCAGATCAATTACTAAATTCCTTGCAGGTTTGAAATATGAAATTTCATATGTTGTTGTGCTTCAATTGATTGATACATTAGAGGAAGCAGTGTTGATGGCGGAAAAGGTTGAAAGGCAACACAAATCTAACAAATCTTCCGGTAACTCTTCTAAATATAAAAGTGGTAAAGAGTCTTATTAGCCTGCTGATGAAAAAGAGAGTATTGGTAGTCACAAGAATGATGAGAGGTATGAGTCTGGTCATGAGAAGTCTAATGATGAGAAGGTGCAATTGGTTTTAAAATCAAATGACTCTAGTAGTGCTGGGAAGAAAACTAGAGAGATTAAATGTTTTAAATGCTTAGGTTTTGGACATATTGTTGCTCAATGTTCGAATAGGCATGTTGTTTACATTTGTGGAGATTGTTTGACGAGCAATGATGAAGGGGAGAAAGTCATTTATACTAAATCTGATAAGGAAAGTGATGAAGAGGTTAAAGGCGCCTACGAAGCAAAGAATGAGGAGATAGCTAAATATTTGGAGACGATCCAATCCTTAACCAAGGAATTCTCCTCCAGGGACATCACCAAAATACCAAGAGCCAACAAATCAAAGGCTAATAAATTCTCTAAGTTTGCGTCCTTAGTGGTCCCCAATGCTTGAAGGAAAGGTCTTCGTAGAGTTCCTCCCAAAAAAATCCACTGCATATAAAACCCTTCAAGTACTCGAACTATAGGATGCCCCTCCACTACTGAGCTGGATGACCCCAATAAAGAAATACCTGATAGATGGTACATTGGCTCTTGACAGAGCAGAAGCCAAGAAAATAATGTATAAAGTAGCTAACTATACCATGATTAATGGGGTCCTATACAAAAGGGGTTTCAGTTTCCTCTTGCTTTGTTACTTGCACCTAGAAGATGGGCAATAAGTTTTGGAAGACCTCTATGCTGGGGAGTGTAGCAACCATGTTAAAGTTCCATCATTACACACCCGGGTTGTTTGAGTTGGCTACTTCTGGCCCAACATGTGAATCAACGTAAAGGAATCCGTGCAACAATGTGAGTGATGTTAGAAGATTACCCTAGCCAGTCATTCTCCAAGAGCAAACCTCCATCACCTCACTAGCTCATGGCCCTTTGCCATGCAAAGACTCGATATCCTCAAACCCTTCCTTGTATTGTTGGGATAGAAAAAGTTCATCATAGTTGGATGTGATTATTTCATTAAATGAGTGGAAGCTGAGGCAGTGATGCGGAAAGATCAAGCTTCGAATGAATTTGGAAAAACTCAATTTAAAAATAGAGTATCAAGGTTCAAATGGGAAGGAGTTGCGGATCAAGTGGATTCAATAAAGAGCAGAAGTTGTCTAAAGTTGCAGCAGGATGAACGACGATTCAACACCGCTGGCTTTGAAACTTTACGTTGCCGACGTAGCAACATAGGCTACCGACCTTTCACCGGCATTGAAACTCATAGATTGCAAAATGTTAAAGCCGATGAGCAAAGCTACCTATTTATAAATATAAGCCGACAGTGTTTGAAGAAAAACTACCAACCTTCATGTTACGATTAATTATTAATTTGTGTCTTTTTGTCTTCCTTTGTTTCTATTATTAATAGGGTCATTTATTGTATTTATTTTTAGATATTTTAAGTTTCCTTTGTTATTATATATAGGTCATTTGATTTGTAATTTATAGATACAAGTTTTTCTTTGAGAGAAAGACTCCTCCTTTGTGAGAGTTATGTGAGTTCTTGTTGATAAGAACTTGTAATTGCATGTATTGCAATTGTTCATGAATACCTTTGACTTATCAATCGGTTTGCCATCACCGGTTGTGGGGTCTACGACTATACCAAGGTTCTTGCCTCCATATAGGCAATGGGTCGCAGTTTCCACCAGTTTTCTTAGACGGTCCTTAGGATTCAATTCTATTTGACGAACGTTGGGTCTTAGGTTTAATATACCTAAGGTTTTTCGTATCATTTTAGGCCAATAGAAATGCTCATGCAATACATCTAAAGTCTTTTTAACACCAAAGTGTCCCATTAGCTCACCCCCATGCGTTTCTCTAACAAGTAACTCATGCACAGAACTCTTAGGCACACACAATTTATCTTTCTTGAACAAATAACCATCATGCCTAAAGTAATCAGCATAACTGGATTCAGCACAAGCAGCCCAAATTTGACTGAAATCAACATCAGTCTCATACAATCCTTTAATGAGTTCAAACCCAAGCAATTTAGTATGTAGAGAAGTCAAGAGTTTTCAGAAACTTCAGGCTCTCATGATCTGAATGAATGATGAACTCCTTGGGCCATAGGTAATGTTGCCAAGTCTGCAAGGTCCTCACTAAAGCATACAGCTCCTTATCATAGATCAGGTAGTTTAATGCAGCACCACTGAGTTTTTCGCTAAAGTAAGCGATTGGTTTAGAATCCTGCATCAAAACACCACCAATACCTTTCCTAGAAGCATCGCATTCAATCTCAAAAACTTTCTCAAAATTAGGTAGAATAAGTAATGGTGCATTAGTCAACTAACCTTTCAAAGCTTTAAAAGCGTTTTTGTGCACTTCAGTCCATCTAAACTCATCATTTTTCTTAACAAGATCATTTAGAGGAGCAGCTATAGAACTGAAGTCCTAACAAATCTCCTATAAAAGCTTGCTAATCCATGAAAACTTCTGTCCTCACTTGCATTCCTTGGTGTTGGCCACTCCTTGATCACCTTCACTTTCTCTTCATCAACAGTAATCCCATTTGCACCTACAACAAACCCAAGAAAAACCACAGTTTCCATACAAAAGGTGCACTTCTTCAAGTTGGCATACAACTTATTCTCTCTCAACATAGCAAAAACAAGTTGTAAATGCTGAACATGTTCATCTAAAGTCTTGTTGTAAACTAAGATGTCATCAAAGTATACAACAACAAATTTTCCAATAAAAGTACCAAGAATATGATTCATTAACCTCATAAACATGCTAGGCGCATTTGTTAATCCAAAAGGCATTACCATCCACTCATATAAACCATGCTTAGTTTTAAAAGTTGTTTTTCCACTCATCTCCCTCTGTCATGTGAATTTGGTAATAGCCATTCTTTAATCAATTTTGGAAAATAAACAAGCACCATGTAACTCATCAAGCATATCATCAAGTCTAGGAATGGGATGTCTATACTTAACTATGATCTTGTTGATTGCTCGACAGTCGACACACATATGCCATGTTCCATCTTTCTTTGGAACCAGGATGACAGGAACTGAACATGGACTGAAGCTTTTGTCACAAACCCTTTCTCTATCTAATCATCAACTTACCTCTAGATCTCTTTTGTTTCCTACGGATTGGCTCGATAAACTGGCCGATTAGGAATTGAAGCACCTAGGATAAAGTCAATCTGGTGCTCAATGCCTCTTAGTGGAGGCAATCCCCTTGGTACTTCTTCAGGAAACAAATCCTCATACTCTTGCAAAAGAGACACAACTACACTTGGCAAAGAAGAGTTAAGGTCAGTAGTAGTAAAATATACATCCTTGTACATCAGTACAAGTAGTTGTTTCTAGCCACTGTTGCGCTCTTAACTTCACTTTGTTTTGCAACTCCATTCTCTTCTATAATTTCTTTCTCACTCAGTGTTTTGGATCCTTCTCTCTCTTGGCTCAGCAGTGTTTGTCTCTCACTTTTCCCTTCTTTTTTACTCTTTTCTGGTACACTCAGGTGTTTTTCTTTAAACTCTTTTGCTATCCTCACCTGGTCCTCACAAGCTTCCCATGGTTTCTAGGGAGTTAGAACCCCAATTTTATTTAGAACAAATGAATATTGGTTCTTGTACCCGTCATACCTACCTAAATAACTTAACTTTAAGCGTCATGCCAAAGCTGACTTAAAGTTAGGTGAAATATGGATCTTAGCCTACTAGATTGCAATAATAAAATGAAACAACATTGATAATGAGGGTTATTAATTTAGTGGGAGTTTTAATTTATTAAAATAAACTTTGCATAAGTAATTATAGATTAATGGCTACAAAAACACTTCAAATTATCATTGCGATCTGTCCTTGAGAAGGATAAATTAATTGGAACCGATTTTCTAGATTAGTTCAGAAACTTGAGAACTGTTCCCAAGCAAGAAAAGAAGCTGCATACCCTAGATGAGCCTATCTCTCAAGAGCCTCTAGCCAATACTTCAAGAGCTCAAAAGGATGCTTATAAGAAGCATTCTAATGATTATCTTGATGTAGGATGCCTAATGCTTGCTACCATGAGTCTAGAACTTCAGAAAGGTCTGGAAAACATGGAAGCCTATGAGATGTTTGTTTATCTTAAGGAAATGTTTCAATAGTAGGTAAGACAAGAATGGTATGAGATTACCCAAGCCCTACAGTCTTGCAAGCTGGCTGAAGGAGGATCAGTAAGTACCCATGTCCTAAAGACAAAGGGTTATATTGATCATCTTGAAAGGCTTGGATTTCCTATAAGCTAAGAGTTTGCTATTGATTTGATCCTAAATTCATTACCAGATAGTTATGACCAGTTTTTCATGAACTATAATATGAATAACATGGACAAATTAATTTCTGAATTGCATTCGATGCTTAAAACTGCTGAGGCTAATATCAAGAAGTAGAAGTCTAGTAATGTTTTGATAGTTCAGAATGGAAAGGGCATGGAGAAGAAAGGCAAGGGAAATGTTAAGGCTATGAAAAGTTCAAAGCCTCAACCTAAACCTAAACCAAAGGCAAAAAAAAAAAAAAAAAAAAAAAAAAAAAAAAAACTCATAAGGAAGGAGTTTGTTTCCACTATAGTGAACCAGGTCACTGGAAGGGGAACTGCAAACTCTACTTGGAAGATCTGAGGAAAAGGAGAGTAATCAGACTACTGCTTCAGGTATCTATGTTATAGAGATCTAAAGGGCAAAGTCAACCTACGAGTTGGAAATGGAGCAAAAGTTGCTACTTTAACTATAAGGACTTATGAATTGATTTTGCTCAGTAGGCTTTTGTTAGTGTTGAACAATTGCTTTTATGTTCCTACTTTGAGTAGGAATATTATTTCTATTTCATGTTTAGACAATGAAGGTTTCACATTTATTATTAAGAATAATAAATGTTCCATTTATAAATAAAGACATGTATTATGCAAATGCTGACTTACATGATGGTCTTTATGTTCTAAATCTGAAACATGATAATGGATCAATCTATAACATAAATACTAATATACTTAAATCCAATGATTTAAATATGACCTACTATGGCATTATCATCTTGGTCATATAAACGAGAAACGCATATCAAAACTCTATAAAGATGATTTTAGATTCATTTGATTTTGAATCATTTGAAATATGCAAGTCTTGTTTATTAGGCAAGATGACCAAAGATCCTTTTACTAGGCACAGTGAAAGGGCAATTGATTTATTGAGCCTAACACATATTGATGTATGAGGTCCATTAACCGTTGCTACTAGAGGAGGTTATCAGTACTTCATCATATTTACTAATGATTTCAGTAGATATGGATATGTCTTTTTAATGAGACATAAATCTGAATCATTTGAAATGTTCAAAGTTTTTCATAATGAAGTACAAAACCAGCTTGGCAAAACAATCAAAGTACTTCGATGATCGATGTGGTGAATATGTAAGCCAAGAATTTAAGGACCATCTTAGAAATTGTGGAATAATTTCACAATTAACTCCACCTGAAACACCACAATGGAATGGTGTATCTGAAAGGAGGAGTAGAACCTTATTAGATATGGTTCAATCTATGATGAGTCAAACAGATCTTCCACCATCCTTTTGGGGCTATGCCCTAGAGACATTGCATTCATGTTAAATCATGTTCCTTCTAAGGCGGTTGAAAAGAACACCATATGAGATATGGACTGAAAAAAGGCCTAGTCTGTCTTTCCTCAAGATTTGGGTTGTGAGGCTTATGTGAGACGTCAAGCCTTAGACATTAGGACCTAAGTCAAGTAAATACTTTTTATGGGGTATCTAAAAGAAACCAAAAGTTATTGTTTTGTAATCCCTCTGAGAACAAAGTGTTTTTGTTGCTTGGAATGGTATCTTTTAAAGAAAAAGAGTTTATCTCTAAAAGAACCAGTGGGAGTAAAATATATCTCGAAGTGGTTCGAGATCCATAAAATAGTCTTGCACCGCCAGTTGAAAGTCAACAAGATATATAGTTAGTTGTTGATGCTCCACAGGTAACACAAGGCCCATATAGGTTGATAGAGTGCGACATCAACTTGAGAGATATGGATTTCTCATTACATATAGTCGCGATGTGCTGCTTATGGATCAAAATGAGCTCACTACCTATCAAGAGGCCATGTTGGGTCCAAATTACGAGATTTGGCAAATGCATGTCAGAACAACGTTTCTTAATGGAAACCTACTTAAGGATGTGTACATGACACAACCTGAAGGGTTTGTTCGTCCTGAGGATTTTGTGAAGGTTTGCAAGCTTCAAAGATCCCTTTATGGACTGAAGCATGCATCTCGGAGTTGGAACCTTCGTTTTGATGAAGCGATCAAATAGTTTGATTTCATCAAAAATGAAGATGAACCTTATATTTACAAGAAAAATTAGTGGGAGTGCAGTAGTCTTTCTAGTGCTATATGTAGATGACATATTACTCATTGGGAACGACATTCCTACCTTGCAGAATGTCAAGTCTTGGTTAGGAAAATGTTTTTCAATGAAAGACTTAGGTAAGACTGCCTATATCGTAGGCATCAAGATCTATAGGGATAGATCTAAAAAGCTTATTGGCCTAAGTCAGAGTGCATATATAGACAAAGTACTGAATAGGTTCAGTATGCAAGTTTCCAAAAGGGGATTCTTGCCAATGTCACATGATATAAATCTGAGCAAGACTCAATGTCCAACGACAAATGATGAGCAAGATCACATGAGTAAGACTCTTTATGATTCGACTATTGGATCAATCATGTATGCCATGTTATGCACTCGACCAGATGTGTCATATGCATTAAGCATAACCAGTAAATGCCAGTTAGATCCTAGTGAACCTCATTGAACAGCAGTCAAGAATATTCTTAGGTACTTAAGAAGAACTAAAGATGCATTCTTGATAGATGGAGGATTGGAAGACGAGCTAGTTGTAAATAGTTACAGGATGCTAGTTTCCAATCAACAAGGATGATTTTATATCACAATCTGGATATATTTTTCTTTTCAATGGAGGTAAGTAAGCTTGAAAAGTTCAAAGCAGAATACGTAGCAGATTCTATAAGAAAGACCGAGTGTTAACAGCATCAGATGCTGTGAAGATATGCAAAGTATCAACTAAATGACAATATTACTAATCCACTTATCAAGCTTCTTGCACAGGCAAAAGCATGATCATCATACTAGGTTAATGGGTATTAGATACATGTATGATTTGGCCTAGTGTAAGTGGGAGATTATTGGTGATTGTGCCCTAGGCCAATTACTGGATATTGTCATTCATAAACATTTCTATTATATTGTTTGCATGTTTACTTTATAATAGGATCCGTGAATAATTTAATTATTCTAAATGTCCCTAGATGCTCATTATTGTTCCTACAATAATGAATTAAATCTAGTATGAGGTTTGACTGATAGTCATGGGATATTTATTTGTATGGAGATACAAATCAAACTCATAGGTACATGTTGGATAACTATGTACTGGACTGACCCGCTTTGAGATCACTACATAGATTAGTGTCATAAATGATTCTCAAAATAAGATGTCATCGTATCCTTAGACCTGAAATCACCATGGATTCCAACATGAGGAATGTTATGTTTCAACTCAATCAAACGTTGTCTTTAACCAGATAATTATAAAGGTTGAGATTGGGCATAATGTAAATCATGTAGAGGAAGTTGAGTGATTCCCTCTCATTGTGAGAGAAATATCTCTGGGGCCCTTGATGAGTGAGACTGAGAAATGCATGGCTGTGCTCAAATAAATTGATAGCATGATCAATTTCATTTGTTTTTATCAGTTTACTTAGAAATCGAGAAATGATAAGATTGAACAATATAAGGATGACACTATCCATGCCTTATGTTCAATCTAGATATCATGTGACAAAAGGAAACATAAGTTATGGATTAGGTAAAAATCGGATCACCGATCTTTACTTAATTTGGGTAAACATAATGTCTTGCTAGAGGGCACTTTTGTTTTCTTGACTAAAATTGTTTTAGGTCAATTGCCAACATTAAGTGAACCTACAGGGTCACACACAAAAGAACGAGTCAAAAGGATCATGGACTAATAGTCTTGTGGGAATAATAATTTATTATTATTCTTAATAATAATAAATTAAAGGATCATAGACTAAATTTAATGTCTTGTGGGAATAATAATTTATTGTTATTAAGAATAAGAATAAATCAAAGGATCATAGACTAAATTTGATGTCTTGTAGGAATAATAATTTATTATTATTGAGAGTAATAATAAATTATTACATTGTTATGTGCAAGAATTATATTTTAGGAAATATTATCCCTTATTAGATTAAGGGGCACTATTCCTAACCGGCCAGCTTATAGGGCCAATCCCGAGGAGACAAAGGAGATTCAAAGGCAAGTTGATGATTTGGTAGAAAAGGGGTTTGTAAGGGAGAGCCTCAGTCCATGTTCAGTTCCTGTTATTTTGGTTTTAAAGAAAGATGGAACATGGCGAATGTGTGTTGATGTCGAGCTATCAACAAGATTACAGTCAAGTATAGACATCCCATTCCTAGACTTGATGATATACTTGATGAGTTGCATGGTGTTTGTTTGTTTTCCAAAATTGACTTGAAAAATGGCTCTTACCAAATTCGTATGAAAGAGGGAGATGAGTGGAAAACTGCTTTTAAAACTAAATATGGTCTATATGAATGGATGGTAATGCCTTTTGGATTAACAAACGCGCCTAGCACGTTTATGCGATTAATGAACCATGTTCTTCATGCTTTTATTGGAAAGTTTGTTGTTGTTTACTTTGATGACATCTTAGTTTACACAAAACATTGGATGAACATGTTCAGCATTTGCAATCTGTTTTCACTGTCCTGAAGAAAACAAATTGTTTGCCAATTTGAAAAAGTGTACCTTTTGCATGGAAACTATTGTTTTTCTTGGATTTGTTGTAGGTGCACATGGGATTTCCGTTGATGAAGACAAGGTGAAGGCAATTCAAGAATGGCCAACACCAAGGAATGCAAGTGAGGTAAGAAGCTTTCATGGTTTAGCAAGTTTTTATAGGAGATTTGTGAAAGACTTTATTTCTATAGCTTCTCCTTTAAACGATCTTGTTAAAAAGAATTGTGAGTTTAGGTGGATAGAAGTGCATGAAAAAGCTTTTAATGATTTGAAAGATAAATTGACAAATGCATCATTACTTGTTTTACCTAATTTTGAGAAAGTTTTTAAAATAGAATGTGATGCTTCCGGGAAGGGTATTGGAGGTGTTTTGATGCAGGATTCGAAGCCAATCGCTTATTTTAGCGAGAAGCAGTGGAGCAGTATTGGATTACCCCGTCTATGAAGGAGCTTTATGCCTTGGTGAGGACTTTGCAAACGTGGCAACATTACCTGTGGCCCAAGGAGTTCATCATTCATTCAGATCATGACAGTCTGCAATTTCTCAAAACTCAAGGTAAGTTGAACAAAAGACATGCAAAGTGGCTTGAGTTCATTGAAACTTTCCCTTATGTGATAAAGTATAAGCAAGGAAAAGAGAATGTGGTTGCTGATGCACTCTCTCGAAGGTATGTACTTTTGACTTCTTTACATACTAAGTTACTTGGGTTTGAGCTTATTAAGGGATTGTATGAGATTGATTCTGATTTCAGTCAAATCTGAGCTGCTTGTGTTGTTTCTGGTTATGTTGATTATTATAGGCACGATGGTTATTTGTTTAAGAAAAGTAGATTGTGTGTGCCTAGGAGTTCTGTGCGTGAGTTACTTGTTAGAGAAACTCATGGGGGTGGATTAATGGGACACTTTGGTGTTCAAAAGACATTGGATATTTTGCATGAGCATTTCTTTTGGCCTAAGATGAAACGTGATGTCCAAACTGTTTGTAACAAATGCATTGTATGTAAACAAGCTCAGTCTAAAATAATGCCTCATGGAGAATATATTCCTTTACCCGTGCCTAATCAACCTTGGACCGACATCTCTATGGATTTTGTATTAGGATTACCTCGATCTTAGAATGGTAAAGATAGCATATTTGTTGTTGTTGATAGGTTTAGTAAAATGGCTCATTTCATTGCTTGTTCTAAATCTAATGATGCACAACATATTGCTGATTTATTCTTTAAAGAGATTGTGCGTTTGCATGGGTTACCTAGATCCATTGTGAGTGATAGGGATGTTAAATTTTTAAGTTATTTTTTGGCGTACTTTGTGGAACAAGTTAGGCATAAAATTATTGTTTTCCACTGTTGCACACGTGTTTGAGTTTGGGGGTTTCGTAGAGGTAGCTAGTGATGGTGTGGATTTCGAGTGGTGGCGGCGAGGTGGTAGGTTAGTGCGAAGGTGGCTTTGGAAGGTTGGGTTCTGTGGTTAAGGTAGAGAAGCATGGTGGGGCTTGGGTTTGTCAGGTAGAGAGAGGAAACGATGACAAATTTTGAGAGAGTCGAAGAGTTCTTGGGAAGTGTTTTGAATTTTCCGATCTTTTTCTTAGAAGTGGAGTTCGTGTTCTTCTTTATAGAAGCTGAGGGAGATGGAGGGGCGAATGGCAGCCATTAATGGTTGTTACGAGCTTGAAGAGAGAGAGAGATGGACTCAAGCACGACCATTAATGGCCGTTGTTGGCAAATGAAGGATCGAGATGAAGATCAGCAGTCTCTTTGTATTTAATTCTTATTTTTTCATTGTTAATCGCCCTTTAATTTAACTTAATCCAATAACAATGAGCTCCTTTATGATTCAAAACGGCCAGAATGTGAATGGACAATTGAAAAGTTTGAAAAGAAAAAGCTTGAGGATTCCATTCATGGTGTCGACATGTTTGGAGAAGACAAAATGCATAGGTTTCACGTGCCTGGGGCCCACGTGCATCCGCTCCTAGCGCTTGTGATACGTGCTGCAAAAAAAAAAAAAAAAAAAAAATTTCCTCACACCCCTAGAGGGTCGAATCCTGGCCTCCTATATTCCACATGCACGCCTTTGCAAACTGAGCTGAGCCCGTTTTCTTGTTAATTGTCCCAACTTGAAATATACTTAACCTATGAATATCAAACCAATATGATTGAAAAAAAAAGGAGTAAAATTGATACATGTGAAGGTCCAAATTAATTTTCAAAATAGCCCAGACCACTAATAAGAAATATTTATTATTATTTTTTAATTTTTATTTTAATTCTATAAGACTTATTTACTAAAAAGATAGAGTTTTCTGAATTTTTAATTTTTTAATTTTTATATTCTTTTTAATTCTTTTGTAATTAATTTTGTTTAACTTAGATAATATATCTTTTTTTTATAATTTTCAATTTTTACTGTATTTTATCTTTTTTTGGAATTTTTTATGATTTTTTAATTTTTTTCATTTGTTATTTTTTTTAAAAAGGGGGCAAAAATGGAGTGTCAATAGCTATCCCTCTTTATGGTGGAATGTAAACAAAACTCCACTATGAAGAAAAAAAGAGACACCATTTTTGCCAAAAACTTAAACTTGGCAGTCCTAACTACAAAACTTTACCTTGATAAATAGGGATCTTCGGTCACCTTTATAGCAAAGGGTTTTGGTCACCTTGATAGACAAAGGTTTTTGAAAGTCATCCTGATAGACAGGGATTTTGGTCCCCTTGATAGCTGAGGATTTTTAAATAGCTACCCTGAAAAACATGGATTTTGGTCACCTTGATAGCAAAGGATTTTTTTTTTTTTTTTTTGAAAAGGTTACCCTAGTAGCTAGGGATTTTGAAAAAGGTCACCCTGATAGCCAAGGATTTTAGAAAAGTCAACCTGATAAACAGGGACTTTGATCACCTTGATAGCCAAGGGTTTTTAAAAAAGATCACCCTGATAGATAGGGATTTGTTCACCTTGATAGCCAAGGGTTCTTAGAAAAAGTACCCTAATAGCTAGGGATTTTTGTCACCTTGACAGCCAAGGGTTTTGAAGAGGTCACTGTAAACCTTCATTTTCTCAACAAACCTGAGTTCGACTTCGAAAAACTTAAAACGGGAAACTGAAACCCTAAAAGAATACCCCTCAACCAATCAGACCTAGAAACCCTACGTCCGACAATGCCAAGAATGAAACCTAGAAAGAATAGAAACGAGTTAACTCCAAAATAAAGCCCTAAATCAGAAAGTTAACTGAAAATCCTAAGTCAACAAAACCCCAGGAAACCCTAGCATTTAGACCGACAATTCCGTATTTTCAAATGAAGAAGTCAAAATATGAGTGGGAAGTGTAGATTGGCTCGTACTAATATTAGATGCTTAACAATATCAGATGAGTGGATTTTCTACCTATTTTGAATCCGATCGGATACAGCCTTGAAAAGGGTGTTTCGAGGCATGGGATATTAAAAATATAATATTAGTACTGTTAGATTCGTAATTTCATAATATTTCTAAATATATCAGTTATATAATTTTTGGTTATAAAAGTTACGGTTATAACATTTTTATTGTATTTTCTTTACTACCGGTAATTTAATTATCTAATCAACTTTTTGCTTTCTTTCATACTATTCATCAAGTACAACCACACATATCCTATTCTTACATCCTTACAACCTATTCTTACAATTTTACATCACTTCCTTACAAATTTATATTTCCAATATATTTAAGTACTTAAAGTTACTTATTAAAATTGAATTTTACTACACAAAACAAATTCAAAACTCTCTCTCTCTCTCTCTCTCTCTCTCTCTCTCCCTCACTTAGAACCGACGCCCCTCCCTCATTCACTCTCCAATTTATTTGATTTTTTTTTTTTGTAATTAAACATACAAAACCCTAACTTCTTTCCTATATAATATCTTTTTCACCTTTCTCTTTTTCACTTTTCTTCATTTCTCACAAATCAAGCTTTTGAAACAAAGTTTTTCTCTCACTCTCCTCTCTTATTAGCGTGACCCCCTCCCTCGCACACACACACACACACTTTTGTTGTCTCCAAGTTTCTCTCCAAACACTAAATAGGTAATAGATCTTGACCCTACCACTACAAAAACATGTAATGGCAAGGTCATACATGTGTGGTTCCACCAAAAATCCCCATGAGCTTTATGCTAGGGATGTGGAAACACTAAAACATGATATCTTTGCTATCACAATGTGTAGATCTTACTATTAAAGTTGATATACTAGTATTTTGCTATATTATTGTTATACATTGTTCTTATGAAAATTTCCTGCTTATATTTTCATTATTACTCTTCCTTACATATTGTTCATGATGTAGATCTATTTGTTTAGAATAGTTAAAATGACATAGCTACTTTTTTACATGCATGAAAGACTTGCTACATGATAGTCTTAATGAAGGTGTTGATCAAAACTCAAGATCCATTTTGTTTTATTAAAAAGTGATTTTTAAAATTCGGATCTTGAGAAAGAACCATTTAGAAAACCTATTTTTCAACTTCAAAATGAAGGTCTTACTTATAAAATGAAGGGCTTAGATAATAGGTATCATAAAGGTGTGATTTTTATAAGTTGATCATGGTTTTACTAAGAGAAATTTTAAAGAAAAGGGTTATAAAAGTTAAGTTAGATCTATGTTCAACACCAACAAAAACGTTGAAATTAACTAGTGAAATGCTAAGAAAACACCTATTTTCACCCTAAAACAAGAGTTTTATTAAAAAATGAAAGCCTCAAGGAGTAGGTTTAATTAAAGCCTAATTTTAGAAAGATTAAATGAGTTTTTCACAAGAAACAATCTCAAAAATAATTTCCCAAAATTTGGATTTAAAAACGATCTTTATTTAAACATCTATTTCCAAATGTCAAAATGAGTATTTTAATAAAAAAAAAATAGAAGCCTTAGGGAATAGATGTAATAAAGACTTCATTTTTATAAAAGTAAATATGTTTTATCAAAGTAGAAACTTAAAACAAAGGAAAAGTTTTCCAACTAAGATCAAACAATATTTTCCTTTCCAAAAATTGTGTCGAATTCGTTGCTAGGCAAAACTCACTTAAAACATTTATTTTCCAACCTTTAAATGAATAATTTATTAAGATAATGAAGGTATTAGGTATATAGGTCATCAAGGCTTTATCATTGTAAAAATAAGTATGGCTTTCAAAGGAATAAAGTTAGTTTTCTCCAACAATTGTTCATGACATTATTACAAAGTAAAAGTTTTCACAAAATTCTTTTTAACCATAAATCATTAAGGAAATACATATAGATAGCTCATATCTCTATCTTGTAATCCATGATAATAACATGTAGATAATGCATGCACATATAATATACTTGGTAGAAATAATGCAAATTTCACAAAACAATTTCGGAATTGCAAATTCTAGTTACTGATCAGATCTGGTCCGAACATTCTAAGACCTAAATGTTTTCAAACTTTGGTAATAACATCATAAATAGATAGATCTTTCGAAGTAGATAGAAATCGATAGCTTATTTGTGAAATTCCGAATTAAAATGACCAAGTTATGGCCGTTTTAAGTTGGAATTTCTAATTACTTTGGAAATTACAAATTCAAAGAGTTTTTTTGAAAAGTTTGGAATTAGTTATGATATGAAATACTCATAGGGGTATTTCTTTTGTTTAGGTGATTTTGGAATCGGAGGAATTTCGTGTTTCTAAATCACTACCATTAGGACGGAGACCATGGCTAAGTGAGTTCACTATCTTTAAATTATATGCTTATAAATGTGCTTGTAATAATAGTGACATTAGAATTAGGGCAAGATAAAATTGGATTGTGCATGTGGATCCCAATTGATTGAATCAATGATAAGAATATCGAAATAGACTTGTTGTAAATCCTTGTATGATTTAGTATAGACTTAGAGTGTTTGCAATATCTATGATCGCCTATAAATCGTAAATTAACATGCCATAATCTTATAATCAAATTGATCATGCATACTATATGTTGAGTCACATTGCATTGTTAATGTATCTTGTAGGAAGAAGGCATAATAGCTAGCAACGAGGGGCCTGTAAACTCGAATGTTGGCGTAATGGTCGGAATTGAAATGGTAGTGGTGTAAGCATTTCTAACAACTACAAAATTGTGTGTGGGTAGGTATCTGAATCAACCACAATGTAAATGAGAAAAATTGAAATCTATGGTCGTATGGCTGAAACACCTAACCCCGAATGGAGGCGTAAATCCATTCAACATAAGACTCCCGGAAAGTCTTATGTATTGTATGCTCACATGCTTATGCATTTCATATGATTGTTAACACAACTTGCCTGATATATATTGCTTGTTGAGTATTTAATTTTGGTAGTGAAACTCACTAAGCTAGCATAGCTTATACCCCCACAATTTCTTTCTAATGCAGTTCTCGTACATATGGCTGTGTCCCCGGACTTGACCAAATCAGGTAATGCGAAATCAGGAGTTATTTCCTTAGAAGTTTATGATTAGTTTTGTATAGTCTTTAGTAGTAAATCTTAAACGATCGAGTTTTTCCTAAAAGATAATACCTAGACCCTTGCATGGCAGGGGAATGCCCCTTGATGCTTTGTAACTCCTGAGATATCTATGGTTTATGTTTTTATGCTTATTCTATCAAATTGACTATCTATCTCCAATTGTTTATGTATTCTGTTGTCGTAAGGGAATGCCTTGCATGCTAACACAAGACTTTTGAATGACTATGGTAGTGATTCTTAAGTCTCGTTTAGCATGCGGCGGACTATTACATTTAGTGTATACTTTGGAGTGTAACAGTTTAAGCTGGTATCAGGGCAGCAACAATGTAAAGCATGGTAATAGAATTTACAACCTAAAATGTAAGAATAAATGAATTTTAGGATACGAATGAAGTTAAAGTCGAATCTAACTACAAATCTATTCTTGGTATAGGTATCCCTAGGTGAAACCCGAGAATGGGCCAGAACATTTCTAAAGGGGACTAGCGAAACATTTGTTGATCAGATTAAGATTGAGGACTCTTTGTGAAGATTTTGTTTTGGCCAAGAGATCTAGGACTCTGAGGGAGGTATATGTGATATGGAAAAGAGGCCTTAGGTACACCCGATGGGAAAGAGTAAGTTGATCAGATTAGATATGATTCGATCAAAAGGAGGAGATGGTCCATGCTAGAAACAATTTATGCTATGGAAATGATCATGGTTGATTATGGCAATTAGCCAATGTTGAGGGAGGTCACATTCATTTTAAAGAAGGAAGATAACCCACCTTACCCTGACTTTCGAATGTGGAGGAGCATCGGACCCTTGTATGTATATGCCTACGATGACCTAATGACTCATAAAGAATGGCTTAAGGCCAATGCAAACAATCATTTCTATTGGCAAGGTATATATCTTGACATTTTTCCGATACCCTCATAAATCCAGGCACTGTCCCCTAGTGAAGTAGGCATATAGTTTGGGATTGTCCCGGTGGCAGAAAATCATGATGAGGTAGAAAGTGAGGAGGAAGAGGACTCTGAGGAAGACTTGAATTGGGTAGAAGCAGAAGGGAATAGAACACCTAAACCAGCTGAAATCGAGGAAGAATCAGGGAATGAACCAAACCCGTCCAATCCAGATTTTGCTCAAGATTTGGAAATTTCGGATAGCCACAAGGTAGAACCTGACTATGATCCTAGTCTGTGGAGGGACATATATGTATTGGGAGAAGGCCCGAGATTGACAAATGAAGCACCCATTGATCCTATAAGGAATGAACATTCGGAGGATGTTATGATGAGGGAAGTCCAGGAGAATGATGAAAGGAATTTAGAGGAAATTGGAGAGGAGGATAGAGAGATACAGGATAGGATTGAAGAAGAGGAAGAAGAAGAAGAAGAGGAAGAGGAAGAAGAGGAGGAGCCCGAGCAGGAGGAGCGAACCTGGCCACCTAGGAAGAAGAGGATGATCGTAAGGAAATATCTGCACCTGTTTGTTAGGAATGATGATGGTAGTTCTTCTAGTAGAGATCGACCTCCGACCCCTACCCCAGGAGACTCCCAAGAATGAAAGAAGTAGTGGTGACAAACATGAACCACAACAGTCTTACCAAAAATTTTGTAATAGGCAATGAGGGTTGCCAAATTGCCTTGGTGATGTGTTTAGGCAATTCTAGTGTGTTATGTGTTTAGTTCATTGTTTTATGTTTTTCTTTCTCGGCTCAGCAAGAAATTGTAATTCTGATAGGTCTAAATTAGTTGAGTAGCATGATTTTCATGTTTTGTAAGTATAATGTAAAGGACTCGACTGAATGTATGATCTAGGTATAATCTAGTGGAATTAACATGTTCTTATTTAAAAGAAGGAAGTTTCGTTTTCTTAACCAATGGCATAAACATGTATGTAGCTAATAAGAAACATTATGTATAATATGCTCTTAGGAAACCATAATTGATAACGAGATACATGTATATCATCGCACTCATTGAATCATTATGTTTCATTTCTTTTGCTTGATTTCATGAATTGAATTACGATTTCTATTCCACAATTTAATATTACTAATTCTTGACTTGGATTGCACGACTTGAAATTATTAGGGCTTGTCAAAATTTCGATTGATTACTCAATTTCTGCGATCTACCATTAAGTGTTTGGAGGATAACTTAAAAGAAAAATCTTAAAGCTTATGTAGCAAGGTATAATCAAGTGAATCCAAAGGAATCAGAATTATGAGCAATGAAATTCCCTGGTAAAAGAAAATAACCAATCTGCGTTACCTCAGCATGACTAAGGATAGCACCTTAAAGCCAACAAGTGGGCTTTATAAGTACGAACCTGTCACGCCCCGAGGGTACCCTAAACGTGGCAGTCCGCCGTACACAATACTAAAGCCTAGGAATGACTACCAGTCATGCAAAGGCTTCCATATTATTACAAGGCGTACATCACAACCAAGGGGACGCATCGGAGTAGCACAATTTACATTGATAATAATTAAATAACAAGGCAAAGAGAATACTTATCATAAAACATACATATTTCATCTCATTCCTAGAGGCATAACCTACTTCAAATAAATACATCTCTAATCATATAGGTTAGCATATATAAAGAACCTTACAAAATTTCTTCATCATATGATCCATATCCTTAATCTTCCCCATGACTTCCTTAATGTCATGATCTTCAAATTAATCCACGAATACACCTGTTTCCACAAATCTATAGGGGTATAAGCTACAACTAGCTTAGTGAGATATTCCTTTTCATTCGCACCATATTTTCAAACAAGTTTATTTATTTAATCACACATACTATGTTTACAATGCAACAATCACATGATTACGCGAATATATATAGTCATCCGGAAACCATATATAGAACGGATTTTACCCCTTCCGTATCAAAGGTTAGGGAATCGGGGTTGAAGGTCCTCGACCTTCTACTGCTAGTCCCCAGGTCCTCACCCACAGCGTTCGGTTGGCTCGGCTCCGAACCTAGAGTCGCTTTCCCCGAGCGATTTGGATTCTCCAGGAAGGAACATGGCCCGTGGCACCGCACGATCACAGCCAATCCAACTCTACGCGTAGGAGTAGCAGCCTTCTGAAATAGATGTGACTCGATGGATGCTATGCGTGAACGTTTTATTGTTCTTAGGTCAATCCTTATTATGGTTTATTGGGGCGATCAATCAATTTAGCAACCATAAACAATCATACAAGTAAGTAAACAAAATTATTTAAACAAGCAGATCGAAGTTGCGATATTCTTAATTCTCAATTCACGCATGAACATAGAATCATATATATAATCCCGAATTCCCCAAATATATATATCCATTTTTGTCTTTTCCTAATATACTAATGCTACTACTTTACAAGCACAAGCAAAGTAACGAATTTAGGAGGAATAACTCACTCGTCCATTTCGCTATCTTCTTAGTCGTAGAAATCCTCGGGTAGGGTATTCTCGTATCCTTCGTCACCTAGACAAAAGAAATACCCGGGATAAGTCTTCCATGAATTTCTATTCTTGGAGATTCTAAACTTAAAATCGCGGTAAAATCGTATAAGAAGAAATTCCAACTTAAATGGCCATAACTTGCTCATTTAACTCGGAAATTTCGCATATATACCGTTTTCTATCTATTCGAAAAGTTCTATCCATTTCTAAACTTATCTTGGTCATAAAAGGTCATTTGGGTTCCGAAAACGTCAGGTACATATTTAAAACGATTTTTCTAGACTTTTGCAAAAAAAATCCATTTTCTAACTCAACTCCATTTTAAGGAAAATCCTTTTGTAACAATATAAATATATATTTGATAAACACTTTTGAATATATAGGTATGCTCACTTTATATGCAAAAATCCTAATGGTAGTGTCTCAACAATTTATTTCATAAAACAATTTATTTAATCTTTAACTTTGAAATTTCTTTTCAAGTATTTAAAGAACTTTATATTTTTCCTAGGTTGTCATAAATGAGCATATTCTTATTTTATTTTCTTCATTTCTTCTTCTAAAACAAGTTGAATTTTTTCCTAAATCCTTTAGCCTTGTATTAAATTTTCCTTTCAGTGATTAAAGTTCGATTTCCTCAAAAGTATTTAAGTTGATAAAAACCTTTTTATAAATTTTTGTATTTAGGATGGTTTTTAGAAAATGAATCTTGTCTTCTTGTATTTATTTCTAAAATATGCTTTTGTTTCCTAAAACTTGTTCTTTCATTTCTTTGAAAAGAATCATCTTTATTGATAAAATCCATTATTGCTAACCTTACTTTATTTATATTCTTTTGAAAACAAGTTCTTTCTTTAAAAATCATTACTTTTCCTAAGTGGGTTCCTTATGAGTTGATTTTTATATTAACTTTGAAAACTAGTTTGTTCCTTAGTCTTAGAAAAGAATTTAAGTCTCTTCCTTCAATATGAACGATTTATTTTCTAAAAACTTAGTTGATCCACCAAACAAGGAATTATTTTTTTGTTTTTTGGGTAAAACTTCTTTGTTATTTTAAGAAAACTTGAGAAAACTTGTATTATTTAGGTGTATTGATAATAACTTCATGTTTTTGCGGTAAATCATATAATTGGAAACTAGCTTTGAGTTTATTTAGTAAACAAGATTCTATTTTAGACTAGTTGAGACATTAACATTATGCAAAGCAAGAGCCGTGAGCATATAAAATAATAAGAAACATAAGAAAAGTACTAAAAATAATTAATGAGCAAGAAAATAAAATATCAAGCATTGAGAACCTTAGCTTCATCAAGGAATCCCGATCAAGTATTGGAGCTTAGCTTTATCAAGGCATCCCGGGACTAAGATGGACTAGTCCCTAAAGATTAAGAAAATAAATAAAAGATTGTTTTGACTTGAATGGACAAGTCTAAGATAGAAAGACTAGTCTTAATAAAATAAATAAATTGCATAACTTGAATGTAAATAAATAACCAAATGAGCTTATATGCTCTAAATAAAAATATATACATAATATAAGTTAGATTAGAAGCAAATAATAACAATAATAATAACAACATAATAAAATAGGAAGCTTATGTACAAGAACAAAACATGAACATGTTGTGCTTTTACTACTCATATGAGTTTCAAAACACACCATAGTCATGTTAAGTTACATGACATGGATGAACAATATATGGAAGAAATATTACCTAAGTATGTAAGAGATATGGAGATGGTAAATGGAATGGGTATTATGTGAGTAGTGATATGTGGTAGATGGTTTATGTATGAGACATGATTTTTGTGAGGAATTGATTTGAGAGAGTTTTGGTAGAGAGAATTGTTGATGAGAGAATTTGTGGAGAGATTTTGAGAGAGTTTTGGTAGTGTAAGAATTGTGTGAAAGAAGGGAAGAGGAAGGGGGTATTTATAGAATTTTTGGAGTGATTTTTGGATGTAATAATAAAAATTGAAAAAGAAATAAAAATTAGATGAATGGGGGAGGGAATGGCGCGGTTTGCATTGTAGAAGAGGGGGAAATTATTTTTATTTTATTTGGTGTAATAAAGAAGTAATGTGTAAAGTTTGATGTGATTTGAAAGGTGTATTGGGAAATGAAAAAAAAAAGTAAAAATAGAGTGTAGGTGTAAGAAAAGTAGAGATAGATGAATAGTAATGAATAGTAGAAAAGTACTATGAATAGTAGGACTAGACAATTAAAGTACGGTAGTAATAAAAATACGCGTAATAATGCGATATCTGTAATTTTTAGCTACGAAAAATTCTAAAACTGATATTTTTGGAATCCTTGTATTTTTACGAGTCTATTGGTATATAACGGAATATTTTTAGTATTCCGAGCTTCCGGGACACGCTTTTCGAGAACTGATCCGTTTGGTCGAAGGTCACTCGAAATCCGCGAATCTGA
Organism: Combretum micranthum; assembly: GCA_024138025.1. Lineage (NCBI taxonomy): Eukaryota > Viridiplantae > Streptophyta > Magnoliopsida > Myrtales > Combretaceae > Combretum > Combretum micranthum. Next base: position 2,274,275 of record JAMXBD010000051.1, read on the forward strand.
TATTTTATGTTACCCTATATTATTACGAACTATTCTAGGTCATTAACTTAATTTCGTTTTCTAGGGTTTGGAAACGCGGGATTGCCGGATCTTAAACACTAGGTTCGTTATATGCTTGTTGACTTTTAGGGTTCCGTTTTGATTTCCGATTCGTCGAGATATTCGTTAGATCGTATAATTTTTGAGTTTTGATCGTTTTAAAATTTTAGCTCGAAATTTATGTTTTGTTTTATTTTATTTGTGATTATTTAATAGTTTTTAGTTCTCGGGATCGTTTAAACCGAGTCTAGGTTTATGAGTTGACTCGATTTGACTTTTGTGGAAATTTTGGATTTTGTGATTCTAAAATTTTACTGAAGGAATAGATTTTATTATCTCGTTGTTAAGCGGTATTTGGATCTATTGTTCGATTTGCGTTTTAGGAATTGGTAGATTATTTAATCGATGTACGGACGTTGATTATAACGGAAATTAGACTTTTATTTTGTTTCAGGGTTCTTGTTTTCTCAAGATCGAGAAACTCGTTTTCGTTCTTATTTGGAATTTAAGTTTTACTTGGTACGAGTTTTAGGTTTCGTTTCCAGTATTTGACTCGGTCTAGAATTGAGTTTTAATCTCAAGTTGATTTTTCGGGTTTTGATATTTATACTTCTAGAATTATTTTAAGGATTATGAAGATTTTTGGGGGTTTACAGAACCGATAACTAGCTAATCTTCTAAAACATTCATCCAAAACCCAAACCAAAAACAAAACCTAAAATAAGAGCCAAAGTGTACAAGACCCCACATCACCACCACTGCCATCTTACCAATGAACCCATCGAAGCTTAATATCAGACTTTAGAAGGCATAACCCGTGTTTTGACAAAACTTTTGGTTGAATCGATAAAGAGAATTAGTTAGCTTAGATTGGGAAATCTTTTGTGGCTTAAGAAGTTCTACCATATCTTCAGTAGATTATGGGACTTACATACATGGATACGATGTTAGAATACAATGGAAATTAAGAAGAAGGAATCGATGCCCTTAATTACTTGAGAAGTTTTGTTAAAAAGTTCTAGAAGACCATTTCCCCATTAGCTGGAAGGTGAGACATAGTGCAGATCTTCTTCCCATAAGGTAAAGAAGTAGAATGGATAAGTAATGTGAAAATGAGTTCACATACCTTTTGCAATATATATCTGAATCTTTCAGAGATAGCAAAGAAATGGAAAGACAAGAGTTCCTTGGAAGTTTAATTTTTCGGAGGTTGTAGAAAAGGGCTTAGATAATTGTAGGAGCAAGGAAAAACGAAAATCTCAAATAATGGGAAAGAAAGATCTTGAGGAAGGTTCGTTTGATATATCATGTGCAAAATTCAAAGACGAGAGATATAAGTCTTACTATGGATTTTGAGAAAGTGGAAGTGTTGTGTTGACTCGGGAGACGTCGAAAGATTTATTATTGGAAACGCAAGAACACCCCTTCAAAAGGGAGAGCTGATAGTGTTAGAGATAAGTAAGTACGAAATTATTCCTAGTATAAGCTGGTTAACTACGGTTTAAAGCTATTATGGATTGTTGAGAGAAAATAGTAAGCTTTTGTGAACAATATGGGAAAAAGGTGAAGTTGTTAAGAGGAACCACGATACCCCAAGAAAATAAATTAAATTCTTGTGAGATTAGGATGAAGGATGAAGACATAATGCCCATTGAGGATAAATTTTGATAAGGAAGAATCATGGAAAAATAAAAGATATACTTGTGATGGATAAGTAATCAGATGTGATTCCTAAATATTGCCTAGGTTGACCTAGAAGGTAAAGATTGATTTTGAGAGTTGGTTGTACCCCTCATACATAATCAATATTAAAGGCATCTTATCGGATGACAATGGTGAAGCCGTAGGAGTTGAAAGTTCAGAAGCAAGAACAATAGGATCAGAGGCTCATAGGGCTTAGTATGCCGCCATGGGGCGCACTTGTTTTGCCTGTGAAGATGAAAGATGAATCCTTAGGGCTATGTATCAAATTTTTAGTAAACTTAATGAGTTACAGTCAAGAATAGATACCTTTTTCCTAGGATTGATCTATTTGATTGGTTACAAAGAGCATGCGTCTTTTCACGCATTGACTTATGCTATGAGTATCACCAATTGGGGATAAAACCCGAGAAATGTGCTAAGGATAGCTTTATGTACCGGATATGGGCACTGTGAATTTTTTATGATGTCTTACGATTTGATTAGTACACCAGTGGTATTCATGGATCTTGTGAATAGAGTTTATAAACCACCCTTAGACGAGTATACAATATTCTTCGTTGATGACTTTATGATTTTCTCAAAATGTGAGAAGCAACATTAGGAGCATCTTAGGATGGCAACACAAGCTCTAAGAGAAAACAAGTCGTATGCCAAACTGTTTAAGTACGACTTTTGGTTAGATTAGACATCTTTCTAAGGTTGCAATGTATCAGGAAAAGATCTTTGGTCGATCTAAGAAGATCACAGCCATTGTGGAGTGGAAACGACCCCAGATGGTGACCTGAATAAGAATATTTTGGACTAAGCTGACTATGGACACAAGTTTGTAAAAGACTCTTGTCACGCCTCAAGGGGTACCCTAAACGTGGCAGTTTGTCATACACAATACTAAAGCCTAAGAATGACTACCTCAGTCATGTAAAGGCTTCCATATCATGTACAGGCACGTACATCATAACCAAGGGAACACATCGGAGTAGCGTAATTTACATTAATAATGATTAAGTAACAAGGCAAAGAGAATATTTATCATAAAACATAAACATGGTAAATTAAATTCTTAGGGACATATCCCTCTATTGTCATCAAGTCAAAATAAATACACTCCTTAGAAATTTCTAAAATACTAACATAGCATACATTACATATAAGGAACCTTACAAGGTAACTTCATCCTATGTTCCCATTGCCTTCATAAAAGTTTAACATTCTTCCATGACTTCCTAATGTCATGATCTTCGATTTAAGCCATGGGTATACCTGTTTCAACAAAATCTATAGGAGTATAAGCTTACAAATAGCTTAGTGAGGTATTCCTTTTATTTGCACCATGGTTTCAAACAAGTTCATTTAAATTTTCACACATATGCTATACATGCAATGCAACAATCATGTGATTACACAAATATATATAGTTATCCAGAAACCATATATAACGGATTTCCCTCCTTATCGAAGGTTAGGGAATTGGTTATGAAGATCCACGACCTTCTACTGCTAGTCCCTAGGTCCCCACCCAAAGCGTTGGTTGGCTCGTCTCTAAACTTAGAGTCACATTCCCTAAGCGATTTAGATTCTCTAGGAAGGAACATGGTCCGTGTCCTAGCATGATAACAGCCAATTCAACTCTACTTGTAGGAGTAGCAGCCTTCCGAAAGAAACGTAACTCGATGGATGCTATACATGAGCGTTTTATTTTCTTAAGCCAAACTTTAATAAGGTTTATTAGGGGGAGCGATCAATCAATTTAGCAAACAATAAGCACTCATACAGTAAGTAAACAAAACACTTAAACAAGCAGTTTGAAGTTGCGATATTCTTAATTCTCATTTCACACATAAGCATAGAATCACATAAATACATATTCTCGGATTCCTCATACATATCCATTTTTATCTTTTCTTAGTATACTAATGCTACTACTTCATAAGCATAAGCAAGGTAACGAAATTAAGAGGAATAACTCACTCGTCCATTTTGCAATCTTCTTAGTCATAGCAATCCTCAAGAAAGGTAATCTCGTATCCTTCGTCACCTAGATAAAAGAAATACCTAGGATAAGTATTTCGTAAAATTCTACTTAAACTTTCTAATTCTATTTCACTATGTTCGTCAAAATCATATAGAATGAAATTCCAATTTAAAATGGCCATAACTTGCTCATTTTAACTTTGAATTTCGCATATAATATACCGTTTTCTATCTATTCGAAAAGATCTATACATTTCTAAGGCTATTTTTTTCATATAAGGTCATTTGGGTTCCAAAACCGTAAGTTACAGAGTTAAAATGAATAATTCTAGATTTTGCGAAACCATTTTCCAAATCAACTCTATTTAAAATTCCTTTAGTAAAATATATATATATATATATATGATTAATAAATCCTTTGAGTATATAGATAGGATCACTTTTATATGCAAAAATTCTAATGGTAGTGTCTCAACAATTTATATCATAAAACAATTCATTTTGAAGTGTTAAAACTTAACTTGACAAATTTCTCTTTAAGTATTTTGAGAAACTTTATATTTTCTAGGTTATTATAAATGAATATATTCTTATTTTATTTTCTCATTCCTTTTTCCAAAATAAGTAAATTTCCTTTAACTTTGGTCTTTTATAATTTTTACTTCTAGTGATAAAAGATCAAAGTTTATTAAGTTGTGGATAACTTATTTATAAATTTTCATTTAGAATGGTTTTAGAAAATGAGTGTTTTCTTCTTATATTTCTTATTTAAAATATAAGTTCTTATTTTCTAAAACTTGGTCTTTTATTTCCTCTACAATTTTTATTTGAAAAGAATTTTTATTGATAAAATCCTTGGTTTTTTATCTTATCATATTTATATTCTTTGAAAATAAGTTTCCTTCTTTAGAAACTTGAAAAATCATTATTTTCCTAAGCGAGTTTATAACTTTATGAGTTGATTTTATCTTAAATTTGAAAACTAGTTTGCTTCTTAGTTTTGTTATGGAGTTGAAAAGAGTTTAATCTTAAGCTTTTTGTGAAAACTTTGAATACTAACAAATTATTTTACTAAAACTTAGGTTACCATATTATATAAAAAAAGTGTTTATTTTCTTATATTTCCTTGGTGAAGCTATCTTTGTTATTTGAGAAAACATTGAGAAAACTTGTATTACTCAATTTCTATGTTGTTGATAATAACTCTATTATTTAATAACAAGTCACATAATAGAAAATTTAGTTTTAAGTTGCAAGCCCCCGAATCTTTCGAGAATGGTTTTGGAATATTAAATCGAAACCCTAAAGTTACCCAAGTTGAAACCGAACCTTAATCAATTTCGATCACGGGATTTCATAAGAGAATTTTCAAAAACAAAAATAGAAAGTTCAATAATCGTTCAATTCAAAAACTCAAACATGAGAAGGACCACCTATCCGATCCCTGGTATAAACCCCTTAATTTCTAGGATAAAGTTGGATTAAACCCTAACCCTAGTTAAATCGGAGTTTCAAAAGTTAGCAAAGACCAAGCCAATCAAACAATTTCAACTCGCAATCCCACTTTCTCAAACCCTAGAAAAGAAATTAAGTTAATGGCTTATAATAGTTGTAATAATATAGGGTAACATAAAAATATCATATTCGTGAATTTGAGTGTCCTTCGGACTCAAACGGGTTCAGTTCTTGAAAAGCGTGTCCCGGAGCTCTGAATAATAAAAATATTCTAATAACACCAAAAGACTCGTAACTAAACAAGGATTTCAAAAATATAGTTTTAAAATTTTTCAGTAACTAAAAATAACAGATATAACTCGTTTATGCATATTTTTATTACTACCGGTATTTTATATGTCTAGTCTACTATTCATAGTACTATTTCTACTATTCATTACTATTTTACTATCTCTACTTTTTCTTACACATATTTCTTACTACATACATACCTATTTTCTTAATTTTTACATTTCCAATACAACTTTATTCACATCAAACCTTACATTATTTCTTTTCTTTACAAAAAAATCACAAAACAAACAAAAATCCTCCTCTCCCTCTTCCATGTTGCGCCGGCCATCTCTCTCTCTTCTCTACAATATTTCTTTTTTCATTTATTTTATTACATCAAGAATTCACTCCAAAATTCTATAAATACCCCATTCCTCCTTGAAAATACATGTCATGCTTGTCTAACTGGAGAGTGGATAGGAATTCCAAAGTAACTTCCCTATAAGCTGGCTCGTTGATCTCAAAGAATGAAGCCCAGGGTCCTACACTCAATAGTTCCAGGATTTCTTGCTTAAGGCCGTATTCTCGAAGTAATTTCCAATCCAAGTATTCATTGTTCATGAAGGCTTTCGCTTCGAGCTTTTCTCTCCGTTGCTTGCTTCACTCTTGCTCAAAGTATTTGACAAAGCGAGTTGGCCCCACGTCTACTTCTTCTTGTTGAGTTCGCTTCTTCTTCTTGGCTTGGGAAGTGGAAGCCCGTCGCTTAGATTGTGGCCTTGTGGACTTGTGCGCTACACGTTTGGTTCTCACCATTTCTACATAAAAGACAAGCTTATCTCAGGGACATTGTAAAAAAAAAAAAACAATAATGAGCAAATGTGAAACATAACTTAGTATAAGTAGTGTAAACCCCGAGAATTCTAAGGAAATAGGATAGTAACAATTAAGATAGATATTGGAGTTCGTTTACCCGGTTAGGCCTTAATTAGAAATTTTAGAGTATTATAAACCTATTTATGATTTAAAAACCCTAGATTAGGAATTTTTAGATATTAAAAGAACTATAGCTAAATTTTATAATCTGAGTCTAGAATCTAGAAAATAAGTGTAAATAAAATTTTATTTCAAGAACATTAGAAAGCCAATGACTTGTAGTATATATAGAATGAAAATGATCCATTAAAGATAAACCGTTAGGGTTATAAATATGTACTAAAAAGCTATAAACGAGCCTATAATTAATAATCTAGACTTCAATTAAAAATTTTTGACCACACCATAATATTAGTTAGAAAATTTAGAGTCCATAGATACCAATTTTATATTTTGACCTTTTAGGCCCCGAAACCCTAATCGCTTAATACCAAACTTTAAAAATACTAAATCGTGTAAATTTTAAACTTAAAATTTGAAGTCAACCATATTGTAGAAATATTTTGGGACCTAAATTAAATTTTTTAGAATAAAACTTTTACGAAACTAATATTAATATACGTGTAGGGGTAGTTTTTGACGTAATTAGTTAGATATTTAAATTTTTACTAATTTACCTAAAAAGTGGACATGATTTACGGTGGATAAAGGTTACAAATTGCTGCCCAAAAATTTCACCACATCCACCTGCACTAGTCAAAGTTAGTTAGAATGAAAGGATAAAAATTGAACAAATGAACCAATTAAAAAGCTCCACCAATGCTCTAATCATTACACTTAATAAGACCCTTACAAATCAGCAAAAGAAGCTTGGAAATAGCCTCCCCCACCCCAGAACTCACATGGCAGCCCCTTTACAAGCCACAATTAGACAAAAATTTAATTAATTAATTAAACACTTACTCTACAAGTTGCATATATCTATAAATATGAGATTAAGACAATTTGGGAAGTCAAAACTCCAACACCAGCCACTTTCCCCCTTCTCCACGTGAACAGATGCAGCGACACACACACTCACTTACAAATTCAAATTTCCCTCTTTGCAACCTCTAGCCTTCACTTAACCTTCCAACAAATTAAATAACACATAACCTAAGCTTCAACTACCATTATAGAAAGCCACCAATCATTCTATCATTAAGAAGGCAAGGGTAAGAATTTATAAGTTAGTTATTTATTTCATAAAATATAGTAGACTTACTAAATTGCTAAAATATGTAGGTCTTAATCAAAATAGAAAGGAGGAATTGCCATCTACACTCCTAAGCCCACAAGGTAAGGTAAGTCTACCTTTAAATTATTTCCTCATTCTAAATTAAGAAAATGAATGTCATACATTGCCATAGATACATTTTAGAAGCCTCCATAGAGTTATGTTGATGGTAGAATAAATAGAAATGATGTAGGATAAATATTTTGAATAAATTAGAATAAGGAGGAGCCTTGAAGAAAATTGTCTAAACATTAGAAAACCCTAGAATTTCACATTGAAGTTACTACAAGACTTTTTGTCTTGAAAACCCTAGCTCATAATCTTGTAAAATAGTAAACACATTATAATTGTCATCTAAACAATTTGAACTAGCCAATGCCTTACCCATTAGAAGTCTTGAACTTAAAACTCATAATGGGAAATTGCTAAAGTGTAGATAAGGGAAATTTAATGGAGTAGAAATAATCTTAAGAAATATACTATAAACCGAATACATAGACAATTAATTTGATGAACTTAAAAATAATGTAAGAGGGTCATTAGTAATCTAGATGGAAACCCCTTAATTCTAATTGAGAACTCACTTTACATAAGGTTGAAAGACAAAGTATATAATAGAAGAAAATATTGATATCACTAAGCACATTGATAGGTAAAATAAATTAGAATTCAAATAAGATTCTTTGCCATTAGTAGAAGTCTAAGAAGACTAAGAAATAAAAATAATCTTGAGAAAGTCTTACACTAATCATAGAAAACTAATTGCAAACAAATAAAATTAGTAACTAGCATATTATAGGTAAAATAAGCTTTTTAACACTTAATTATACATAAAAATATAAGCTAACATAAGTAATATAAGTATACTTAAAGTTTTTGTACTAAAAACATGAATTTAAAACTAATTAGATCACTTTTAGTAGAGAAAGTGTTTTCATACGAATTTTACAAAAATATAGGGTATTTTATAAGTCTTTTAACTATTAAATATAGACTACCTTTAAAATTAATAAGAATGACTTTACTCAGGGTAAAACTAATATAGGACACTTCGACACTCATTAAGAATTGTTTACAAAGTCAATTATCTAATTTATGGAACTTCATTCATCTAATAGGTGAATCTGAATCGAATTTAGACTTCCCGGAAGATTATTACGATTGAAGACATCATGAGCAGGTGAGTAACTCTGATCTATTACATTGTTTGTGTTTGTAACAGTAGTAGCACCTAAAGTTATATATGAAAATGATTGTATGAAGCATGTGGGGTTGGGAATTGTTCTTGCTTGAGTAATGGATGAATTGAGTGCTAAATTGTGATTATTAAAAGTGATAACAAGAATTGTGTGAAAAATGTTGAAGCATGTTGAGTATTGTCTGTAAATTGTTTGGTCATTTTATAATCAATTCATAACAGACAGGCTTATAACTTAAAGGATCATACATTGCATAACTTGCACAAATATTGCATAAAGGTGTAACAGCTTGCTACGTGTTAGTATTTCGGATCTCGGTTAATGTTTGGTTTTTCTAGATGTAAATTTCCTAGTTCTTCCAAAATTATCCCTGTTCTGTTCGGTTCCACGGGAACTACTTGGCAAAAGAAGGAACCGCCCATGGTATCGCTTGAAATAACTAATACTTAATGGAGTCTCTTTGTTCCTAAAGGAAATTGAGTGAATAAACTATAATCATAAAGAAAAGAATAAAGTGAGAATTATTATTCCTATGGTTCTCTATTTCTCCTGAGCAAGTGGGTCATAAGGATATGATCCTTGACTAGGTTCCTTCAACCCCGATGTGAGGGCGCAAATCTACATCCTGTTTGGATTCGGTTGTCCAAACTTGTAATTGTACATATGCTTGAATGTTGCATTACACTTGTTTGATAAATTACTTGTTTGCTGTGCTTGATGTGTAATATGTGATGGTTATTCACTGAGCTGTAGAAATGCTCATACTCCAACAGATTTTTCAGGTCATTCTCAAACCGTGGCTAGTACCATCTCGAAGGTTAGAACGGGTAAGGAAGCCACGTTAGCAAGTTATGGAAGTAATTAACGAAGATTTAGATCTCTTGTATTAGTAAACTTACATCTATTTTACGTTCCTAGTTGTAAGTTGATAAAACAGTTTGTAATAAGCTTATACAGACTTTATATGGAAGTTATTTTATCTGTTTTGTATATTTTATGTATGTACATCATTTCTTATCAAGCAACTAAAAAGATCCTGTTTTTATGTCACATCCTTTAGAGTAACTAGTTGTATTGTATAGAAACCAATACTACGTACAATACAGTGCAACTGGGGTATCCTTTGGGGCGTGACAGTTTTAGTTGGTATCAGAGCACGGTTGCAATGATAAGAAAGATTACTATACATAAGAAATACAAGAACAGAAATAAAATAGTCATAGGGTAGCGTAGAATAAGTAATTTAAGAATAGGAACAACTAAACAAATAAAAATAAACTTGTGTGATTTTGATTAATCATGCACTTTTATTTTGTTTTGTTTTGTTTTGATTAAGAGGACCGGGATACATGTCTGAGGAGATGGGAATCCTTTGCCATGCTAGATATGGAGAATCTGACAGAATACAGAAGGAGGCTTAGAGTATTGTTGGAAGATCTGGCACTTAATGGCATAGTTATGAAGCTAGAGGAGGTATATGGCACATGGAAAAAGGGATTATTACCTTTGTTTAAAGAATGGCTGATGCTAATAAAGAGGGCTTTTCCCAATCCCAGCACTCCAGTGGAGGTGATGTATAGATTGGAGAGGATAGCAAAGGAGAATGGTGGAGCCGTCGAGATAGATGATATAGTATTTATTATTTCTGTAGAATCTCTTAAGCCACTTCCTCCAGATTTTCGCTTTTGGGAAACCATTGGAAGAGGAAAAGTTTATGCTCATGATCTAAGGAGTGATATTGTGGGAGTTAGGGATACTAATCCATTCACTGATGACCAGATGCTAGATCATGCTCTTGGTGCACAATACTCTTATGCTGATTTGATGACTAGACCACCAGTGATACCGGAAGGAGATCTAGTGAATATGCCTAGAGTACCCCCACCTACTAGGCGAGCTGCAGGAGTGTCACATCCTACAGGGGTTAGATCACAGGTACCGGGAGATGGTACAATTGGGACACCTACAAGAGGAGTTGGTATGACAGAGAGAGAAAATGGAGACAGGAGAGGATTTGGAGATCAATGCTTAAGGGAAGCCTTGGCTACGGCTGATGAGACATATAGGTAAGTGTATGACGCATACATGCATGCATTCCAGCCTGAGCCACTGCATCCAGACCTTGGACCACCTTTTGGAGGGTGGATTCCTTGGGAAGTGGAGCACCTCGAGTTCTTGGAGGCAAATAATACAGATCAAGTGGTTCCAGCACCGGTGATACCTAAGGTGCCTAGGACAGCCGGGATAAGAATTAGAGAGCTAACCCAGTATAGGTACCACAGTAGGACAAACAAATGGAATCAGAAGGAGGAATCAGATGGGAGTCAGAGTGACTCAAATAGTGTAGAAGTTTATCCTGACTTGGATCCTAGGGATCGGGGTAAGAGGCCCCTGTATCGTGATCCTAGCAGAGATGCTTGAGGAGTGAATGATTAAGATATGAGTAGTAATATGTAATTAGAAGACTATGAGCTACTAGATGTAAAATGCCACTTTTGACATGTACATAATAGTATTAACATAGTAGTTGTGATGGTAGCTCTTTTTGTTAATTATATGTACTACGAGTTTGATTATATAATTATGTTTAATAGTAATGGAAGTTCTATTTGTGTATGATGATGAATTTCTAATAGCTTAAGGTTGATGAAGATTATTACCTAAATTAGTAAACTTTGTTTAAATTACATATTGATACTAAAAAGTGTCTCTAATGTTGATAGAGTACCAAGACAAGAACCGGAAATAGTAGAGGAAGAGGTGAGTCCTCACAAGCAAACCAGCCCAATAATGCATCTGAGCTACCTCAAGATCGCTTAGAAGCTATACTTATGGCAATTCAACAACAGAATGTCTGATACTGCAAGCTTTAAGGTCGGGACAAACATACCAAACAATGCCCCCATCAAGTGAGACACCCAATGTATCCCAAGAAACCAATGGAAGACCGGGACCTCCAATATGTCAACTCAACCATCCAATACTGAGCCTGGAAACTCGGACAAACCCCTGAACTTGCCCCGAGAGTGCAAACACCTGGACAAGAATTGCAACCCTACACCGAGCCCAGAGGAATTTATTACCAATTCATCAAGTGCAATAGATATTTTGAAGGGCATCCCGGCAGACCTGAAGAAGCCGAGGATTGGATAGCTCAATCGAAAGGTCATTTGATGCTTTCCAAATACCTGAAGCCCTAAAGACATCCTATGGATCATATCTATTGAGGTTAAGGGCAAGAATTTGGTGGGATTCTAAATTAAGGACCTTACCACAGCCGGTACATGGGAAACATTCAACAGATTTTTAAAAGAATATTTCCCTGGAAGCTTAAAGCAAAATAGTACCGAACTGATGAACCTAAGTCAAGGAAATAAGACTATTGATGAGTTTGAGCATGAGTTTAATCGACTACTACAATTTGCCCCTGATGCATATAAAGATAGTGATGAGTTGAAAAGACAAACTTTTATGGCCGGATTAGAGCCACATTTCCAGAGGAGGCTTGCTGAGTTTGAGATATCTGATTTTGCTGCTTTAGTGGAGAAAGCACGAGTTATCGAACGTGCAAAGGTTTATGAAATGGAAAGGTATAGAAAGAGAGGACAAACATACGGGAAAAGAACTTTTGATAATTCGGGAACCGGTTTTATCCCTAAAAAGACCAAATTCATAAAGAGAGGTGGAATTAAGAATGGAATGGCCGGGAAAAGTAATATTACTTGCTGGAAATGCAAGAAATCCCACTACCCGAGAGATTGTCCTCAGTTGCAACACAAATGTTATTACTGTGGAGAAAGTGGACACATGGCCAATTCATGCCCAAAGAGAAGTGGGGCCACTTGTTTTATCTGTGGAAAGGTCGGGCATATATCCACTAACTGCCCACAACGATCTGGATCTTCACAACAGAAAAACAGTGGGAACAGTAAAACCGAAGGGATAACAATGCAAATAAAGCTACTGGAACCGCTAGAGTCTATGTCATGCAAGGAATTCCAATCGAAGAGGAAATAGAAGAAGTTGATGAAGAAAATATTTGGGATAATGCTGATATAGAAGATACCAAGCTAATTACAGGTATATACATATAACCTTGTTATGTTATAATATACAAATGCACTTAGATTCATAAGTTAGAAATTTGATATTAATTAATAACATAGAATCATTACCTGATAAATAGGAATCATACAAGTAAAGGGTCATCCTGTGTATGCGTTGTTTGACACTGGCGCTACGCATTCTTTCATTAAAGATGACTTGGCAAAACAAATAGGACTGACCAGTGAAACTATGGATAAAGGCTTAGGAATTTCTACTCCTACCGGAGGTTTGGTTATAACCCATGAAATTGCAAAAAGATGTCCATTGAGATTAGGTGAACAAGAGACAGTCGCTGATCTTATTTTGGTTGATATACACAAGTATGAAGTCATTCTAGGCATGACTTGGTTGACTAGGTAGGAGCAAAGATTGATTGTCAACTTAAAACAATATCATTTTGGATTGCCAAGGAAGAAGGATATTACACAGGGGAAAAATTGAGGGTCATGAAACTAGAATGACTGTCATCAAAGTGATGAAGAGGAAGCTACTGAATTGAAAAGAAGCATAATAATGCTATGGAAGGTGAACGAAGAACCTGATATTCAAATATCGGAAGTAATGAATATCCAGATATTTCCTGAGGAACTACCAGGTTTACCCCCATCAAGAGAAGTAGAATTTTCAATTGATTTAATACCGGGAACAGAACCAGTATCAAAACCCCCTTACCGAATGGCACCTTGGAATTGAAGGAATTAAAAGTACAATTACAAGAATTGATGGATAAAGGATTTATTCGTCCTAGTGTATCGCCATGGGGAGCACCGTTTTTTGTCAAAAAGAAAGATGGTTCTATGAGGTTATGCATAGATTACCGGAATTAAACCGAGTTACCATAAAGAAAGTACCCATTGCCAAGAATTGATGATCTATTTGACCAATTAAGAGGAGCAAAGTATTTTCTCGAATTGATCTAAAGTCAGGATATCATCAAATTCGAGTTAAAGCCGAGGATGTACCTAAGACCGCATTTCGGACTCGATATGGTCACTATGAATTTTTGGTTATGCCATTTGGATTGACAAATGCACCAGCAGTCTTTATGGATTAATGAATCGGATATTTCGACCTCTACTAGATGTTTGTGTTATCATATTCATTGATGACATATTGGTATACTCGTCTTCTGAAGAGCAACATGAAGAACATTTAAGAATGGTGTTGCAAATATTAAGGGAAAATAAATTGTATGCCAAATTGTCTAAATGTGACTTTTGGCTTAAGAGTATATCATTCCTTGGGCATATTGTATCTGCTGAAGGGATATATGTGGATCCTACAAAATTAAGGCTATTGTGGACTGGAAAAGGCCAGAAAATATCACTGAAGTAAGAAGCTTCTTAGGATTAGCTGGATATTATAGGAAATTTGTGAAGGACTTTTCTAAGATTGCTCAACCACTAAGCCAGCTAACAGGAAGAATGAGAAGTTTGAATGGAATGAAAAACGAGAGCAAAGTTTTCAAGAGTTGAAGAAAAGACTCATAACTGCTCCAGTATTAGTCTTACCCAATGATAAAGATCCGTTTGCCATCTATAGTGATGCATCAAGGAATGGACTGGGTTGTGTATTGATGCAAAATGAGAAAGTAATAGCATATGCATCTCGACAGTAAAACCACATGAGGTGAATTACCCAACCCATGATTTGGAATTAGCCGCTATTGTATTTGCCCTTAAAATATGGAGACATTACTTGTATGGCAAAGATGTGAAATATATACAGATCATAAGAGCTTAAAGTATATATTCACTCAAAAAGAGTTGAACATGAGACAGCGGAGATGGCTTGAATTAATCAAAGATTATGATTAGGCATCAATTATCATCCAGGACGGGTTAACGCAGTTGCTGATGCTTTAAGTCGAAAAAGTTATGGAGAGATCGCCTCAATGTTAACTAAGCAAAGAGAGCTCATCAAGGAATTCGAAAGATTAAATCTAGGATTCACAATACCAAATTCCGAGGCTGAGATTTGCAATTTAACTGTGGAACCAACCTTCTTCGAAAATTAAAGAAGGACAAAAGCAAGATGAAGAACTCCATAAAATTATGCAAAGCACAAATATGGATAAATATAAAGATTTCCAAGTTGATGAAGAAGGAGTTCTCAAACTGAACAATAGACTATGTGTGCCTAATGACTCGACCTAAAGAAGAATTGATGTATGAAGCTCACTATTCTGGATATGCAATCATCCAGGAGAAACAAAGACGTATCAAGAGTTAAAGAGCGCGTATTGGTGGAATGGAATGAAAAGAGAGGTTGCAGAATATGTTGCAAAATGTGAAACTTGCCAAAGGATAAAAGCTGAACATCAAAGACCAGGTGGATTACTACAACCTTTACCTATTCCAGAATGGAAATGGGATCAAGTATCTGGATTTCGTGTGTTCTTTACCCAAAACAAGAGCAGGACATGATGCCGTATGGGTAATTGTGGATAGACTCACTAAATCAGCTCATTTCTTACCCATAAACATGACTTACTCTTTGGAAAGGTTAGCACGATATATCTGAAGGAAATTGTTAGATTGCATGGAATACCTGCGGGAATCGTATCAGATAGAGATCCAAGGTTTGTTTCTAAGTTCTGGACTGGATTACAGAAAGCTTTGGGGACACGATTACAATTCAGTACTGCCTATCATCCCCAAACCGATGGACAAACAGAAAGAACTATACAAACCCTTGAGGACATGTTGAGATCTGTATTTTGGAATTTAAAGGAAATTGGGATCAACACTTACCTTTGGTTGAATTCGCATATAATAACAGCTACCACTCAAGTATTGGGATGCCACCATATGAAGCTTTATAGAGAAAGTGTAGATCACCATTATTTTGGGACAATTTGGAGAAGTAACGTAGGTCCTGAACTTGTGCAAGAAACATTAATAAAGTATCCTCATCAAACAAAAGATGAAAAAGCACAAGATAGACAAAAGAGTTGGGCAGATATGAAAAGACGAGAACTTGAATTTAAGGAAGGAGACATGTTTACCTTAAAGTCAGCCCTATCAAAAGTCTTCATCATCGACAAACCCAAGGGAAATTAAGTCCTCGATACATCGGACCTTTTGAAATCTTGGACAGAGTGGGAACTTCAGCATACCGTTTGGCGTTACCCCAAACCTTTCGGAATACATAATGTATTTCACGTATCAGTTCTACGGAAATACATACCCGATCCAGATAAAGTGGTTGAATTGGAACCAATCACCCTGAAGGAGAATTTGACATATGAGAAGTCTCCTATTCAAATCTTGGACAACAAGTACAGACTCTCAGAATAAGGAAATTCGATATGTCAAGGTCTTATGGGATCCACAAACTGAGGAGATAACTTGGGAACTAGAAGATGAAGTTCGGAAGAGCCATCCTCACCTCTTTGAGAAACCAGGTACATATCCAGCTTTGAGGACAAAGCTTATTTTATGGGGGGGAGGATGTAAACCCTGAGAATTCTAAGGAAATAGGATAGTAACAATTAAGATAGATATTGGAGTTGTTTACCCTTAGGCCTTAGTTAGAAATTTAGAGTATTATAAACCTATTTATGATAAAAACCCTAGATCGGAATTTTAGATATTAAAAGAACTATAGCTAAATTTTATAATCTGAGTCTAGAATCTAGAAATAAGTGTAAATAAAATTTTATTTCAAGAACATTAGAAAGCCAATGACTTGTAGTATATATAGAATGAAAATGATCCATTAAAGATAAACCGTTAGGGTTATAAATATGTACTAAAAAGCTATAAACGAGCCTATAATTAATAATCTAGACTTCAAATAAAAATTTTGACCACACCATAATATTAGTTAGAAAATTTAGAGTCCATAGATACCAATTTTATATTTTGACCTTTTAGGCCCGAAACCCTAATCGCGTAAGACCAAACTTTAAAAATACTAAATCGCGTAAATTTTAAACTTAAAATTTGAAGTCAACCATATTGTAGAAATATTTTGGGACCTAAATTAAATTTTTTTAGAATAAAATTTTACGAAACTAATATTAATATACGTAGGGGGTAGTTTTTGACGTAATTAGTTAGATATTTAAATTTTTACTAATTTACCTAAAAAGTGGACATGATTTACGGTGGATAAAGGTTACAAATTGCTGCCCAAAAATTTCACCACATCCCACCTGCACTAGTCAAAGTTAGTTAGAATGAAAGGATAAAAATTGAACAAATGAACCAATTAAAAAGCTCCACCAATGCTCTAATCATTACACTTAATAAGACCCTTACAAATCAGCAAAAGTAGCTTAGAAATAGCCTCCCCCACACCAGAACTCACGTGGCAGCCCCTTTGCAAGCCACAATTAGACAAAAAATTTAATTAATTAATTAAACACTTACTCTACAAGTTACATATATCTATAAATATGAGATTAAGACAATTTGGGAAGTCAAAACTCCAACCACCAGCCACTTTCCCCCCTTCTCCACGTGAACAGATGCAGCGCACACACACACTCACTTACAAATTCAAATTTCCCTCTTTGCAACCTCTAGCCTTCACTTAACCTTCCGACAAATTAAATAACACATAACCTAAGCTTCAACTACCATTATAGAAAGCCACCAATCATTCTACCATTAAGAAGGCAAGGGTAAGAATTTATAAGTTAGTTATTTATTTCATAAAATATAATAGACTTACTAAATTGCTAAACTATGTAGGTCTTAATCAAAATAGAAAGGAGGAATTGCCATCTACACTCCTAAGCCCACAAGGTAAGGTAAGTCCTACACCTTTAAATTATTTCCTCATTCTAAATTAAGAAAATGAATGTCATACATTGCCATAGATACATTTTAGAAGCCTCCATAGAGTTATGTTGATGGTAGAATAAATAGAAATGATGTAGGATAAATATTTTGAATAAATTAGAATAAGGAGGAGCCTTGAAGAAAATTGTCTAAACATTAGAAAACCCTAGAATTTCACATTGAAGTTACTACAAGACTTTTTGTCTTGAAAACCCTAGCTCATAATCTTGTAAAATAGTAAACACATTATAATTGTCATCTAAACAATTTAACTAGCCAATGCCTTACCTATTAGTCTTGAACTTAAAACTCATAATGGGAAATTGCTAAAGTGTAGATAAGGGAAATTTAATGGAGTAGAAATAATCTTAAGAAATATACTATAAACCGAATACATAGACAATTAATTTGATGAACTTAAAAATAATGTAAGAGGGTCATTAGTAATCTAGATGGAAACCCCTTAATTCTAATTGAGAACTCACTTTACATAAGGTTGAAAGACAAAGTATGTAATAGAAGAAAATTTGATATCACTAAGCACATTGATAGGTAAAATAAATTAGAATTCAAATAAGATTCTTTGCCATTAGTAGAAGTCTAAGAAGACTAAGAAATAAAAATAATCTTGAGAAAGTCTTACACTAATCATAGAAAACTAATTGCAAACAAATAAAATTAGTAACTAGCATATTATAGGTAAAATAAGCTTTTTAACACTTAATTATACATAAAAATATAAGCTAACATAAGTAATATAAGTATACTTAAAGTTTTGTACTAAAAACATGAATTTAAAACTAATTAGATCACTTTTAGTAGAGAAAGTGTTTTCATACGAATTTTACAAAAATATAGGGTATTTTATAAGTCTTTTAACTATTAAATATAGACTACCTTTAGAATTAATAAGAATTACTTTACTCAGGGTAAAACTAATATAGGACACTTCGACACTCATTAAGAATTGTTTACAAAGTCAATTATCTAATTTATGGAACTTCATTCATCTAATAGGTGAATCTGAATCGAATTTAGACTTCCCGAAAGATTATTACGATTGAAGACATCATGAGCAGGTGAGTAAGTCTGATCTATTACATTGTTTGTGTTTATAACAGTAGTAGCACCTAAAGTTATATATGAAAATGATTGTATGAAGCATGTGGGGTTGGGAATTGTTCTTGCTTGAGTAATGGATGAATTGAGTGCTAAATTGTGATTATTAAAAGTGATAACAAGAATTGTGTGAAAAATTGTTGAAGCATGTTGAGTATTGTCTGTAAATTGTTTGGTCATTTTATAATCAATTCATAACAGACAGGCTTATAACTTAAAGGATCATACATTGCATAACTTGCACAAATATTGCATAAAGGTGTAACAGCTTGCTACGTGTTAGTATTTCGGATCTCGGTTAATGTTTGGTTTTTCTAGATGTAAATTTCCTAGTTCTTCCAAAATTATACCTGTTCTGTTCGGTTCCACGGGAACTACTTGGCAAAAGAAGGAACGCCACCCATGGTATCAGCTTGAAATAACTAATACTTAATGGAGTCTCTTTGTTCCTAAAGGAAATTGAGTGAATAAACTATAATCATAAAGAAAAGAATAAAGTGAGAATTATTATTCCTATGGTTCTCTATTTCTCCTGAGCAAGTGGGTCATAAGGATATGATCCTTGACTAGGTTCCTTCAACCCCGATGTGACGGCACAAATCTACATCCTGTTTGGATTCTAGTTGTCCAAACTTGTAATTGTACATATGCTTGAATGTTGCATTACACTTGTTTGATAAATTACTTGTTTGCTGTGCTTGATGTGTAATATGTGATGGTTATTCACTGAGCTGTAGAAA
This sequence comes from Combretum micranthum, assembly GCA_024138025.1. Taxonomy (NCBI): domain Eukaryota; kingdom Viridiplantae; phylum Streptophyta; class Magnoliopsida; order Myrtales; family Combretaceae; genus Combretum; species Combretum micranthum. The sequence continues at coordinate 2,293,821 of JAMXBD010000051.1, forward strand.
TGCTCATACTCCAACAGATTTTTCAGGGTCATTCTCAAATCGTGGCTAGTACCATCTCGAAGGTTAGAACGGGTAAGGAAGCCACGTTAGCAAGTTATGGAAGTAATTAACGAAGATTTAGATCTCTTGTATTAGTAAACTTACATCTATTTTACGTTCCTAGTTGTAAGTTGATAAAACAGTTTGTAATAAGTTTATCCAGACTTTATATGGAAGTTATTTTATCTGTTTTGTATATTTTATGTATGTACATCATTTCTTATCAAGCAACTAAAAAGATCCTGTTTTTATGTCACATCTTTAGAGTAACTAGTTGTATTGTATAGAAACCAATACTACATATAATATAGTAAACTAGAGTACCCTTTAGGGCGTGACAAGTAGATCATAGTTAACAGATGTGCTTGGCTTCTATAACAATGATGCGACAACTTGGTATGAACAACTAAATAAGAATGAGTGAAAATCAAGCCTAAAAAGAATAAAACAGAGTAGCTCAGTCACTTGGAAGGCCGTGCAGAGGGTAGTGTAGACTATAGCTATAGGGACAAACATATTAAGGGAACCGCATTCATTATGAAATCATCAAGAATCTACCCATTTAATCTTAAGTTCGTGAAAACCCCAATAACATATAGATGAAACCCTAGAATGTCGAATTGAGAAATATAAGCATGAATGGGGCAAACTAACTGCGAACAATGATAATAACATGGTTTAATTGCAAGTAAAAAACAAAAGCCCTAAAAGTTTTTCACATCCCAAAAATCGCAAGAACCCTAACATTCAAAACCAATCGAACTAGATTGTCGCAAATACTCATGGAAACTATGACAATCACAAGCAAGGAATGCATTCATAGTATCTACAGCTCATGACTACAACAACATTCGCAAAACCAAACACATGCAACCATAACTCACTTAAACCCACTCACCATGACAGAAAAATTTGGGTTCCCAAATTGCATTTGCGCGAAAGAAAGTAAAGGAAAAGGGGAATACTTACTTGAGAGTGAAAGCACAAGTGAAACGAAATGAGTTTATGATCTTGGTTGTGAGTGTGGTGGTGTGTTCTTGCCGTATCATGGAGAGAGGGGAGGGGTGTTTTGTTCTTTGTAAAAGTGATGGTAATGAAGAAATGAGAGGAAGGAGACAACTTTTAAAACAAGAATTTTTTTTTTTGTGCGTGCACGGCCTCCTACACGGCCATGTTCAGGGTCGTGCAGGTGAGGAAAACATGACCCGATAGCATGTTTCCTGTGCAGGTGTGTGTGCAGGGGGCTTGCACGGCCATGCTCGGGGCCGTGCAGGGTGGAGAAATGTGCACTGAGACCTCCTTGGGAGGTCTTGAATGTGCACGAGCAGCTGCACGGCCGTGCTCGGGGCCATGCAAGTTAGAAAAACATGCACCGACACTTTGATATCTTAATTTCAAGTGTGGCTTAACTTCTGCATGGCCATGCTCGAAGCCGTAGGATGTCAAAAAGTGTCCAGTAACTCTCTTGAGTTGTGCCCTGTTTCAAGTATTGCTTGGGCTCAACTTTGTGCAGGTATTGACAAGTCTTACGAGTTTTTCGCACCGCGTTACGAGTGAATAAGGCTAAAAAAAACTTACCAGGTACGCTTGAGATTAAAACTTGAGAAATCTTACTTGAAGTTTTGTGTTCCCATACTAAGAAATCAATTCTTACTTCCTTCAATTAAGTTGAGGAACCTTCCAAAATCTGCAATTTTGATAGCAATAGACAAACTTAGAATAGTGAAACAAAAAAAACTAAGGAAACTAAACTTACCAAAGTTAGACATGGGTTGCCTCCCAAGAAGCGCACTTGTTTAACGTTGTTGGCTCGACGTCCTTCACTTTCGTTAGCTAATTGTCTGGTAATTTGAGTCGAAAGTCCTCTCGATTCTCACGTTCAGTTCCGTCACTCAAATAGAGTTTCAAGCGATGGGCATTGACTTTAAAATTGTCATGATCCAGGTGTTCAAGCTCTACCGTGCCATGTGGGAATACCTTCTTAACCACAAAAGGACCAGACCATCGTGACCTCAATTTTCTGGAAAAAGTTTTAATCGGGAATTAAACAGCAGAACTTGGTCCCCTTCCTTGAACTCCCTTGACTGGTGGATGTGTGAATCATGATATTTCTTGACTTTCTCTTTGTAAATCCTCATATTTTCATAAGCTTGCCTTCTCCACTCATCAAGTTCATTCAATTGTAGCTTTCTTTTTACTCCAGCATCTCCTAAATCAAAGTTAACTAATTTGATAGCCCAATGTGCTTTGTGTTCAATCTCCACTGGAAGGTGGCATGATTTCCCATAAACTAACCTATAGGGAGTAGTCCCTAAAGGTGTTTTGTAGGCTGTTCGATATGCCCACAAAGCGTCGTCAAGCTTCTCGGACCAATCTCTTCTATTATGCTGCACTGTCTTCTCAAGAATTCGCTTTAGCACACGGTTGGAGACTTCCACTTGACCACTTGTCTGGGGGTGGTAAGGTGTAGCAATTCGATGTGTGACTCCATATCTCCTCAACACCTTCTCCATTTGGGCATTGCAGAAATGTGTTCCCCTACCGCTTATGATAGCTCTAGGGGCTCCAAACCGAGAAAATAGCTTCTTAAGGAATTTTACAACAACTCGTGCATCGTTTGTAGATAGTGCTTGGGCTTCAACCCACTTGGACATGTAGTCCACTGCTACTACAATGTATTTATTCCCATAAGAAGTGGGGAATGGTCCCACAAAGTCGATGCCCATAAGTCAAAAACTTCACATTCAAGAACAAAATTTTGGGGCATCTCGTTTCTTCTCGAGATATTTCCAACACGTTGGCAGCTATCACAAATGGCACAAAGACGTTGGGCATCCTTAAATATTGTAGGCCAATAGAAACCGGCCTCTAAAACCTTATGTGTAGTCCGGTTAGCAGAATAGTGACCCCCAGCAGGTCCGGAGTGACACTCACTCAAAATTTTCCAGCCCTCTTCGTGGAGACACACCTAACCATTTGATCACCACAAACCCGGAATAGGAAAGGATCCTCCCAATAGTAGTATTTAAGTTCTGAAAAGAACTTCCGTTTTGCATGAGAATTAAGACCATCGGGAAGAACTCTAGCCACCAAATAATTTGCAAAATCTGCAAACCAAGGTGTTTCCACATTCATGAGCTGATATATAGCATATAGCTTCTCTTTTGGAAAGGAGTCATTGATATCTTCCTCCTTGAGCTCCTCTAAATAGGGGTTCTCAAGTCTTGAGAGGTGATCAGCAGCTAGATTTTTCGCCCCTTTCTTATCATGAATTTCCACATCGAATTCTTGTAGGACAGTATCCAGCAGATTAATCTAAGTTTCGCATCTATTTTAGTTAGCAAAAATCTCAAGGCCGAGTGATCCGTACATACAATAACCTTGGAAAGAATGAGATACGGCCTAAATTTGTCAAATGTGAACACTACAGCCAGCATCTCTTTCTTAGTAGTGGTATAATTAGCTTGAGCACTTGTAAGAGTCTTGCTAGCATAGTATATAGGTTGAAAGTGTTTATCACGTCTCTGACCAAGAACAGCTCCAAAAGCATAATCATTGGCATCGCACATGAGTTCGAAAGGCAAACTCCAATCTGGGGCTATCATGATGGGTGCATTGGTCAACTTCTCCTTAAGGACATCGAAGGCATGGTGGCATTTGGATGTAAAGTGAAAAGGCGCATCTTTCTCCAATAGCTTAGTTAAAGGCCGGGCTATTTTGGAGAAGTCAAGAATGAAGCGTCTATAGAAGCCAGCATGGCCTAGAAAGCTTCTGATGGCCTTAAATGAATTTGGTGGAGGAAGTTTAGAAATCACCTCCACTTTTGCTTGATTGACTTCAATGCCTTTGTGGGAAACTTTATGGCTAAGCACAATGGCCTCCTTACACATGAAGTGGCATTTTTCCCAGTTTAATACTAGATTTGTCTCCTCACAGTGAATTAGCACCTTTTCCAAGTTCTCCAAACAATCCGAGAATGAGTCCCCGAAAACTGAGAAGTCATCCATGAAGACCTCCATGATCTTTTTTACCAAATCGTCAAAAATAGCTGAAACGTAGCTGGTGCATTGCATAACCTAAATGCCATTCGTCTGTAGGCATATGTGCCATAAGGGCAAGTGAAGGTAGTCTTCTCCTGGTCCTCTGGAGCAATCGGTATCGGGAAGTACTCGGACATCCCATCTAGGTAGCAGTAGTACATGTGTCCGCTAATCTCTCCAACATCTGATCTACAAAGGGAAGAGGGAAATGGTCTTTCGAGTTGCATCATTTAGTCCTCGATAATCTATGCAAACTCGCCATCCTGTTATAGTGCGTATTGGAATAAGTTCGTTCTTATCATTGGGGACCACAGTCATCCCTCTCTTCTTTGGCACAACTTGTGTCGGGCTAACCCACTTGCTATTAGAAATAAGGTATATAAGTCCAGCATCAAGAAGCTTAATGACTTCCTTTTTAACCACCTCTTTCATATTGGGGTTTAGCCTTCTTTGTGGCTGCACTACCGGCTTCAATCCGTCTTCTAAAATAATTTTGTGAGTACAAAAAGAGGGGTTGATACCTTTTATGTCTGAAATTTGCCATGTGATTGCTTGCTTATGAGCTCTCAAAACTGTAAGTAATCGATCTTTTTGTTCTTGTGATAGATCCAAAGCAATGATAACCGAAGCTTGGAATCTGCTGAAAGGAAGGCATACTCCAGATAGTCTGGTAGTTGCTTTAATTCCAAAACAGGTAGTTTTTCAATAAAGCTCCTAAGCCTTGTTTCATTGTCCGCTTTTAAGTTTTCAAACTCACCAAGAGGTGTAATCTCTTCTGCAGCATCAAGTTGTTCTGTGCAAGCTTCAACTTCTGGTTTACTCACACTTTCCTCCACTCCTCTTGTCAAGCTCAGCTCTAATTCATCTTTGCATAACAATTCTGCATAGTGCTCATTGACGGATGAATCAACAATATCAATTGAATAGCACGAATCATCTGTACTCATCAGATACTTCAAGGCTGGAGCAATTGTAACCACCAACTCTTCATCACTGACCCTTAAGGTGAGTTTACCTCCCTCTACATCAATCAATGCTCTGGTGGTAGCAAGGAAAGGTCTTCCCAAAATGAGAGGTACATCTCCGTCTTCATCCATGTCAAGAACCACAAAATCAACTGGATAGATAAACTTTCCCACTTTCACCAAAACGTCTTCAATTATCCCTTGAGGGAATTTAACAGATCGATCAGCAAGTTGTAAGCTCATCCTAGTGGGTTTAGGTTCAGCAAGTCCTAGCTTCTTGAAAAATGAGTAGGGCATCAAGTTAATACTTGCTCCCAGATCTGCTAAAGCTTTTTCAACATTGATATTGTCAACCACATAGGGGATTGTAAAACTACCAGGGTCTTTTAGCTTTGGAGTTAGTCTATTTTGAATGATAGATAAGCAATTTGCCCCAACTTCCACTGTAGAAACATCCTCCAATTTCCGCTTGTTAGATAAAAGTTCTTTCAAGAACTTTGTATACTTCGGCATCTGTGAAAGCGCCTCAACAAATTAATGTGTAACTGCTTAAATAAGTCCAAGAATTTACCAAATTATTCCTTGTCCTTTGTCTGATTGAAGCGAGCTGGATATGGAATCCGTGGATTGTAATCTTTCACAGCTGGTGGTGATGATTTTTGTTCCTTCTTTGGTCTCTCGGGTTCTACTTCTTCGCTAATAGGATTTTGACTCGCTTCGCCATCCTGCTCCTTTAGTAAGGTGGCATGTAACTCCTTCCTGCTTCTCAAATTAATAGCCTTTACATGCTCCCTAGGATTGGGTTCAGTATTGCTGGGGAGTGAACCTTGAGGTCTCTCAGACATCAACTTAGCCAATTGGCCAATTTGCTTCTCAAGATTATGAATGGAAGCCTCTTGATTTCTATGACGAGCATCAGAATTTTGAATAAATTGTGCCAGCACATCTTCAACATTCGGCTTCTTTTCAGGTGGTGGTAAAGCAGGGGTTGTTGAGTTACTGGTAATTGTTGCGATTGTTGCCTCTGAAATCTTGGTGGATTGTTTGATCTTTGAGCATTTTGATTGCTCCATGAAAAATCAGGGTGATTCCTCCAGCCAGGGTTATAGGTATTACTATAGGGATTATAATTCCCCGAAGTTCTATCAAACTTATTCATAAAGTTGACATCTTCGATGCTAGAAGCAACACTAGAAACATCATAATCCCCTATTGAACTCATAGGAGCCCCATTCAGAGACAAAATTTCTACATTTGGTATATAGCTTGATCCTGCACTTGATATAGGTTGCATTCTACCCATTTGAGCTGTAAGTGATGCCACTTGTGCTTGAAGTTTAGCAATCTCATATGACTCATGCATGGCAACAACATGTCTTGGTTTGGTTCTCTCACTGTGCCAATAGAATGTATTACGTGCCATATCATCAATTAAATCATAAGCTTCAGGAGCACTTTTTTTCATCAAACCTCCACCAGCCACGGTGTCAATCATTGTCTTCAATTGATCACCAAGAGACGTATAAAATATCCGAATTACATCATGCAGGGAAATCCCATAGTAAGCACAACACCGAAGGAGTTCCTTGAATCGTTCCCAGACTTTATACAGTGATTCTCCCTCAAATTGGCGGAAGGAAAATATCTCATTCCTCAAAATGGATTGCCTTGTTAGGTGGAAAGAATTGCTCCAGAAATTTCTGTGCCACTTGCACCCAATTGGTCAACAAATGAGGAGGTAAGGAATTTAACCAACTACTTGCCTTATCCCTAAGAGAAAAAGGGAATAATCTAAGGCGTATAGCATCCTCGGAAACTCCATTGCTTCTGATAGTACTACAAATTGCAGGAAACTTTTTAAGTGAGCATGTGGATTTTCTGTAGTTCCCCCACCAAATTGGTTTACTTGCACCATCTGGATTAAGGTAGGTTTCAACACAAAATTGTTTGCCTGAATTGTAGGCATTGCAATAGGTGGTGCAACTCCATCGATTGTGGGCATAAACAACTCACACATATGTCGATGAAGATTATTTGCAGCAACTTGAATTGGATTGTTCCCGTCACCATGAACCTGATTCAGAGCATCCTCATTCCTATCTCCATCCATGGTGCTTGGTCTTTCTAGGTTGGTTCTCCTAGCTCTCAATCTTCTACGAAGTGTTCATTCAATCTCAAGATCAAGGTCAATATATTCCGATGAGAAGCTTCTTGGCATAAACTGTAAAAGATGAAAACAGATTAAAGTTTATGAAATATCCAAGAAGAAAGATAATTAAATTACAAAAGAAGATAAATGACTAAATTAGTAGTTATTCAGGCTGTCCTAATATTGCTAGATTTCCCGGCAACGGCGCCAAAAACTTGATGCGCTCAAACTGATCGTATCAAACTTTAAAATTTATAAACCTAGAATTAATCCTACGATCGAGCAAAGGTAAGTATACCTTTCCGAAATAGTATATGATTAAAATCAAGTATCGTCCTCAGGAATCTAAGAAACAATTACTAGTGTTACTCTTTCTCCACTATTTAGTCTAATTCTTAAAATGATATGCATTATCATCAACTACTAATTAACTGATCTAATTAACCCTAAGATCCTTATGAAAACTTTCAAGAATTATAATTAATCACAAGATATGCAACATACCCCTCATCTTGTTCCACCCTAAACCCTAACTTTTCAATAAAGATATATTGATTAATTGCACATTCACACTTTGCACTGCATGAACTTCCTTTTAAACTAATTACTCCCTCGAGTTAATCAATTCCTAATCTTGCATGAATTAATAGAAACCTCTTCCTAACTAATATCAATGCAAGATTGCATTAAAGATCCTAGTTCATAAACAAAGATCAAATCTTTATTGTAGCAAATCAAAGTTTCTCTATCTCTAGATGAAACATGTGATTTTCCTATTCATGAAGATCCAACTTACTAGATAAAACCTCTTTCATCTAATAAGAATCATACATGTAATTAACTTTGCACATAAATCAATTACAAAACAATTATAATACATGAATAGATGCAAAGGTATAAACTTCTCATTAATCAAGACAATTCAATTCATATTGGGTTTAGGGTTTCACAAGATTTAGGGTTAGGAATCTACTCTTCCATGGAGTTTACAAGAAAAACACAATATCTAGAGAAGTAGAATAGAAACATGATGTAGAAATACAACCCTTGAATGATCTTGTGATAATCTATGATGTTCAAGCAATCTTTCTCTTCCAAGTGCGTCTTTTCTCTCCTAGGGTTCCCAATGTACGGCTCAAGATCCCCAAATAAATCAATAAGGTGGCTATTTATAGTATAGGGAAAAGTCATGTGTGCATAAGGGCTCTACACGACTGTGCTCGGGGTCGTGCACAATGAGAAAATTAGATTTTTGACATCTTTAAGTTCTACACAGCCTTCTGCACGGCCGTGCATGGGGTTGTGCAAAACTCCAAATCTTCTTTTTCTTCTCGGATTGAGTTATTTGCTTTTGCACTACCTTGTGCACTCCTTGTGCAGCTGTTGGGGCATGAATCAAGATACTTGCTGGTCACTTTTTTTCCCTCTGCACAAGCATCTGAATGGTCATGCATGAACGTTGTGCACACTTGAAAATCATCACTTTGTAGCCTTTGTTAAATCCTTCCTTGTTTTTGCTCAAATCATCCATAAATCTTTCAAATGAGTATTTAAACCCTGAAAAACAAATATTCAACACTTAAGTATCTATCTCTTAAGAATTTCACATAAAATTAATGCAAAATTATATCAATTGAGTATAGAAAATATGGATCTTTTAACACTTATCATATCACAAACGAAACTTGACCCTAATCAATCCTGTTGATTAGAACCAAAGTTATCGCATATAGCTCTTATCATAAGAACCAAATCAAAATCTCTCAAATAGGAAAACTCTCAAAGAAATTTCTATTCATTTAACTTATGATCTTGTCCTGTTACAAGAAATGGGTTTATATAGGCTTTAATTAGCCTCAAAACTAAGCAACTAAACATTAAAAATAAGAAATACGAAAAGACATAAATAAAACTCGAAAATTCACAAACTTATAATGAAGGTTGGCATATTTAACATTGAAGGCCAGCAGATTTCATGTAATAATTAAACTTACAAAGCTATGCTTGTTTTTATGTCGGTGGCAAAGCTGGCGGCATTGACTATGAAGGCCAACGCACAATTCTCAACACTTAAGGACGGCAGCCTTGATCCAACGGCTGGCAGCATTGGTCCTCTGGCAGCTTTATTTAAAGCGTTTTAATCTTTCACGATGAGGCCATCTGATCCTCATCATTCCCTCCTTCTTTGAAAAGATTTGTCCTTAATCTTCACCATCTTGGCAATCAAGTGGAATGGATCTTCTCCTCTTAGTGGATACAATTCGGAACGCCATTGTTGTGGAAATTTCTTCTTATACTATTCAAATGGAGTTTTTTTGCACCCCTTACTAGCTTGCCTTGTATGTTGCTTGATTAATTCTTTCTTCTTTTCATCTAAACTTGCATGTTCAACAACATATAATGGAATCAATTCTTTTAAAAGAAGTGATTCATCTGGAATTTCATTTGAAATTGTCTGGTGATACAAATCTTCAGATTCCTATAGTTGTGAAATAAATTCACTAGGAAGAGAATAATTAAGGTCATTAGTTGAAAAACAAATATCACTCTTAATCTCTTCTTTTTTATCAATGTGATTCTTTACTCTTTCATCTCTCAAACTCATTTGCTTTTATCTCCCCTTAATTGTTTCTAGTGTATTTTTGTCAATTTTTTTCTTACTATCTTTTTAAGGGAAAAGGAAAATAATAATAAACTTTTTTTAAAAAGTTACAAAAATACCACTGGGATCAAAATAATCCCAGTTTTAAGCAAGTTGACGTCCTCTCTTAGAGAGATGAGGTCATTAGTGCCTAATCTCATCTCTACAAGAGAGTAAGTGAATATTTTATAGATGGATACTGTCTCTTCAAGAGATGAAGTCAAGCACTAGAGAGGAGGTCATTAGAAAATGTTTACCTCGTCTCTTGAAGAGACAAGGTTGGCGGGTATTATATTCACCTGTCATCTTCTTCTTCCTCATTTCAGTAGAACCAAAACCCTTAAATCCCCTAAATCCACCAAATCTAAAACCCTAGCCCTAATTTCCTCAAATCGATAACGAATTTTCACAAAATCATGGCATTGATTTTGAATAGCTTTGATCATCAAGCGTTGTAGAAGTCATTAGATCATGGAAAAGCAAATTTGGGTGCCAAAAATCCACAAATTTGTATATAAACTCGATAAGTAAGTGCTTTAGATATTTCGCTTAATTTTTTTTCGCTATTATTGACGTTGCATTGTTGCGTATTCGGTGTTATATATGTTGTTGGATTTTTTTTTTCAAATGGTAAAGCACATTGTATGTTAATTGTATGAGGGTGTTGTACTCGATAAATACATTATTGTGAATTTTTTTGTCAAATGGTGAAGCACATTGTATGTTAATCGTATATGGGTGTTGTACTCAATAAGTAAGTGTGTTATTCTAGGTTATTGTGGACTTTTCTTTTTTTAAATGGTGAAGCACATTCGTGCTGAACTTGATAAGTAAGTGCGTTAGATGGGTATTGAATGTAGTGTTGGAGAGTTATATTGTGGAGTGGTAATGTGATTTGTATGCTAACCGTATGTGTTATTGATTCTGCTTTGTAGACATTAACATATATTAATATATGATTATAATCTATAGTTTTTGAATTTATGAACTAAATTATGAAATCATATATTAATATACATAATATACATTGATCATATACTATTATAAGACTCGGGTGGATATAGTAGAATTAACAAATGTGTTTAAATATTAAGTAATACGAGAACCTTTGCAATCACGCCTGAGAACCCTTTTGAGTATTATGAACCCCTAGCACAATAATACAAAAACCCACGAATACTATTGGAATCAACCTCTAAGATGGATTAGATTTTAGGTTTGCCTTAGGTTTGATCTAGAGAGTTAGAACACGGATGTCCTAACTTCGAAACACTCCACAAAGAAGACGATCAAACTTCCTTGATTGGTCCTAAGTAGCATGCATTCATTCAAGAACACAAAGAAAAAAAGCTCTCAATTTTTTATTCATTCTAGTTCCCTCAAAAGATTACATATGATGGGTTTTTATAGGCTTAGTTAGCCTAAAAATTAAGCAACTAAATAATAAATACATGGAAGACTTAAAAGAAATTCAAACTAGGCAATAAATACAAGGAAAAGAAATTCAAACTAAGCAATAAATACAAGAAAAAGGAATTCAAACTAAGCTTAAATAAAGGCTGGTGCCAATGCCAACGGCCTAGATCCAAGGCCGGTGGCCTTCATGTGGATTCGCCCAATTTCATCAAATCTCCTTGTAAACTCACTTGAACTTCAATTATATTGAACCGTGCTTGAATCTCACTTGTTCTAAAGCCTTGATTCCCTTGTAATCCATCACTAGCATACATCATCAAGCCTTGGAAATGTTGATTTAAAGCTTGTTGAAGCTTCTTAGCTCGAGATCTCGTGATTGGTCCCTAAGACAAGCTAATTGGACTTGAAATCCTTTGAAGTTCAACCTTCGCCACTTGATCTTCTTGTTGACTTGACTCTTGAGCATGGACGATGGCTCTTCCATAACATTAAGGGAGTACAATAGATAAATCATGATGCGAATTTCATACATTCACCCTATGTTTTATGAGATAGCAGGGTAGATGAGGAAATGAATAAGGCCAAGTAATGGGAATCAGAGAGCATCATCAAAGGAGATCAACACATTTCCAAAAGTGTAGGAACATCAAAGAAAATATAGGAAATCAAGGAACAAACGAACAAATTCAAAGCCAGCAAAGGATTGAAAATTGGAAGCTGCATGATTGTACACAGGTGACACAGGTCGTGGCCTTGAGAAGTATATCGCTAGTGTAGGCCACTTAAGCCACCGGCCTTCACGTTCACATGATAAAAAATTTTAAGGCTGCTTCCCAGTGCCGCCAGCTTACTTAACAAAGGACCCATCTTTCATATATAAGTCGCCAACCTATGTGTTACGACAATTTATTTTTTATTTGTGTCTTTAGGTTTCCTTGTAGTTTACATATATTCCTTTGCTTTGTTTTGAGATAGGAATTTTATGAGATCTTTGATATTGAGTTTGAGAGAAAGGGATTTCTTTTGTATTGCAACCTATTTCAATGATCTATGAATATTGAGATTTCAACTTTCCTTTATTCATTCTTGTTGATTGAATTGTGAATTCTTTTGACTAGTGGTTTGTTTTGTAATTTGTGGATTCTATCGAATTACAATCCTTATTACAAATCATCTTGATTTTGTGATTCGTGAGTTATATCGAATTACGATATCATTCATATCCTACTATATTTTTCTCAATTTGTTTTTATCTATAAAAAAAAAACCCTAAAGGATCATTTCTTTCTTGTGTGAATTTTAAAGAAAGATCCTTTCTTTTTTTTTTTTTTTTGTGATCTAGTTGTTTATTGATAAAAAAAGATCGAATAACCCTAATTCTACAAGGAAGGAATTTCTAACCCCCATTGGATTCATATCACCAAGTTTGTACTATATGCTCACCAGCCTTCCCATTGATGGATAGGGAGTTGTTGGCACATCTTGGATGGATTGGCAAAGGTTATGCCACTAGTTATTAGGAGTTAGACCTAAGGCAAGTGTCCATATAGATGGTGGCCGTCTAAAGGTGTTATGGTTAGATACGTACTTTAGAGTGATACCTGATCATGCAGAAGATATGATGAATCGATACTATGCTAGGGCATACATTCTGCTGCTACTTTGGGGGCTTTATTGTTGTAGACAAATCATCCAATTTGGTTTATGTGATGTACCTCCAGCTGCTCGATGACTTGGAGAGAGCATGGCAGTACGCATAGGGAACAGCTTGCATAGCATGGTTATACATGCAGCTATGCATGGCTTCACACATCGAGACTAGTGACATAGCACAACCCTTGGTAGTCCTTCAGATTTGGGCATGGGATTACTTCGCACATATCGCCCCGCTGCGTTGACAAATCACATCAATTACCATTGGTCACCCACTAATCAGTTATTGGGGTGCTTTGATGTCACTCAATCCTCTACACATTTGTTGTTTGAGTATAAGGGGTATTTCGATAGACACATCCATAGCCAAGAATCGATTTATATGCTTTATGTGTTCACACATGTATAATTTCATTGTCTTTACTAATGTATCGTACACTTTTTTATTGAACAAGTTGTTTGGGAACCTTACTATGTTATTATGGATTCCTTGCCTGTCTATTGTCGGGCTGGCAGTAATATATGGCATGCATGGGTTCCCCTAGTTTGTTTGCACATTATCATGCACTATTATCTAAATAGGATGCTCAGACAATTAAATGGTTTCTAGGGGATCCTAGATCCTTCGATTGATATGACAATAGTGCATGAACTAGACTTATGAAGACATTCCAAGTGGAACTGGGTGGTAGAGCATGCCAGGTGGGTAGCGGGTGTTATCGCATTGTCAAGATGCTAGATATCCCTATTGGCACATTTGGAGATTATTTCGACTTGTACCATGCGATCACGAGGTGCTGGATCGGTGTAAAGGGGCCATTATTCTATATATGGTAAGTTCAACGACTATATAAGCTATATATGGATATATATTGTGTTTAGTATTCACTAATTTAAATGAAAACCAAACAATCACACAAACACTAAAATAAGCAACAATAAATGATAGAATTAGCCGATTCTAGAAACCAAAAGCCCTAATACCAAATGTCGCGATATGCGAACTTTAGGTATAAAAACCTAAGACCTAATGATTCATTGATGGAATTTGGAACCTTAGGATCGTCTTGAGATGAGTAGAAGTAACTTCCCTAATTGAACCCATCAATTGAAATCGAACTTATGACCTTGGTCTATTACAAGAATGGGTTTATATAGGTTTTAGTTAGCCTCAAAACTAAGCAACTAAACATTAAGAACAAGAAATACAAAAAGACAAAATAAAATTCGAAAATTCACAAACTTAGAATGAAAGCTGACATATTTAACATTGAAGGTCGGTAGCTTTAATGTAACAATTAAAATTATGAAGCTATGCTTGTTTGTGCACCGATGGGAAGGTCGGTGGTGTTGGCCGTGAAGGTCGATGGTATAGAAGCTGACGTACAATTCTCAACACTCAAGGACGGTAGCCTTAATCCAAAGGCTGGCAACATTGGTCCCCTGGCAGCTTTGATCCTCAAATATTTGAAACGTTTTAATCTTTTGAGATGATGCCATCTAATCCCCATCATACTGAGAGGAGAGAAAAGGAAGTGAGATTAAGAAATGAAAAGGCAAGGAATGAGAGAGATGAGAAAAGTGAGATTAAGAACTCTTTGTTTGCAAAGAAATAATTGCTTGTACCACTATACAAGGTTTTTTCATATGACAATCTCAATTTTTCTTTGTCTAGTAAAAATGTTTCATTACTACAGGAACTCAAGGATTTGATTCCTAAAGAAATTATAGATAAATTACCATTGCATCCAAGAGAGGATGGTCCATCACAATTGATTACGAAGATGCGGATTCGATGACGAATCCTTTCGAGGAAGGAGAGAATGATGGAGATCATAAAACACCAAACATTTAGGGGAGCAAAACTGTAGCAAAGCTGCCAGCTTAGAGTGGAGAATAGTCGACCATCAATAAGACCACTGTATATCGGCTCCTATGTTACTAGCTTTCCATCACCAATTGTTGTCTTCATGTTTGTACCAAGCTTTTGCTTCCATAAAAGCAACGGGTCACGTGATACAAAAAACCTTAGGTATATTTAACCTAAGGCCCAACGTTCGTCAAATAGAATTGAACCCCAAGGACCGTCTAAGAAACCTGGGAGGAAACTGCGACTCGTTGCCTATATGGAGGCAAGAACCTTGTTATAATGAAGATGCCACAACCGGTGATGGAGTTCCGATTGATAAGTCAAAGGATTCGAACGCCATGGATGAAATCCAATAAGTTCATGAACATGTTCAATCAAGAACATATAGGGAGAAAACTCTCGATTTCATTAAAAAGAAATAACTCATAATCTGATTATTACATTAAGTATCTACTAACTGTATATATAGGCTTTACTAGGTAGTTACATAATCGAACTGAAAAACATAATTGTGGCAGTTACATAACTGACAACATAACTAAAAAACATAATTGTGATAGTTACGTAACTGAAAAACATATTTATAATTAATCCTACATCAATAAAAATTAAGAAATTTGAAAAGCCATAAAAAAAATTCCAAAAGTCATCAAATTATAATGGAGGCCAGCAAATTAATTAATGAAGGCGGGCGGTGTACTGTGCAGCAGTTCCACAACTTCAATCTTTCGAGTCCTAAACTATTTTGTAAACATCCTTGGTTCGCTTGACTCGGGTTTTCAGTATTAAGACTCCAGGTATTGAATCTCCAACCTCTTGAAGTAAAGCTTTAGACTTGATATTGGTCGGATTTAAATTTGATGCTTCTAAGATCACATCATCACGAATTTCCATCAATTCTTAGACAGTCCGTGGATCAATTTCCAATTTAGATTACAGGTTTTATCACTGGTTCGCGGGCTTAGTATCAATTTGCCTCATCAACTACCTGCCGAGCCACTATGAAAGTCATTGCATCATGACAGGAGTGGCCTAAGCGCCTAAACTACTGTGTCCTCCCGAGACAAGGTTGCCGCTCCCCGGATCGAATTCAATGGCACAAGCACAAGCGACACTCATTAATTATTAAGCCATCTTTAAGTTTTAATTCATTTAGGATGCCTATCCTGACATACAATACACAAGTTACTGCATACCTTTTATATGAAATCCAAATAGAGTCAAAGCTCTTTTAGAAGATATACCAGATATCCATCTCTATTTAAGAATTAAACTCATATAAGAAATTAAATTAATTATCCATTACATCAAACTTTTATTAAATGCTTATTTGATCATACATTAATTAGGAACACCACTATGGTTACGAAGATTGCCCTGCTAAACAGTTCTTCTTTATTTGTCAAAGTATTTCTTTTCACTTTGTTTATACTATTTTATTACAACAACATCATAAAAACATCATTTTCCAAACAAACACACATTTGAAACAACATACTCCCAGTGCTATTCATAGTTTATCCCAACTCAATATTCGAAGCTAATTATAATTTATTAAGCCTATGTTATCTTAACTTAGCCAAACTGATTGGAGTCAATCATTTAATTCAATTACTATGTCAGTCAAGGTGATTAAACTTAATCATTCTAATTCATTTCAACTCATTATAACTTATGAAGTTAAGTTTAACTTAAGTTTATTAACTAAGTTCATTTTATATCTAACTTCCACATTTACTTCATTTATTTATTAAATCTGTAAATCCACTAAACTCTTGCTTAATTATATCATTTAACAATATAACATATCAACTATTATTCATCTACTTCATATTATTTTATGTTATTTTTATTTTTGAACAGTACCAGGAGACAGATCACACCCGTGATGGGGGCCGTGATCGTCATCACTGGCCTTATCATGCCTGTGACGGAGCCCGTGATCACCAATACGGCCTTTGTCACGGTTGTGAGCTAGGTTGTTTCCTTTGAAAATTCTTATCAAAGGAGATCACGCGTTTTGTAACAGCCATGATCTAGGTTGTGATGTTCATCACTTGCATTATAATTCTTATTACCATGCTTTAACTTTTGATAAGAGGAGATTGCGGTTCTTGTCACGCCCATAGTTACCCTTGATTTTCATTTCCACATGCATCATAGGTTGTATTATAGTCATGATGAACAGAAGGAACATCTCACTTTTTTCCTTTGTCTTTTACACTAATTTTAACCACTTTTCTTCCACATACATCTAACACTTAGCCTACACATCATGCACATATTTAGGTTTTAGCATATATGTGTATATATTACTAATTTATCTTTGCCATCACAAATTCTACCTATATCCAGTCCCAATACAACATTGACATACATAAACAACAATCAAAAATAAGAAAATAAACAAACTTACATATTGATGAGCTTAATTAACATGGACTTTATTTCTACTACTTTTCCTTAGTTTTGTGCTCTTCATGTATGCTTTTTATCTTCTATATTGTTTTCTAACTTTGATTTATACGATGATCTTGTTGGAATTGAGATTTACATTTAGATTTTGAGAAAGCAAAGAAAAATATTTGTACAACTTTTTTTTTTTAAAGAGTAATGAATAAGTAATAATCTCCAAAATCTCCTTAAATTTATTATTATTCCAAATGATAAGAGTTATTGTGATGGTGAGAGAGGGAGATGGATAAAACAAATTTAATTTGAAAAAAAAATAGAAGTTGAATAATAATAAATAATTGAGATGAATAAAAGTAAATGAGTTAGTAATTTATAATAATAGCCTTATAATATGTCGATGAATTTATGTGGCAATAATAAAGGTTAACATGTTTGTGAAGTATATTTTATGTTCCATTTATTAAAAAGATATTTTTAATTTTGATTAAAATAATATTAATATTCAAACTTTACTCAGCCTTAATCACCATTAATACTCAATTTAAACAAACTTACCAATATAAACATTATGAAACTCAAGTAAACATTATGAATCTCAAGATGACATGATAAACTAATGAATACTTGAGGTTGAACTTGACTTAGATTATTCTTGAGTTGAGTTTGTGTAAATATTGGGTTGACCATATAATTTGTAAATCAAATTGGTCATTTATGCTCCTAGGCTTATCTTTTGATATTAGTAAATTAGATTATAATTACATACTAAATCCTACATTCACTTTTGATGCGATCCTGTGAACTTGAGGTATAGAAACCCAAGATCCAAGCAATCAAAAAAGTAATTCGACCCGAGATCGTCTTGAAACAAGTAACTGAATAGAATGTGACACTAATCAAACTTATCGATTAAAATTGACCCTATCAAAATTCAAAACCCGATCCCAACTAAACCCATCAATTGGAACCAAAGTTATCACAAAAGGAATTTGACCCTAATCAAACAAAGTTATAAAAAAAACAAGGCTCTTATCACAAGAACCAAAAGAAACTCTCACACTGGAGAAATCTCTCAAGAGAAAATTCATTCAACTGAGAATAGATATCTAATTGTATCAATACATGGGTTCATATAGGCTTCAAAATAGCCTTTGAAAACAAACAAACAAACAAAGAAAATTGAAAAGTCACTTCAGACAAGGATAAGCCGGCCAAAGGCTGGCGGCTTATATAGCAAAGGCCGGTGGCCTTTAATACAAACACAGGTGGTGTTGACATTAGCTTTGAAAACTTCGATTTTGATTGTTTTGTAAGCCAGCTTTATGTTAGCAGCTTACCCATAAAAAGGCCGGTGGTGTAGTCACTGGTGTACAGATCCATAGACAAAGGCTGGTGTTTCTCCAATTTCAGCTAGCATCCTTTGTCTTCTACACTTGTTTCCAACATATTGATGAGCTTGATACTTGTGTTGGAGTCTTGTTGAACATCTTCGTTCACTTGAATCTCTATAATTACTCCATATAAAGCTTCATTCATCTGCTTTGATTGTGTTCTAGTCTTTATGTGTTTCTTGAAATTCCAACTCTCTTTGAAAAAACTTTAATCTCTCTTAACGATCTCCTCTGATTCTCATCATTCCCTCCTTCTTTGAAAAGATTCACCCTCAAATCTTCGACATCTTTGAAATCAATGGAAATGGATCATCTTCTCTTGGAAATTTCTTCTTCTTGCTTGGAAGTTCCTTCTTACACTTGTGCATCCAATGTTTGGTTCATTTGCAATTTCCTTTACGGCAAATAGTGCAAGAACATCTTTTTGAGGGGAGTTCCATCTGGAATTTTCTTAAACTCCTACAACAAGAATATATCTACACTAGGGATAGAACGGTTTAGGTCATTAGTATAAAAATATTCTTCCTTGTACATGGGTACAAGTGCTTGTTGTTCTTTATGTTCATCTTCATTAACTTGCACTTTCAAAGCACCTTGAATTGCCAAAGACTCCTCTTGACTATCATCTGTTAATGTTGGCATAGGATCTTCATTTTCTTGCCTACTTTTTATAGCAATCTCATTCTTGACACCACTTTCTTTTTCATCTTTATTTTCAATTATTCCTTCTTTCTCTCTCTCTCTCTCTCTCTCTCTCTGTCTCTCTTTTGATCTCTAAATCTTTTCATCTTTCCTTTCACATTCACACTCTTTTGTTCCTCCTTAGATTTAGATATGGTCTTATCCTCCTTTTCTGACGCAAGCTTGAGGGGGTTGAATCTCAATCTAAATTTTTAGGATTTTCCAATAGAAATGATATGGATAAAATTATTATTCAATAGAATCCATAAATAATAAAATTAAACTGGTTTGTGATTAGATTATAGAACGATAGGAACTATGATCTATAAATTAATCATGATGTTAAAAGAATCAGAAGACTCTAATAACATAGTTCACCACGATTTTATATGACACAAGAATTGATAAGAACTCAAGAATAAAGAGAATCAAAACTCAATATTCAAAATCGCCACAAAAGGTTTCACACTACTCTCAAATATCTTAAAAGATATCATAAAAACTTCTCTATCTTGAGTGTTTACTAGCCTTTAGGCTTACTAGCCTTTAGGCTTATTACAAAGTAGTTACGTAACTGAAAAAATACAATTGTTATAGTTACATAACTGCTAACATAACTGAAAAACCATAAATATAGCAATTATGTAACTAAAAAACATAATTGTAAATAATTCCTACTTTAATAAAAGCAAAGAAATTTAAAAAGACATCAAAACAATTAAAGGCTGGTATACAAGGCTTCACGCTTTAATCTTTTGTGTTGGCCTTGAATTTGCTTTCCTTTCCAATGATTTCGGGCTTGTTGATTCCTATCATTTTCTCTCTAATTTGTTTTTTAAGAATTCTTGGAAACCAAATTTGATATGGATACAAGATTACCATTTTGTTTATGAACAATCTTTTTACCTTTCCAAGAACCATTCATGCCAAAATCAAAATTCTCTTCCTCCTCCTGTTTATCCATATGCCTTTTGGATGATTTAGGCTTGGATGAAAATTCAAGATCATCTAATCTCCTATTCGACTGATCAAATCCATCTTGGAAAACCTTCATCATCAACTTCATATTACTTCTAGTTATTTTTTACCACTACTCATTTTTTTTAACATATTTTTGTTCTTCTTCAAATCCAAATTAGGCCCTACAAACACAATTTTTTGTTTCACACAAATTTTCTTTTTTCTTTTTTCTCTACAAATCAAACAACCAACAATTAAAAAATAAAGGATATGATTACTCGTTCAAGAATCCAAAAGCTCTGATACCAAATAACGTGATCCCACGAACCCTGAGTATAGAAACCAAAGACCCAAGTGATCTATGCAATTCGACTCGATGATCATCTTGAAACAAGTAGCAGGATAGGAACGTGACCCTAATCAAACCTGTCGATTATAACCAACATGATCAAAATTCGAAACCCGATCCTAACCAAACATGTCGACAAGAACTAAAGTTATCACAAGAGGAACTTAATCCTAATCAAGCATGTTGATTAAAACCAAAATTATCAAACAAACAAGGTTTTTATCACAAGAACCAAAAGAAACTCTCTCACTGGAGAAATCTCTCAAGAGAAAATTCATTCAACTGATAATAGATATCTGATTGTATCAACACATGGATTTATATAGGCTTCAAAATAGCCTTTGAAAACAAACAAACAAAGAAAATACAAAGAAAACTGAAAAGTCACTTTGGATAAAGATAGACTGGCCAAAGGTTTGCGACTTATATAGCCAAGGCTAGCGGCCTTTAATATAAACACAGGCAGCATTCTCATCGGCTCTGAAAAATTTGATTCTGATTGTTTTGTAAGCCAACTCTATGCCGACGGCTTACCCCATAAAGACCAGCGATGCACTTTAGAAGGTTGGCAATGTACTCACTGGTGTACAGATCCGCAGACAACGGTTGGTGTTTCTCCAATTTTAGCTAGCATCCTTTGTCTTCTACACTTGTTTCCAACATATTGATGAGTTTGATACTTGTGTTGGAGTCTTATCGAACATCTTCATTGAATCTCTATAATTACTCCATATAAAGCTTCATTCATCCACTTTAATTTTGTTCGAATCTTTACGTGTTTCTTGAAATTCCAACTCTCTTTGAAAAACTTTAATCTTTCTTGACGATGTCTTTTGATTCTCATCAACTTTAAATATTAGATATATCATATAATTTAAGGTTATATAATACAAAAATGGATAACTTCAATAAAGAAATTGTAATGACCAAGACCGAGATGAGGGAAAAGGTGGAACCTCCAACATCCTCTGGCACTAGCGTCCAGTCAACATGCTCTGGATAAATATATGAAATCAAACAAAAACGCTATCACAAGCACATCCCTCGTCCAACCCCACAACAACCCTTCCAAAAAAAAAGAAAAGGTTATTTAATATAAAATACCATTATTTTTGCGACTGCATGTCCAAATGCCAGCTCCAATAATTAACAGTAACTTTATCACACCCGAAACCGTCAAGGCATTCTCCTGTTCACTATCTTCACCCACTTCCGCTTGGCACTAGTACTACTTAAAAGTGCTGCTTGAGATTGAGATCTACGCTCTCTCTGTCTCTCTCTCTCTCTCTGCTGCCTGCTGCTCCTCTCTGTCAAGTAATCTCTTTGTTCATTATTTAATGTATATATATTGATAATTGGACTAGTGCTTTTAGTTGTTACCACTTTCCTGGTGCCTCTTTTCCTTGCTGGGTGTTTGATCCATGGTTTGAATTGTTTGAGGGCAGATAAAGTAGCAGTGTAGCACATAGGGCACTTCTTTTGTATGATTTCCTTTGCTGCTTTCCTATGATGTCTATGTTGACATGTTTTGGCTTTTGATAAGTAGGTTTTCTGGAGTAAATGACATGCTTGGCAGGAAATTTTCAATCGAAGATCGACTCACTTCTGAATATAGATTAAATGCATTCTTTGTTGTCATAATGGCTTCATTTTCTTTTGTGTCAACGTAATTGCTTCTTTTATTTGATACCGTGGCAGTTCTTCCTCTGTAAAACCATTTCATGCGCATAACTTTGTCGAAGAGTCGTCATCTTTTCCTTTTTCTTTTTTCTCTTTTGTTTTTTATTTTTCCTTTTTTGGTTGGGCGTGGGGGTGGGTGCCGGGGGAAAAAGAAAATGCTTGTCATATTTTTTCACTTTATGCACCGTAATTTACTACTATGAAATTATTAAAGAAGGCAAAAAAAAAAAAAGAAAAGGCAAAACGTTGATTGTGGGTGTAGAATTGTTACATATAGTGGTGAAATGACGACATTTAGGTATTTGGAGTGTTGATAAATTCTTGGAACGTTCGTTTTCTTAGCTCCTCTTTCATAGACTTCATCCCCGTGCCATTACTACAGCTGTGAGTAAGTCTGATGGACGAGATGAAGACGCTTGAATGCAGTTTTTGCATCACCACCGGTAGCTATATCAGCTTGATAATAGGTTTTTCCTATGTGGTTTTGTTCTAGATTGATCCTTAGAACAATAGGATGATGGAAGAGATAAAGTGATATGTGTCATACCATAAAGCATTAAATTTAACTTAGTAAAGATGAATTTGGATGACCAGATAAGAAAGGTAGAACTGTTCATTGATAAATAAATTTTCTGATGTAATTTTATATTTTTTCACCTGGATTAATATTCTTCTTCTTTTTTTCTTCCACACCACCCCGTGTCCCCAACCCCCACACCCCCCCACCCCACCCCCGCGCGCCCCCCGGGGCATACTTTCTGCATATTTAACTATCTTACTTGCCATAGAGTACATCCATCAAAGAATTATTATTATTTTTAGGTTAAATTCAAAGAATTATTATTGCTTGGTGCTAAATCAGATTTTATTACTTATAATGTGTATTTTTGTCAAGTCATCTGGTATTGTAATTTGGTTATGCTAAGGTGGAGCCCTTTTGCAGATATGGATTGCAATTCAGTTCCAAGTTTGTTTCCATTACATCGCTGCAAGACGCTTCACCTGGTCAGTATCGAGTTTATATTAGTTAGAGATTAGACTAAGTCGATTGCAGGCTTGAAGCTGCTGCATTTGCTTTGAGGAACTTTCAGAGATTGCCCTCTTTGTTGGATTTTGCTCAGAAATAAAGGAAATGTGGTCTTATACAACCATCCATTCAGGTCAGGCATGCACAAGGAATTCACAATGTTGATGGAGATAGGAACTACAAAGCATTCCTGAAACCTGAATATTTTGATGCCCATCTTACTCCACGCTCGGGTGGCAACAGGTAGTTGCTTGCATTTGGAAAATTTTTCTACATTGCAGAAATTTCAGCATGTGGTGTTTTGTCAAGTTCCTATCCATGTCTTAACTTTACTGATTTGAAGTCTGTGAGCTTTTGACAATTAGCTCTGCATCATTCAGAGCAACCATTGACAAGGATGATGCAATTATGAGGGTAATTATTAGTGTTGACATTACAAATGAGAACACAGTTGCAAATTAGTTGTTGCTATGATTCATTTTTAGAAATTTTTCTCAAGTGAAGCATATTTAACTTGAAGGTAAATTACACCAAAAGGTCACAATGTCTGGAAGTTAGTTCATTTGAGACCACAATATTTCAAATGGTTAAAAATATGTCACAATGTTTGGAGAAGTGAGTCAATTGAGGTCTCTGTTGACATGTGTCACAACACGATAGATTTCATATATTTAATTAGAACTCTAGAAAAGTTGTCACGTTATGGCACATGTCAACGGAGACCTTAATTGACCCATTTTTCTAAATATCATAATCTCTTTTTAACCATTTAAAACGTTATGACCTTAGATAAACTTAACCCTAAATATTGTAATATTGTGGTGTAATTTACCTATTTAAAAACTGAATTCAGCTTGAAACTTCCTACTAGCACCAATTCACCTCAAACTTTTTCTAATTTTAGATTTTAAACTTAATTTTTGTTCAATTAAAATGGCCAACAGCAATTATGCAATGGGCCCAGATTGGTCCAGTCACACAGCAGGATTTAGCTATTGTGGATTTAGGGTTGTGGAATTAGGTTTTCTGATGGCTTGCTAATGGAGAACTTCAAATTTTTTACATTATCAGCTACATCTAGAATACTTTCAATTAATTTATGAATAACTTTTATCTTGATAGTAGATGCATATTTGTAGAAGCTTCTAAATTTCTATTTTCCCTAAATAAAAGATAACTATCACTAAATAAAGGATAATATAATTTTAACAATATCTTTTAAATGAACAGAATATGAAATAATAGATATTCAGTATTCTATTTGAAAGATAATCATAGGTATCTCTACAATTACTCCCATTGTGGGGAATGAGCTTGAAAATAATCATAGGTATCTCTACAATTACTCCCATTGTGGGGAATGAGCTTGTCCTCAAGCTTTAGCTACCAAGGTTCTTGAAAACACCAGAGCATTCATTTGGTTCATTTAGTCAATTGGGCTGTGCCAGCTCCAATGCAAATATCTCACATTGATGCCCTAGGAAGCAAGTCTCTTTATAGTTCAAAGTTTGAAACACAAATTCTTCGCCCATCATCTAATCATCTGCTTGAATTAAATTGCTTGAGAATAGATTCATGGGCCTATTGTTTAGGCTTCTCAACCCATGATTACAAATTCCAGGCGGCAATCAACTTACAAAGAACTAGGAACAATGACTATGCCCCCTATAAGGAACTATGACCTAATTAAGTTATCCCTTAAGGGAAGAGTTAGCAACTTCGGAGGCAATCTATGAGAACGTGCAGTGAGAACTATATTAGTTGTGTCACTGTTTGCATAACACTCATCTGATGTTGCATTAAAGAAATAATGGCCAGTAGATTCTTCTTGAAGGTTCTAGCTAAACTCGTTGTGGTCTCTTAGTTTGGTGGACCAGATTTCCACTTCAATTCTAAGCTTAGACAAACTTGCTGTGCAAAGGGAAACATGTTGCTGAAGAGTTCTAGGGGCTTCTGTGCTAGTAATGATTAAAATTAATTCAAGTAGTTTTCCATGTCCCTGATAGTTTAGTTTGACCAAGTTTAAAAGTGGATTTCTACACAAGGGTAATGTGGTAGATTCTTGCCAACTTAGAGTTGGGTGTACTAGCTCCAATATATAGAACCACAATTATGCTTCCCTATCAAGTGGAAGGAAGCTAGGCCAACTTTGCCTTGCTCTGCTTGCTTTGATTTTGGAAAGATTGTAACATAGCTATTCATCTACCCTAATGGGTCATTTGAATCGTAAAAGTTAGACAATTGTACTTCTCTATAATGCCAAATCATATAATCATTGCCCTGATTAGGTTGAATAACATAGTCAAAATGGCGTCTAACCTTGATAATGCTCTGGATGTGGGTTGGCGAGAATATTACATGTATAGTATACTTTAAAAAAAAAATTCCACAAAACCAAACTATGGGGGAAAAAGAAAATTACATTAATAATAAAGGTACCATACAATTTTTTTTTTTTTTTTAAATTGTATGTGTATTGCAAGTTGGATGTGCGATGCATTTTAGACTTGTATCGCACCTCTAACGAGTGATACACATATAATTATACGTGTATCGCTCGTTGGACGTGCTATGCAGCTCCAAACCATATCACACAACCAACGTGAGGCTTCTAAAAGTTTTTTACGTTTAAGTTACTATATCTCTACTTGAAGATGCGATACCAATAGAAATATTTGTATCTCCACTCTAAGATGCGATATAGCAACATTAATTTGGTATGTTTTTGGTACAATTTGTGTTTGTGTATTTTTTTTTTAAACAACCTTAGACATTTGTTCCACCCTGGGTTGAGGCTGGTAAGATAATGGTGTAAAAGGTGGAAGCTTGATGAACCTCCAACAAACATGTTTCTGATCAATGCATGTTAAAAATATGCTGGTAGATGCCCTGAAAAGCTGCATGATGTGGCTAGTGATTGAGTTTAGTAGTGGGTTCATGTGCTCCATGTCTGGGTGTAGGTATGGTTTGGTTAAGGGGATGCTTGTGTAGCTGAAGAGTGTGCATTGGATTGCAAGCAGGGGAACCTGATCTAGTTTGTGTGTGTCCAAGTAGATGATTGGGTTGGGTGAGCAAAGGGTTGAGCGAGTTGCTTGCATCAGCTACCTTTTGGGATCTAATCACCTGGTCATAGGTTTTATGCATATTGGGTGCTGTTGGATTGGATTGTGGTGGCCTGATTCAAAGCCTTTGTTCCAAGTAACTGGAGTGGTGCTGATTATTTGTGGTTGCATGATCTCTTGGTCTTCCCCCTTAGCTTAGGGTTAGCATGGTTGCCACAGCTTCAGTTACATCATTATTTGTACTATTACTATGACTGCTGTCACCTCAGATTGAATCATGGTCACGTTTTTTTAACTTGAACAGTCACCTCCCTAGGTGCAAATCAAAGGCATGAGCTCTTTCTGATCACTTTTTGTCTCATTTCTGTCTCTTTCTCTCTCCAGTCAATCATTCTCTCTCTCTTTTGTGCTTTGATCGAGTGTGGATTTCCTGTATCCTTTGGTGAATGTAGCTAGTAAATCTTTCAGGTATGGTAAATCCCATGATAGATGGATAATGTTATTATCGGTCTACATTTAGGATCTACTGAGATGGTGTGATTTAATTATGACTGATATAGGGATTTGAGGGTTTATTAAGAGAGAGCTCTCCAATCTTTAATACTACTGGCTACTCCTAAATTACTTTAGTCTAATTTATGATCAACCCTGCTTGTAATATTATTGACTAAGTAGCATATTCATACAAGCCTCCTAATCACTGAGTTCCCTAAATAAAAGATAAAAGCCAGCATATGAATTCAGTAATATATCCTAAATGCATAACATATAGAATAACAAATATTTAGTTTCCTATTCTAAATAACAAACTGGTGCATAACCATAAATTGGACATGTCATTTGAAGTGGTGCATACTTGTCAAAGTCTCATTTGACAAATTATTTAAAACAAAAAAAAAAAAAAAAGAAAAGAAAAAAAGGAAGTATGTTTGAAAATTTCTGGAAGTTTGAATATTTTTGCTAATGAATCATTCTGTCTTCTGGAACATCCTGTATGTTTTCTATCACTTATTAAGAGCATCTGCTTGAAAAGAAGATCTAATTTAGATATTATTTCACGTTTAACCATCGTATAAAAAAAATTAGACAAATACAATTTGCATAAAAAAAATTACTAATATACCATCGCTCATGCGATATAGGTTTTTTATTTGTATCACATGTTGAATGTGTGATACACATATAGTAATGTATCCCGCGTTCAATGTGCGATACACGTATAATTAGTGTATCGGTTGTTCATTATGCGATATTGCTATTTTTATAGCTTTTTGTCCGTACTGTTGTTATATCTCTTCTTCAACATGTGATACATATTAAAAGTTTTGTATTTCTTGTCCAACATGCGATATAGAGATTATTTCATGTTTAACTATCTTTTAAAAAAAATTACATAAAGACAAGTTGGATAAAAATAATTGCATAATTACCATGCTATATCGTATGTTCAAGGTTCTTTTGTGTATCACATATAATTATTCAACGTGTATCACATGACCAACATGCGATACACATTCAAACCCATATCTCTCCTCTAATATGTGACACAGCTATTTTTGTAAGATTGACTCACTACTGTCGCTATATCTCTTCTCTAATATGTGATATAGAGGTGTTAATTTGGTAATTTTTTTTCCACAATTTATACTTTTGTTTTGTTTTTTTTTTTCCCCGCAAAAATGGTAGGTTTGTCTTTCATCCTCTAATTTAGATGGTGAAGTAATTGTGAACCATAGCATTGATTGCTAAAAGTTTTTAGATGGGTCAGTTATTGAAGGAAATCTGACATTTACTTTATCAAAGAATTGAAGCTTTTTGTTCATTCTTCTTTCCCTTGTAATTCTGAGCTAGATTTGAATATTTAATCTAAAGACATGATTTACTTCATATATGTGTTGTCTAGGTTGATAATCTGAAGAAGCATGTTCATGCATGTGGACTTTTTGGGAGAATTGATCTAGTCATCACATCACCTTTGATGAGGTATAGCTTAAGTGTGTTGTTGATTTATTTGGCTTGAAGATGAGGGAAGTCTCTACTTGCTTCTTTATTACTTTTGCATCCAAATGAGCATAATCTTAAATTATCAGCTTAGATGGAGTGGCCCTATTCAGCCCTATCTCAGAGTACCAACCTAAAATAATAGCTACTTTAGTTTTCATATATATGGCAATGAAATTTTCAACAGTTTATGTATAAGGCAGAATTGTGATTGCATGCGTTATTCGGAGGATATGAATTTGGTAGTTATCTTCATGTTTATAATGTAGTATCATGCAACTGATATTGCCTTTGAGGTAATTTTGTTCTCTTGAATATTGTCATCATGACACTGTAGGACTTTGCAGACAGCTGTTGGAGCATTTGGTGGTGAATGTTACACTGACAGAACAGATGTATTGCCATTAATGGTAGCAAATGCAGGGAACAGCAATCACCCTGCCATTTCAAGTTTGAACTGCCCACCAATTATTGCTGTAGAACTTTGTCGAGAGCATTTGGTAAGATTCCAACTTCCATCTTATTGCATTTTATGCTAGTTGAGTTGAATAAAAGAGATGAAATCTATATGAATAAATAAAGTCCTACGGGGCTAATTCTCATAAAAATGCAAATTTAAAGACCAAGTCTAAATATTTGTTATTGACACTTATTAATTGCACCTAGCAAACATCCAATTATTGTTGAAAAAGAAGTAAAAGAAAATGGCACTAAGGTTCTCACAACACACACACACACACACATGTTTATATATTATATAATGTGTCTGTCATTTTAAAGGGAATCACATTCGAGTACTTGCATCTGCACTAAGAAATATTTGCTGCCATTGGCCAAAAACATCAAAACAGCTTTAACTTATTTAGTTTGGTTAAGATTGGCAAAAGAAAAGTTACCTGTTTGATCAGCAGATTTTTAGTAAGATAGCAATTTATTGAATAGGAGACCTTTGTATTTTCGTGGTCCACTAACTCTACATTCAAGCTTGGGGCCCACATGCTAAATACTAGTCAGTAATAACTCTCCTATGTTAATCATAATGATGTTCTGAGGTAGGCTACACTCTCAGATAATTCTATTGTTTTTTCACTTCTAATATCTCCCCCCTGCATGAACTTAACAGACCAAGACAGAAAACTCTTGTCTATTCATTTCTATACTAAGTACAGAAATGCATAGCAAGTAAAAATGTGATGATGATCCGTGGCTCATATCCTAAAACTTCCTGAAAGAGTTGCATCTGAAGTGATTCCTCAGTTTCTTGGTGTTGAACTAAGTGAAGTTATGGTGAATAACTAAACAGAATAGATCTCAGTAAACTCTGATCGCATGATAATTTTCTTATTGAGCTAGTGGGTTGTCTTCTCACTTTCTTTCCTCTTAAGATCAATCGATCCCAACCAATTTCACCTAGATACAAACCCATACCCTGGTTCTACGTGCTTGAAAAAGAAAAGATGGAGGGAAAATTCAAATTTTTTGCGTTTACACGAAATTATATTGGATAGAACCTTCCTTCCTGCTGTAAAATATTGTTTTATAGACAAAACATTGCTCAGAAATTACCAAAATTCATGATCCAAGCTCCTTAGAGAGAAAAAAGATAGGATATCTAAAGCTTGAAGTTGATGGATTATTGCAGTGGCATTGGAGGGAATTAATAGAAAGAAGGGAGTTTTTTTTTAATATTGCTTTTTCTCTATATAGGAATGTGATATTTGTTGGATGGAGAATCAACTATAGCATTCTGGTTACATGAAAGAAAGTGCATTTAAACTTTCTTGTACAACTCATTGTCTATGAGTTATACGAGTGATTGCTTATGCTAACTTCAGTTCCACAGCCATTTTATTTAAAAATTCAAACTTGTAGTTTTGGTATGAGTTTTACAATTATTACTTAATGCTTCTCTGACTTGTGGATTAATGCTTTTTCTGAAGCATATCAAGTTAATGGATTAATTAAATGGCATTTAAAGACTCATGGTCTCATATTGAAATCAACTTCACAACCATTTTATCCAAAAAAAGAAAAAATTGATCTAAAAGTTCAAGTTTGTAAATTTGGCATGAGCTTTATAAATATTACTTAACAATGTAGCCTTTACTAGTTAGTGGTAAAGTTGATAAAAACTAATTTAATGGTATCATTTTGGTCTCAACTTTGATGCATGGCAACTGTAAGTTTTGCTATTATTTTTCTAGCTCTAATTTACTGCTACTTCCACATTTATCTAAATTATGTGTTGTGTAAAAAGCCATCAGCCTTCCCCATCCATTATTATCATTACATGTCCCGATGGTTGTCAGAATCATGTAAAGTTTTTCGCTAGTGATAATAAAAATAAAAAGCTTAAAAAAAATTTTCCCCCTTTGGGTCCTGGATTCTTGAATCCTTCTATTATCCTTAATCATAAACAAGATAAGATAGGCATAAGCATACAGGTTTCTTACATTCATTATCCTTTCTTTAGATTCTTCTACCATTAATGTCCCTTTAATTTCAAAAGGGAAAAAGTTACATACACAGAGAATAACTGTTTAGAGATGAGTATGAAACTCTTCAGTTGTTCAAATAAGGGACGAGCATTATGTGATATGTTGCGATTGGAGGACATTGTTATTCCTTTAGACTTATGCCATTTGTTGTGCTCATGTGTCACATTAAGTAACTATTGTTCATGTCATTTTTTTCCTAGGTGAAACTGATGTTTATGGTTATTTTAAAAAGAAATTACAAAAATATTTATTACAAAAAAAGTTACCAGATTATGAATGCAATATCACATTTGTTACATGCAATACTACTTTGCATGTGGGTCGCATGTGTTAAATGCGATATAACAATTAGTACTTTACTATATCAAATTTAATATATGCGATGTGCATTGAAAATGTAGTATCACATGTATTAATGTGATACAACAATGATACTTATATAATTTTTATTTGTCTAGTTGATATTTGTGTATTGTTTTTTTTCTAACACATTGGTAAACGAGAATAATTTCCATTCTTTGTTTCTCTTTTCTGTACTTCTCCCCTTTCTCTTCTTTTCTCTTAATTCTAAAAAGCCAAATCCAATTACTCAACTCCAACTCATGAAATGAAAACTTGTCATTGTGCCTCAAAAACCTTTCTTACTCATTATGTGTTCACATTACAAACAAGAACATCTAGGATAGCATGATGGTCTATGATGGAATAGCCCAAGGACCTATTCATGTTTTTCTTAGAGTAGGAAATGAACCTGGGTTGCTCACATTTTGAATAGATCGACAGTTACACATATCATCAATTTGGCTAATGTGAATTGCATTCTATTTTATTTTCTTAGGATGTGCAAGGAATTAAAAATAAAAAGATGGAAAAAGGAAAGTTAAAACTTTTGCAATTAATTTTCTTACCACGCAAATCTCAAAACCAAATAGAACCATGCAGACAAAAAACTAGAAGTTTGTCCTTAAACTTAACAACCATGTAATTGGCCCAATTTTTCTTTTAATAAGGTCGGAAATAAATAACAATTCCTCTAGTTTATGATTAAGGATATTTTTTGAAAAAATAGCAATTCCTTTGGTAAAAAGCAAGGAATAGAGATTCTTTGTTTATTTCACATTATATGACATAGACATTCTAGTAGGGATCGGGATGAGTTTGATCTAGAATTGAGGATAACTCTTCATGAGTCTAGGGGAAATGATCCCCATGCCACTAATGTTATTGGTTCAATGGTTCCAAACCAATCTATTTAGCATTAGTGAATTGCATTCGATGAGCACGTCGTCGTTGGAGAATTGTGGGCACGGTGGAGATCACGAGCATTGTCATCCCTATGATGCTAACTGTGACATACCTAACTACAGCCACGATTTGCTGGAAGAAAGGAGAAAATTTGAGGTCAAGGAGACGGTCGTGATCCATAGCGTGATTGCACACTCTATTTCCGAAGTTTAATATTACCTTTTTTTTATTTGTTTGACTTTTTATGTTCTGTATTTGCCTTTACCCAACTTATGGAAGTATATAAGGATCCTTAGGTTATGTATTGGTAGCTTGAACCTTTTTTTGTCATTAATTGAGATCAATTTCCTTATTGGCTTGCTTGAATTGTTTGCAAAAGCTATTGAATAATATTGAGTTTTTCCTCACAATAATTCTCTGTTGTTTCTTTTGATCGTGCATCATATTGATTAAGTAAAACAACTAATTCGATTTTTTTCTTGGTGCGTCACATCACGGATAGATCATTCATACTTTTAACTTTTCTGTTTTATATAAATTAAAAACCCTAAAACTTATATTAAATCTTGATGATTTCGTTGTGTAATTCTAACACGGATCTTATCGTATCACATTCCTTATGATATAATTTTTTTATAAACCAAATGAAAGAACAATTATTTTATAGTAATAAAGGTATAATGCCAATTTTATTCTAGTAAACAAATACAATGTAAGTCTCTCATCCATGGAATAGGTTGCAAACATATCACAGTACCAAAAATACGAAGTGTTATCCTCTAACATGATATCCTAGGCTTATCAATGATGAAACTTGAGAAAAGCACTAAGGAATACATAGGAACCCAGTCTTATAAAGGGTTCATATTTATTATTATTCCACTATAGAAGCAGTAAAGAAAAATTTTAGCCAAAAACAAGGGTTCCTATGAAAAAGTGCAAAGTTTACACTTTAACAGATATTATCCAACAGATTTAGGTCTGAGGCAAGAGATGGTTGAAGTTTTGTTGGTTTGGGTTCAAAATGGTGGTGCTTTGGAGTATGCATGAGGTTCTTATTCTTAGAGTTAGATTTTTTGGTTTTAGGTTAATTACAAACATGTGACTTGTGTTTTGATCAATTTGCAAACATATGACCCATGTTATCTTTCTTGACAATCAGGTGACCCGGATTTCATTCAAAAGTGTCAATATTATTTAATGATTTTAGAATGACATGTGTTAATATTTTATTGGTCATAAAAATTAATTTTACATTTTTTTTAATTTTCTAATTTTCAAAAAATAATTTTTAATATTTTATTTATTTAATTTTCTTTATTATTATTTTTAGTACATTAATTTTTTTTTTAAATCAATAAGACTTTAACATATTCCTCTAATAGTAATTAATAACATCGATATTTTTTTATAAAACTCGGGTCACCTAATTATCAAAAAATATAACACAGGTCATGTGTTTGCAAATTGCTCAAAACACGGTCATGTTTTTATAAT
The DNA here is from genome assembly GCA_024138025.1 of Combretum micranthum. Taxonomy (NCBI): domain Eukaryota; kingdom Viridiplantae; phylum Streptophyta; class Magnoliopsida; order Myrtales; family Combretaceae; genus Combretum; species Combretum micranthum. The sequence goes on from JAMXBD010000051.1 coordinate 2,327,400, forward strand.
CAACTCTTTGGCTTTTTAGGAGGAGAGAGATAAAGAGAAGAGAGTTGAAAAGAACAAAACAACAAGAAGGAAGAAAAAATTGACTTGGATGCTGCATCAGCATCCTGATAGGCACTTTAACATGCCATATCTTCAAAATAAACAGCGTTAGTCTAGAGCACAGTGGCTTCCTCTGGTTACACCACTTTACATGTTCATTTGTTTCTTGAATTATTGAATAGTTTCATCTTCTATTTGAACTTTGTCCTAAAGATAGATCCTATGACATGTAATTTCCCCTATTTCAAAATTAACGCCTCTTTTTCTCAATTCCAGTCCAAAATTTTAATCATCTTCTCTTTGCAGATTATTTTCTTTCCCCTTTGTTCTGTTTTTTATAAGTCAAGATTAGGTTAAACTATGCAAAGTGGGTTCAATGCTATCACCAATTGGCCCAACGATCATTTCCGTGTATATACTTGTTTTTAGTTTTATCTAGTCTTGTATGCACAGAGAGATTGCTGTATTTTTATTTTTGCCACTCACAGGTACTGCTCATGTTCATACTAAGTTTCATGCATTTTGTCTTGGGAAGAAATGCACCGGAAGTCCAACATCCTTTATGCACATTTTAATTTACCTACCTATCAAAATTGTGTAGTTAGTCTTCAGTCTCTTCTTGATGCGTGTTCTAAATCTATCCTGTTAACATGACTTTCCAAAATGTGACATTTCTATAGGAAATTGTTGGCACTAAATTGATACTCTTTAAAGGTTTAAAACCTGATTGAAAAAGTAAATACAAAGTTGGCATGTTTGATGCACTATTCCCTCTGGACTGTTAGGATGTATTCTCTAGACCAAATCATGGACACTTCTCTAAATGCTGAGATCCCACATTCAAATGTCAGTATAAATTTGTCTTTTTGAATAATTTAGCTCTTTAATGGTTAATATCTTCAGATCCTATTAATCCCAATTAGCACATTTAATTTGCTTGTATTAACAAATTCTCATTCCATCTCCAAGGGTTGGTCCAGTGGTTAGGGCCTAAGACATATCATGACAATTTGTATGAGGTCATTTTTTGGGATACCTACATAGTGCAAGCTATTCTTACCTGGTGCGTAGGACTTGTAGGGTGGTTCATATGTCTAGAGGTAGCTGGTCCTAATACAGCCGTGCCTCTCTGTCCCAAAAAAGAAAAAAAAAAAAAAGAATCATTCAATTTATTTTCTGACCCATATTTAAATATATATATATATATATATTTAGAGAGAGAAGAGTTTTTTTTTTTTCTCTGATAATCAATGTTGGCATCTTTGTTTTAAAATTATTCATTGATGTCTTCCTTCTCATTTCTTCTTGGATGTCTTCTTTGCAGGGCGTCCATCCTTGTGATAAAAGGAGGAGCATTAGTGATTACCAGTTTCTTTTCCCAGCTGTTGATTTCTCACTGGTAACTATTAGAGCTGACATAGGGACCTTCTAGCCATGCTGACTTACTTTTCAGCAGTTCTCTTTATCTGTTTTTCCTCTCTCCTCTAAGCTTTGACAATTTTTATACATTTTTTAGATTAAAAGTGATGACGACACTTTGTGGGAGGCTGATATCAGAGAGACCAGAGAAGGACTTGCGGCCAGGGGGTTAGAATTCCTTAACTGGTCAGTGTAGATTGTTTACGTATTTGAGGCTTTGATTCCCATTGTGCTCTTGCCCAAACACATGTATGCCTATTCTGAGATGGGCTTGAATTATTGCCAAACTCCCCGTTTCTATGGATCTAGTCGGCTGGGCTATTCCAGCAGTAAGCTATGATCCCATCTATTTTTAAGACAACAACCATCTATATCTTACAATCTTAATTTAGCAAAAAACAAAAAAAACGATGAATATACAAGATAGGGAGAGTCGTATCAAAGGTCATATACTGGTTTATAGGATCCATACATGCCCAAATCCCAATGGGAACAGGTGGCTTACTGGCAAGCAGTTACCACATCTGCCCGAAACAAAATCCTATTGGTTAAACATGTCGGAAAGTATTCACCATACTTGACATTCTTCTGGCTTGTATGATGCCATCCCCCTCCTGGGGCCTAGCATTTCTGCTCCCTCCAAGAAGTAACGCTTTATAGAAAATGTTGTCGTGATACAATCCCCAAGGTTTATAAACCAATATTAAAGCTGTATTAGAGGAGAGTTTTAACTGAGGCTACTGCTCCTCTTACTCCTCTAAGTTAATGCTTGGTTTTTGCATTGACTCTATGTATATAGGTGTGTGTGGTGTACTTGTTAATAAGTTTGATGTATGTTTTAGTAAGTAGTATTTGTTTGTTGGTGTGTGGGGTGTAGTAGAAGAGGGGTATAGTAAAATCCAGGGAAGGACAATGTCAGCCTGGACACTGTAAATAAGGGAGGACACATCAGTTAAGAGAGGGGTAGTTGGACAGTCACAAAAGTGAAAAACCAAACACAAAGAGAGGTTGCAATTGTGGAGTTTGCTTCTCTGAGGTTGTTTAAGGTTGACACTATGAAGGTAAACCTAAATCTCATTTTCTCTTTAATATAAATCTTATCTTTTTTGTGATTAGATTGCTTTGAAAATCATGGTTGTATCAATTTTGGCACCCATCGTGGTGCACAAATCCACCACCACAAGGTTAAGAACGTGAAATAACAAGCGTGTGAGGTGACGAGAATGGAGTCAAGAGTTGAAAATTTAGAAAAGAACATACCGGAATCAGGGAGGAAATGCATGGAAATGTATTGGAATTTCAGCAGCAAATTTCTTCCGTAGATCAAAATGTGAAATCTTTTGAAAAAAATTTGTCATACATGCAAAATATGCTTCAAGATCTTCGGAATGATAGATAGAGGGTTGAAAAAGGGAAGAGCAAAGGGGAGACTTCAATGTAGGATTTAAGTGTTCCGGGATTTAGTCAAACAACAGCAAGTCCTCCGGTTGGTTAAAGAGGAAGAAGTAGTTAAGTTGGATGACCAAGTGAATGATGAGGAGTATCGCTTGCATGCTGCAAATGTGAATTTACTGCTATTTGAAGGCTTTGATCCAATACAATGGATAACATTAGTTGACAGTATTTTGACATCTATGGAACCATTTTGATCCTAGAGTTTCTGTTGCTCAATGTATTTGAGAGAAGCACGGTATATTGGTTTAAAATGTTGTGAAGGAGATTTCCTTGCTTAGGTTAGGAGATGCTTAAGCAGGAATTATTATCTTGCTATGGAGGACAAGTGGTTGTGAATCCTTTTGAAAGTCTTTCTACTCTTAGACAAGATTCTATCGTGTCATCATACATTACAGAATTTGAAGGCTCTAACCTCTTAAGCACTGATGATGACTGAGTTACAGTTGCTTGGATATTTTTTAGGAGAGCTCCGTGATGATATTCATTCATGTAAAAACACTTCAACCTTAAACATCAGCTGATGCCATACAACTGTTCTTGAATGTCGGAAATGAATTTGAGAGTGCAATCTTTATTTCCCAATTTTGTCGGTCTCCAGAATTTGGGAGAAATAATGGAAGTGATTATGTTGTTCCCTGGTTTTCTCCAGTATCTCGTGCATATTTTGGAACTTCTCTGGTGTATTCATCAACATCCACTTCGCATGTGACTACAAGTGATCAAACTCCATGGTGTTCAAAGGGCGAGGTTGGTTATGTGGCACTATCTACTACCATAACAACTCGAAATTTTTAAAGCACAAAAGAGAATCCTGCAGTCGGTGTAGCTTCTAATGGTGGGGGATCCAAACCTTGTCATGCAAATCATAAATGCCTTAACAAAACCCTATGATTTACAATCCTTGAAGAGGAAAGTGAAACCGTTGATGATGAGTAGGTGGCAGTCAAAGAAAGGGAACTAGCTGATTCTTTGGTGAATATATTGCGAATGGAACATACAGTTTTGAAATTATCTTTGTTGGCATTAAATGGCATAAATGGACTGGAAATACAAGTTTTTCTTTCTACCCGTACTGCTTCTATATTTATCAATAGTGGAGCTAGTTACAACTTTATTTATTCAAGGTTAGTTGAACAATTGAATTTGTTGGTAGAGGAAACTTCAGCTTTTATTGTGAAGTTGGGTGATGGGCACATTGTTAAGTCTAGTGGTGTTTATCGTGATTTGAGACCAAAAATGGGAGACATGTCCATGTTTGTTGACTGTTTTGTGTGGGAACATGGAAGGGTGGATGTAATTTTGGGAATTGCTTGGGTACAAACTCTCAGGGAAATTAAAGTCAACTAGAGAACTATGACAATGAAAATCCCTTATAAGGGAGGAGAATATATGTTAAAAAGGGGATTCAACATTGCACAAATATAATATTTCTTATAAATCATTGCATAAAGCGCTTAACTAGGAAATTTGTTGCTTATTATGGTATTTAGATATGCGTGTCCATATAGGTACACACATGTTTTTTTTGCCAAAGGTACGCACATTCAAAAAGATGAAATTGAGAAATTGGACAAAGAAATGCTTTGTGTGGGAATTATTCAGGTGAGTAGCAGTCTATTCTCAAGTTGTTATCTTAGTTAAGAAAAAATATGGCTCTTGGAGGTTTTGTGTGAATTACAAAGCTTTAAATGAGGCTAATATTCTACATAAATATCCAATTCCAATGATTGAATTATTGGATGAGTTGCGTGGAGCAAAGTTATTTTCTAAAATTGAATTGAAAGCTGGTTGTCATCAAATTCGTGTTGCATCTGATGATATTCCGAAAACAGTTTTTTGAACATCAAGGGTATTATGAATTTTGGTAATACCTTTTTGATTGACGAATGCACCTGCAACTTTTCAAGCTACCATGAATGATCTTTTTCAACCATATTTGTGAAATGTTTTGATGATATACTTGTATATAATGCAAACATGGAAAAGCATTTAATGCATTTAAAAGTTGTTTTGGAATTGTTAAGAGAGCAACAAATCATAGCTAACAAGAAAAAGTGTGCTTTTGGTCAAACAACTTTGGAATACATGGGCCATATTAGTTTGGCCAATGGGGTGGCAATGGATCCGACTAAGGTCTGTAGTGTAGTTGAGTGGCCTGTTTTGACTCCTATTAAATGCGTTCGTGGATTCTTGGGTTTATCGGTTTATTATCGTAAGTTTGTTAAAGACTGGACTATTGGCTCGCCCATTAACAACGCTTTGAAAAAGAATGGCTTGAACGAATTGTTGAGGCTAGGAATCATTTGTGCCTTGCGACATGCACTCATTAATGGACCTGTTTTGGCTTTGCCTGACTTTAGCGACCTCTTTTTGATTGAATGCGATGCTTCAAGGACAGGTTTGGGTGCTGTATTGATGCAAAATTAGAGTTCCATCACTTGTTTTAGTAAAGCTTTATCTTATTATATAGCTTTATCTTATTATACTTTAATGAGATCTACTTATGAGAAGGAACTAATGGCTCTTGTGTTAGCCATTAATCATTGGAGATTATATTTGTTGGGTCAAAGGTTTGTTGTGTGAACAGATAAAAAAAGTTTTAATTATTTGCTAACTTAGCGCATTACAACACCAAGTCAACAGCATTGGCTAGCAGAACTATTGGGATATGAATTTGATATCCAATATAAGAGTGGCATTGAAAATCCAGCAGCTGATGCTCTTTCACGAGTATTTGAGGAGAATGAATTATCGGGGATTTTAGGGCCAATATGGACTGATTTGTCAGCTATCTGTCAAGATGTTTTGAAGGATCCTTTTTTTATCTACTAAAAACAGTTGTTAAAGGAGGGGAAGAGGCTGGCTAAGGGTATTAATTATTGCAGGATACCTTGCATTATAATGGGCGTATAGTTATTCCTTCTAACTCGGATTGGATACAATTATTTTTGCATGAGTTTCACTTTCCTGTAGGGGATTATGCTGGTTATGTCCGTAATTCTTGGCTTTCAATCTATTTTGGGTTGGTATGAAATGTATGTTGTCAAATTTGTTGCTTCTTGTGCAGTGTGTCGGCATAATAAGGTGTAGAATTTGTCCTCAGCAGGCTTACTTAATCCCTTACCTATTCCGAATGCAGTATGGGAAGATATTTCAAAGGATTTATAACGGGTTTACCATGTTCCAAAGGGTTTGATGTGATATTTGTTATTGTTGATCGTTTTTCTAAGTGTGCCCATTTCCTTCCTTTAAAACATCCATATTCAGCAAAGTCAATGGCTAATGTTTATATGAAAGAAGTGGTTCCGTTATATGGAATCCTCGCATGATTGTGAGTGATCGACATCCATTATTTGTAAGCGGTTTCTACTTGAACTATTTTGCTTTCATGGGATGCACTTACATTTTAGTACTACTTATCATTCGGAGATGGATGGGTAAACTGAGGTTTTGAATCGGAGTTTGGAGTGCTGTCTTCGTTACTTTGCATTTGAAAACCCTAAAGTTTAGGTCGTTTGGTTGGGTTAGGCTAAGTTCTCATATTATTCTTCATTTCACTCTTCAGCTAAATTAACGCCATTTGAGGTAGTATATGGGCGTCCTCCTATGTCTTTGCCAATATATTTGACTGGGAAGTGTCCAATCCATCTTTAGGCGAAGCTCTGCACACTCGTGATGCTATGTGGGTAAGCTTAAGAGCTAACTTAGAGAAAGCATAGTTGTAAAACTAAGCACATTGACTCTAATTTGTCTCCTAGATTTTATGTCCCCTTTCAAATTATTGGAAGAATTGGCAAAGTCACTTATAGGTTACGCTTGTCGTCAGGATGTTGCCTACATCCAACTTTTCATGTTTCACTTTTCAAAAAATCTCATGGTTCTTTTTCTTTGTTGGCGGACTTTCTTGAGGAATTCTTATGTAATGATGTTGCTAAAGATATTTATCCTCATAAAGTGCTTGGTCAACATTTTGAAATCCATAACGGTTTGGAGGTGCCTAAGTCTTAATTAGTGGGATGATGCTTCAGCAGATGAGGCTACTTGGGAGGATTCAGTTGCTATATACCAACAATTTCTCAAAATTGTTGATGTGAACTTGAGGGGGTTAAAATTTATCTTATTTTTCTAGAATATGAAAGAACAATGAAATTAAAAGGGTATGGATAAAATTATTGCTCCGTAGGTTCTACGAACAATAAAATTAAACTAGATTGTAATTAGATTATAGAACAATAGGTACCACAATCTATAAAATAATTACGATGTTAAATGAATCACAAAATTCTAATAATAGATTCGCCACAATTCTATATGACTCAAGAATTGATAAGAATTCGAGAATAAAGATAATCAAATCTCAATACTTATAAACACCTCAAAAGGGTTCACACATAAAGGTGTTCTCAAATCTCAATGATGAATGAATGCCTTGTAAAGCTAATGAAAAGGACTGTTTATAGTGCCCCTCAAAACCTTCCCTAATATAAAATGGAGAAAAACTTAAACAAAAAGGAAATATAAAGGAAAATAAAATCTGCATGTGCAAGGCTGGCTCAAGGCTGACGACTTTGAGGCTTGAGCCTTCTCTTTGAAGCCTCTTCCAACGACTTCGAGCTTGCTGATTCCTATCATTACCCTTCAAGTTTAAGAAGATTCGTCCTCGAATCTTGACCTTTAAATCTCTGAACTTCTGGACTTAGATTCGGAGTTGTCATCCGACTGGTCCATACGAACAAACTTTTCAATCCTTTAATCTTCTTAATATGCACCATTTTTGCTTGTTGTACCTCTATAGGACTCATAAGTAGTAGCTTGTATGTTTTGTCTCGTTGCCAAATAGTATATTCGTTCTTGTACCTGTCAAAGCTGCCTTTGAGATCATACTGCCATGGTCTTTTACGGATCAAGTGTGTAGCATCCATGGGTACTACATCACACGAGAATCCATCAGTATAATCACTAATAGAAAGAGGTACACGAACCTGTTTATGCACATGAACAGCTCTCTGATGATTAAGCCAATGAAGTGTATATAGACTTGGATGCTGCTCCACTTGCAACTCCAGTTTAGAAACCAATCCAGTAGAAATAACATTAGCGCAGTTGCCTCTTAACAATTATAGTCAAACAAGATTTTCCCCACACCAAACTCTGAACATAAAATAGATTAGTTCGCTGATCTAAAATCACATTCTCCTAGTACTGCATCCTGGAAACTAAAAAGAACATTCGACATGTCAATGCATTCATGATCTAACTCTTCTTCCTTACTACTCTTCTGTTCTTCTTCCTCACTCTTACTCTTATTCCCCTTCATGACCATAACTTTCTTATTAGAACACTGAGAAGCGATGTGGCAATATCCTAAATACTTTAAACATTTAATATGTCGATTCCTTCGCTGTTGTGTCTGATCAGATGCTTCGTCATCCACCACTTTTTCCTTATTCTTCTCTGTCCTATCCTCTTTCTCCTCCTCCTCATCTGACTTACTATAGTGATATGATTTCTGAGACCGTTTGCGCTGATGCCTCTCAACTCTGTTAGCCAACTTAATTACATCTTCCAGGGTCCGATAGTGCTGGAGCTCTACTACACTGGCGATATCCATCTTTAGCCGTTAATGAATTGAGCTATAGATTCATATGAAGATTCTCTAATGTCTCACCGCGCCATCAAAGTTTCAAATTCTTTCGCATATTCTTCTACTTTCCGCTTTTCTTGCCTTAAGGACTATAACTCCATCAGCATCTTCTATTTATAATAGTTTGACACAAATCTACGTCTCATCAATCTTTTCATCAAAGCCCATGAATGTACCTTTTTTTTCATCGGACCTTCGTCTCCTAACCTGCAACTTATCCCACACCAACTAACATAGTCAAAAGAAGCCATAGATGCCATCTTCACTTTCATTCTCTCATCCCACTCATAGCAGTTAATTACCTTCTCCACACGTGGCACTCAATCTAAAAATTCCTTTGGTTAGTGCTACCAGTGAAAGGTGGAATTTTTAGTTTAATATTCTCAATTCCCTTACACCTATCATCTATACCTCCTTACCTTCTACTCCTTTCACTATTTCTATTAGACTCACCACTGGAATGTCTCCTACGACTAGCTCCACTATGACTCCTATTCCTAACTTCCAATCTCTCTAGAATCCTTATTATATCTTCTTGCATTTGATTAGACCCCGTCTGCAATTGTGTAAATTCCTGACTACTCACAAAATCTCCTCTGCCACCATTGTTGTTGTTGTTATTTCTTCTAGCCCCTAAGTTATTGCTATTTACGCTACTGCTACCATTAGATGACATCTTTCCAGCAAATTAACAGCAACACCACAATTTCACGGCAAAAGGAAAAATAAAAAAATAAACCGACCTAACAAAACTGGAATAGATCGCATTGAATAACAAGTTCTTATACCAAATTTGACGCGAACTTGAGGGGGTTAAAAGTTATCCTATTTTTAGGGTTTTTTATTGCTTCATGGGTTCTACAAATAATAAAATTAAACTGGCTTATAATTAGATTATAGAACAATAGGTATCACGGGGTATTAAATAATTACGATGTTAAGAGAATCACAAAATTCTAATGATAGAATTTGTCATAATTCTATATTACTCAAGAATTGATAAGAATTCGGGAAAAAAAGAGAATCAAATCTCAATACTCGTAAATATTACAAGAGGGTCCACATATAAAAGTGTTCTCGAATCTCAATGATGAATGAATGCCTTGTAAAGCTAATGAAAAAGTTATTTATAGTAGCCCTTAAAACCCTACCCTAATAAAATAAAATAAAATAAAAACTTAAACAAAAAGGAAAATAAAATAAAATCCACAAGTGCAAGGCCAGCAGCCTTGAAGCATAGGTTGGTGGCTTGAGGCTTGAGCCTCTTCTTTGAAGCTCTTCCTTCTGTTTTCCCTTTCAGCGACTACGGGCTTGCTGGTTTTTATCATTTTTCCCCAAGTCGCTGATTTCTATCATTTGTCCTTGGGGACAAGGACTTTGTTAGGGGGTAATATCGATATAATCCCCAGGGCAGGCCTGCACGCCCTATGTGAGACTACTAAGGCAGGCGGCAGACTCTTTCATTAGGGAGGGGAAGAAGGGCCTATGTACAGGGTTTATAAACCAATATTAAAGGTGTATAAGAGGAGAGTTTTAACTGAGGCTCTTGTTACTCCTCTAACTTAGTTATTGCTTTGTCTGTGCATAAACTGTATGCATGTAGGTGTGTGTAGTGTGCATGTTAATAAGTTTGATGTATGTGTTAGTAAGTAGTATGTGTTTGTTGGTGTGTGTGGGGTGTAGTAGAAGATGGGTATAGTAAAAGTCGGGAAAGGAAATTGTCAGCTTGGACACTAAAAATAAGTAAAGAGACATCAGTTAAGAGAGGGGGGGTTGGACAGACAAAAAAATGAAAAAACCTAACACAAATAGAGGTTGTAATTGTGGAGTTGCTATCAATATAAACCTAAATCTCTTTTTTTTATTTACATAAATCTCATTTTTTTCCGATAAGATTGCTTTGAAAATCACAGATGTATAAGCTGTACCTTCTAATTATGCTGATATTACTCGGACAGTGTTTGCTAGCAAAGGTTTTACACACAGGAATATGCTTAAGTGAATGCAGAATCATAACTTACACGTTGAAAAACATTTTATCTCAGATAACATATAACTCCAAGAATGATAATGTGGAGGTGGCATGTAACGTTGTCCTGCATCAGGAGCTGATGTTTTGATTTTCTACCCAGCAACTTTATGCATCACTTCTTTCTGTCCTTTGCAGGCTTTGGACTAGGAAAGAAAAAGAAATCGTAATTGTTACTCACAGTGGTTTCTTGTTTCATCTGCTAAGCTTATTTGGAAATGACTGCCATCCTGTCGTGAAGAAAGAAATTTCTAAGCAGTAAGCCACTACAGTGCCTCCTAGTATCATTTTGCCAACTTCAATCATAAAGTAGGCTTGAACTCAGTATTTTTAATTTCCTTAATCCCACAATCCTTGGTGTGTTTTTCCACATCCTGCTCATAAAGCTCGCTCCTTGTTAAGCGGAGCATCTTTCATTTAGTCTTTTCATGTCTACCATTGAAAGAGAAGGCACCAAAAAAGAGGTAGGTTGGGAGTCTAGCATTCATGCATAATGTGGTGTACTATTTTAATTCAGAAGCAAAAACAAATGTTCGATAAAAACTTTGTTGCACCAACAATTTGTAATATGTATGCATGTGGAGTGAGAGGTCAAACTGACCTTAAAAAAAATAAAAAAAAATAAAAAAATTACTAAAATAAGACCCGTCTAAAATTAATTAGTAAAATAGACCACATCTTTGAAATGCGAGTTATAGTTTCTCGCATTGGGATCATGCGATTTTATACAAAAAGTAATGTGCATTTAAGACATGAGAATTAGGTCTTGCATTGAGAACATGCAAATTTTATGCAAAAAGTAATACGTATTTAAGACATGCGAATTAGGTAATGCCATTTTAGTAATTAATTCCAATTAAATTCTACTTTGGTAAATAATTTTAAAAAAAATTCAATTTCGTGTATATGTGCTTAATTTGTTGCTAACAGATGGGGACAAAAAGGAAAATAAGTTTAAGAGAGACTAAACATAATCTGATGGCACTTGTTAGTTTTAGTATTAGTACTAGCAAATTATTTCATTATCCAGATTGAAGGAGATCTGTCATATGTAATCGCAGGTTTGCTAATTGTGAGCTGCGCTCCATGGTCATTGTCGACAGAGGGTGAGTTTCTGAAGTCTTATCTCTTCTGCTCCACCCACTAGTTCTATAAATCACTTGCCATGGTTATTTTCAGCATGATGGGATCAGATCCATCTCCAACAAATTATCCTGGAAAAATTCCTGCTGGACTTGATGCTTCAAGCGATATTGGAATTTTGAATGATTCTAAGGAAAAAATGTCCAATTCTCATTCTACATAGGAGTGGACAAAATGCAAGCTATTTAGATTAAGGAGCTGCTTGTGCTTGGTGGCTCGATACTAGCAACAGAGTTGAAGTCATCCAGATCTCACTTGTTGACAAATGACTAACTATAATTAATGGCTTTATTTATATTCATATGATTATTAATAGCACTAAGTTTTTGCTATTATGTGCTGTTGACTATGTACTTGAATGGAGTTCATCGTCTCAACTTTAGTCGGATGCCTTGATTGGTATCGTGTATGGGGACCTCCAAGCTAAATATTTTGACTCTTCCAGTCGGTAAATTAACTTAAGAGGTGGTCCAGTTTAAAGGTCCCTAGATTTCATTCCAGGGGATGAAAAAACCATTTTAATATTTTTCTCTCTCAAAACAGAATTGTGCCACGATTAGCTTAAGTAAAGTTTTCAGACAAATTTGTGTGGTTTTGGAGGAAAGCAAGATGCCCAGATTCACTTGGTATTAGCTTGAGTTGGTAAAGAATGAGAATGTGACGAGTGTAAATAAATATGTCTTTTAATGTTGGAGATCATCGACTATTTGGATGCAAACCTTGGTCATCAGAAATAGAATGTCGTAACTTAATCGGACCACTCATTTGATGGAGGAAATCTGTGATTGGATATCCAATGATATTCTCATTCCAGGTGAAGTCTAACGATAATAGAGGTCCAAAAAACAAGTTAGACAAAGGAGCGGACTGTTTACCAATCATTCCACAAAGAGGTGGATTGGCCATTACCTAAAATAGTGTAACCAGTTGCCTTATGCCGATGTGATGAAACAACTTGTTCTTTACCGAGAAATGCAGAGGGTGCGGCAGCCATAAAACTATTATCAGCTAGACGTTTATATTTTGCACGAAGAAATAGCGTCCACAGTTGGTTCTTTTGACGCCAAACATACCACCTTTTAAGGGAACATACTTGATTACGAATTCGCAAGTTAAAAAGTCCAAGGCCGCCAAACTCTTTGGAAGTAGTCGTCCGTTCCCAAGATCCAGTGGGTTTTATGAGCATCTTGAGTGCCTCCCCAAACGAAATTTTTAGTAATGCTATCAATTGCATTGATAGTTTTGATTGGGAAAGGGGCAATTTACATAAAGTTGGGAATGGATGCAAGGACAGATTTGGCAAGAACCGATCTCCCCGCCATACTCAAATGTCTTACCGTCCAGCCTCCCAAACTTCTTATGCATTTTATCCAGGAGAGAGGAAAATTGAGAATGTGTAGGTTTTGTTCCTTTATCCAAAGGATATCCAGATAAGTACCAAAAGAAAGAACTTCCTTAAAGTGCAAACATTGACATATGGATTGTTTAATTTCCAGAGGTACAGTTTTCGAAAAAATAATAGAAGACTTATCCATATTAACTTGCAAACCAGAAGTCAACCCAAACTCCCTCAACAAGTCAGAAATGACCCTTGCATTAGAAAGGTCATCCTTTGCCACAAGAATAATATCATCTGCAAACATAAGATGAGACAGGGTAAAAACTTGGCCATGCATTTTAAAGGGTCACCCAATTGAATCTTAGATTCGATCAATCTACTAAGAAACTCAAGGCTCAAAATGAAATGATACGGTGATAAAGGATCTCCCTATCTAATACCACGACTAGGAAAGAAACATGAGGATGACTTTCCATTAACAAGAACCTCAATGGTTGTTGCAGAGAGACAACTTCCAATGAGCTGATCAAGGTATTTTATTTTTATCAATGTATGCCTTCACAACGATGCACTCAAGAACGCAACAAAGTAGACTAGTGGGTGATTGAATTACTTGAAATTTTTAGATCTTATTCATTTTTATGAATCAAGTTTCCAAAATTGTACACGTCATTGAGTCGATATTGCAATACTGAGTTGAAGCTTAATTGAACTGAATTTGAGTTTAAAATTTTAAGCTTGAGTCCAACTTGATGGAATACTACCTAAACTTAAGATTGATTCAGATAAACTCGTTTAAACTTGATTATTATAAAAAAAACAATTTAATATTAATTGAAAAATATCAATATCCAAGCTCGATTCAAATTCAGGTAATATTTATACTTGATTTGAACTTGCTACAGCTTAATTAGGCTCATGAATTAATCGAACAAAACATATGAAACCCAAGCTCAGCTTAATGAACTACTTAAGTAGCTCAAGCTTGAACTTGATTATTATTAAATTGGACTTGAGTAAACATCGAGTTAAGCTCGAGTAGTTTATGAACTGAGATGATTAATTTGCATTCCTAGTTTTTAATACTTTGTCTAGTCTTTAATAGATTTTCACTTTGTTTTTCGATATAGGATGAAATTCCGTATATGTTTTACAATAGGAATCAATAAGGCTTAAAAAAAAGAAAGAATATATTTGTATCATTTTTAGAAGTAAAGAACAGAAAGAATAAAGATATAGATGATCCGTTTTTAAGGATATTACATTCCAAGAAAAGAATTGAATGAGTTGTTTTAATTAACCAATATTATGCACGATCAATGAAAACAACGAACTTTCACAGAACCATTATGATTAAGGGAAAGAAAAGGATTTGAGAAACTCGAGAAGATTTATTCAATATCAAGAGTGTGAAAAAGATTTCTAAACATTGACTAAGATATTTATAGCCCACAAATGGGTTAAGGGTAAAATAGTAAATTATCAGTCAAATATAATAAACTAAGAAAATAATATCTTAGATTACTCCATGGGCGATGGCATAGATGGTGGAATTGTTACATTGAGGCAAATGAGGGATAGAAAAACATCAACAACATTATCAAATATGTAGTGTACTATACATGCAAAGATATTGTAAAATAGTTCAGTAGTTAAAAGTAGTTGTTAGTTACAGCAAATTGTAATAGCATCATGATTGTAACAGCATGGAAATACAGGTATAAATAAGAAAGAAGGAAAAGGAAAAACATCTTGGCCCTTCTAGAAAGGATACTTGTTGTGACTGAGGAGTCAAGGCAAGACTTGAAGATTACCTATACCTGCAAATCATACATTGAGTCTTAGTAACATAGTTGAGACAAGGAGAATACGAGAGCTAAGTTTTGTCCTACCTTAGCTAGAAGAGAGTAAGAGGCATGAGTTAGTCGAAAGGGAGCTTAGGGTATTCTTGAGTAATCTGAGTGGTGTGAGTTGGGCCGAATATTAGATTGGGCTAGGCCATTATTTAGTGCTCTCATTGGGAATCAAACTCAAATTTAATTTGTAATTTACAGATTTTAGTACTAGTTAATGGTGGAAGTACTCATAATTTTATCCAAACAAGAATTACTAAACACTTAAATTTGCAAAAAGTGGCAAACCATACTTTTAATGTGATGATAGGAGATGGGACAAATGTTATGTGAAGGGTCGTGTGTCAATATACCTCTAGATATATAAGGAAATGCTTTTAATGTTAAGTTTCATGTATTACTGATACAGGGAGCAAACGTAGTTGATGGGGTCCAAGGAGCACACTCATCGGATTTTGAAATCTGTAAAAAATAGACTAGCAAACCTGTACACCACCAGCTTAAAGGCTAACACCACCGGCATAAGTGCAGAAACAAGCCAACATTCTTAACCAGCCTTGATCGTTGAGCTATGGATGCTTCCGGCATGGTGTATCGTCGCCTTTGATTCCCTATGCTGTCGGCGTAGCCCAGATACTGTCGGCCTTCGGACGGTGTTCAACATGCACATAATTAGTTTTGTAAAGCCACTCCATACACCGCCAACTTAAAGGATATAGGTCGCCAATTCCTTTTAAGGCCATCAGCGTTCCTGTTATTATAGGCTTATTTGTTTTATGTCTTTTTAGTTTCCTTTCTTATGTTTATAAATAGGGTTTTGGCTTTGGAATGGACAAATTTTGATTGAGTGAACGATATTTTGAGAGAATTCTCTTGTGTGGGATTTTCTTGAGTTCTTGTGAAAGAACTTTGTGATTGATAGCTTAGGTTCTTTTCAACATTTGTTTGATTCGGGTCTAGCTTCGAATTTGGATAGCCAAGGTTTCAATCAACAGGTATGAATTGGGGTTAGGTTATGATTGTTTTGATAACTTTGGTTTCGATTGGCAGGTTTAATTGGGGTCAAGTTTCTATCTTACTTATTTCAAGATGATCCTAGGGATTGAAATTAATCAGTGAATCGTTTGGGTACTAGGGTTTCTACACCTAGGGTTCACAAGATCGCATCAGTAGTGCTAGGCATCTAGTGGCTACACAATTTAGGAGAAATCACAATTGATTATATAGCACTTACATTGAATATTAGACATAAGGACCAATTGGTTTTTTGTAAGGAATTTCAACTCCTCCACAGTACAATTGCAACCATCAATTGCGAAGATTGATACACACAGATGCCCAACATCTTGTTTTCAGTCGATAGCTCAGCTCATTCACCATCATTGGGTATCACTAGCAATAGTCCTTTATTGGGCAAATTTTCTATGGTGTTTGAAACACCTACATCATTGCCACCTTAAAGAGATATCCAACATCAGACTCATTTGTAACTAGGTATGGTCCCTATCAATGTAAAACCATACCGTTATCCACATTTTCAGAAAAATGAGATTGAAAAACAAGTACAATAAATGATGCAGTAGGGGATCATACGTAATAGTATAAGTTCATTTCTTCTCTCTTGGCATTTTTACATTGATTATTTGGCACCCAACAATGCAACTATTAAAGATCAATTTCCCATACCTTAATGAGAATCAGATAACATTAAACTTAGAGCTAACCAAATACAAGTCCAACAATACATTTCAAGGAATTGGAGCCTAATGAGTGGAGTTCCAATCATAAAAATATGAGTCAAGCAAACTAAGGAAGCCTATAAAATAGTTTACGACATAAGAGATTAAAGACTTTCAAGTGTTAGAGCTGATGAAGATGAAAGCCACCAACTTATGACTAGTCTTGAAGAATTTATATCGTACGCTGACCTAAAGCCATTGGCCTTTATGGGCTACGCCATTGGCCTTTCATGATATGCTATCGGCTTCTCACTTCAGAAATTATTTTAGGCTGCCTGATTTGTAATATAGGCTGCCAGCTTTTATATTTATGTCTTTTCGAATTTCTTTGTTTTATTTGTTTCGTTGCTTAGTTTTGAGGTTAATTAAAGCTTATATAAACCTATTGGTTGTAAACATTTGATTAGATATATCTTTGACGCATGAAAATTGAGAGTTTCTTCTCTTTGAGTTTTGGAAAGAACTTGACTGAACTTATTGGGATTTCCCGTAGTGTTCAATCTTACTTATCAATCCATTTTCCATCCTTAATTATGGTTTCTTCACTCACACCAAGATACTTACTTCAATATAAGTGGGGGAGATTCAAAGGACATCACATGAGCTAACCAACAACTTCAATGATCTAGAGCTAAGCGAATGAGAGAAGCTTTTGCACGGGTTAGAATTGGAGATGCAAGAGAAGGAATCAAGCTTCACCAAGGAAGAACCGACATTAGTTCACATCATTCAAGCATCTACAGAGGTGGATAAAGGCTTAGACCTGGGATGAGATTTATATTGATGGCTAGCGACTCAGGACCGTGTGAGAGATAGGCTGGCCCTAAGCCACCAGCCTTTATTGGACAAACGACCAGCCTAAAGTGTAAGCCGGCATCTAGGACACCAGCTTAGAGACATAGGTCGCTGGCTTATTGTCACGTCCCAAAGGGTACTGATGTGATCCTAGAAGCCTCAATTTTTAAGCCGTCCAATTTGAAGCTCAACAAGCCAGCTGAATGGATGAGAGGTGCGATGATGAAAGCTTCAAATTTTAAAACAAGAGCCAAGAGAACCAAAAGAGTTGATAGGATAGTTTGGGATTCAAAGGATTGAAGATTTTCAAGTCTTTTCATTAAACAGCAGTTATTTATTTTTTCAGTTACGTTATCGGTTACGTAACTGCCGTAATTATGTTTTTTCTTCAGTTACGTTATCAGTTACGTAACTGCCACAATTATGAATTTTTCAGTTACGTAACTGCCTTGTAATAGCCTATATATTAAGGCTAGTATGAAATATAGAAATAAGACTTTGACAATATTGAATTGAAATTAATCTTCTTTGAGGGAAAACTCTCTCTTGGTTCTTTGCAAAAGAACTCTCTTTGATTTCTTCAATCTAAACGGTTGAGGGAATTCTTCTTTGATAACTTAGGTTTCAATTGACAAGTTCGATTGGGGTCTAGTTCCGGTGAATGATTGCTTGTTCAAGACGGTCCTTTGGGGATTTGATTCCCTTACGGTTATAGGGTTCTAGGTTTAATATACCTAGGGTTCTATAGATCGCATCATTTGGTATCAGAGCTTTGGCTTCTTGAATCAAGTAAATCCATATCCCAGTTCGATTAGAGGTAACACTTTAATCGTTCATATCCCTCGGTTATGTCTTTTGATTTGTTAGATTTATCTTATTAGGATTAGAAAACAAAAAAAAAAAACAAAGATTTGATTTTGATTGGTCTGTTGTTAGGGTTCTTTTATGAAAAGTTGTGATCTTTAGATCTAGGGTATAAAAAAAAAAAAAAAAAAAGCTTTGATTTTTTGGGTTCGATTTGGATTTGGAGAAAAAAAAAAAGAGAGGACTTTGATTTGTTGTCGAGGGTTTTATTTTTGCTATCTAGGGTTTGAGTTGTCTAAAAAAAAAATTAATTATGAGTAAAGTGCAAGTGAGATTAGTCTGTTGAGGCATGATGTTGATGAGATTTCTGGTGATCCTAAATTTTACACTAGATGCCATGTAAACCATGTAAAGGACAAAACATGCAGTTTGAGGATTGATGGTGGGTGTTACGCAAATTTTGTTAGTATCTTGATGGTAGAAAAATTGAATTTGAAAATAGCATGCATCAAACACCTTATAAATTAAAGTTGTCAAAAGGGTATGAAGAAATTCAGGTGACTGAGCAGGTTCTAATTTCTTTTTCGATTGGCAAGTATATTGATGAAGTCTTATGTGATGTCGTACCAATGGAAACTTGTCATATTCTTTTGGAAAAACCATGGCAATTTCAGAGGAAAGCCAGATATGATGAGGACAATAATCGATATTCTTTTGTTTTAAACAAAAGATGGGTGAAATTAGTCTCTTCAATCCTTTGGAGGCTTGTATGGATCAGATGACAATAGCTCAAAGTTTTAGAGAGAGAAAAACACAAGCGTGAGAGTGAGGAAAAGTGTGATGAAAACACTTTGGTGGCATCGAGGAAAAAGAATCAGAGTGTGAAACCTAGAGAGTTATATTTGTTTATCAACTAATGATTTTTCTTTTTCTAGTGAAATTGATTCCTCAATGCAGGGATTCAAAGAATTGAGTCTCAAGAAGATCAAGATGAAATAGAATTCAATCTAAATTCCTTCGTTGCAATTTAGAAGTGTCTAAAAACAAAGATTCGAGGACGAATCTTTTCGAAGAAGGAGGGAATGATGTGATCCTAGAAGCCTCAATTTTTAAGCCGTCCAATTTGAAGCTCAACAAGCCAGCTGAATGGATGAGAGGTGCGATGATGAAAGCTTCAAATTTTAAAACAAGAGCCAAGAGAACCAAAAGAGTTGATAGGATAGTTTGGGATTCAAAGGATTGAAGATTTTCAAGTCTTTTCATTAAACAGTAGTTATTTATTTTTTCAGTTACGTTATCGGTTACGTAACTGCCGTAATTATGTTTTTTCTTCAGTTACGTTATCAGTTACGTAACTGCCACAATTATGAATTTTTCAGTTACGTAACTGCCTTGTAATAGCCTATATATTAAGGCTAGTATGAAATATAGAAATAAGACTTTGACAATATTGAATTGAAATTAATCTTCTTTGAGGGAAAACTTTCTCTTTGGTTCTTTGCAAAAGAACTCTCTTTGATTTCTTCAATCTAAACGGTTGAGGGAATTCTTCTTTGATAACTTAGGTTTCAATTGACAGGTTCGATTGGGGTCTAGTTCCGGTGAATGATTGCTTGTTCAAGACGGTCCTTTGGGGATTTGATTCCCTTACGGTTATAGGGTTCTAG
Source organism: Combretum micranthum (assembly GCA_024138025.1). Classification (NCBI taxonomy): domain Eukaryota; kingdom Viridiplantae; phylum Streptophyta; class Magnoliopsida; order Myrtales; family Combretaceae; genus Combretum; species Combretum micranthum. Next base: position 2,347,326 of record JAMXBD010000051.1, read on the forward strand.
GTTTAATATACCTAGGGTTCTATAGTTTGCATCAGGTACTCTAGTACTGTATTGTATGTAGTATTGGTTTCTATACAATACAACTAGTTACTCTAAAGGATGTGACATAAAAACAGGATCTTTTTAGTTGCTTGATAAGAAATGATGTACATACATAAAATATACAAAACAGATAAAATAACTTCCATATAAAGTCTGTATAAACTTATTACAAACTGTTTTATCAACTTACAACTAGGAACGTAAAATAGATGTAAGTTTACTAATACAAGAGATCTAAATCTTCGTTAATTACTTCCATAACTTGCTAACGTGGCTTCCTTACCCGTTCTAACCTTCGAGATGGTACTAGCCACGGTTTGAGAATGACCCTGAAAAATCTGTTGGAGTATGAGCATTTCTACAGCTCAGTGAATAACCATCACATATTACACATCAAGCACAACAAACAAGTAATTTATCAAACAAGTGTAATGCAACATTCAAGCATATGTACAATTACAAGTTTGGACAACCGGAATCCAAACAGGATGTAGATTTGCGCCCTCACATCGGGGTTGAAGGAACCTAGTCAAGGATCATATCCTTATGACCCACTTGCTCAGGAGAAACAGAGAACCATAGGAATAATAATTCTCACTTTATTCTTTTCTTTATGATTATAGTTTATTCACTCAATTTCCTTTAGGAACAAAGAGACTCCATTAAGTATTAGTTATTTCAAGCCGATACCACGGGCGGCGTTCCTTCTTTTGCCAAGTAGTTCCCGTGGAACCGAACAGAACAGGGATAATTTTGGAAGAACTAGGAAATTTACATCTAGAAAAACCAAACATTAACCGAGATCCGAAATACTAACACGTAGCAAGCTGTCACACCTTTATGCAATATTTGTGCAAGTTATGCAATGTATGATCCTTTAAGTTATAAGCCTGTCTGTTATGAATTGATTATAAAATGACCAAACAATTTACAGACAATACTCAACATGCTTCAACAATTTTTCACACAATTCTTGTTATCACTTTTAATAATCACAATTTAGCACTCAATTCATCCATTACTCAAGCAAGAACAATTCCCAACCCCACATGCTTCATACAATCATTTTCATATATAACTTTAGGTGCTACTACTGTTACAAACACAAACAATGTAATAGATCAGAGTTACTCACCTGCTCATGATGTCTTCAATCGTAATAATCTTCCGGAAGTCTAAATTCGATTCAGATTCACCTATTAGATGAATGAAGTTCCATAAATTAGATAATTGACTTTGTAAACAATTCTTAATGAGTGTCGAAGTGTCCTATATTAGTTTTACCCTGAGTAAAGTCATTCTTATTAATTCTAAAGGTAGTCTATATTTAATAGTTAAAAGACTTATAAAATACCCTATATTTTTGTAAAATTCGTATGAAAACACTTTCTCTACTAAAAGTGATCTAATTAGTTTTAAATTCATGTTTTTAGTACAAAATCTTTAAGTATACTTATATTACTTATGTTAGCTTATATTTTTATGTATAATTAAGTGTTAAAAAGCTTATTTTACCTATAATATGCTAGTTACTAATTTTATTTGTTTGCAATTAGTTTTCTATGATTAGTGTAAGACTTTCTCAAGATCATTTTTATTTCTTAGTCTTCTTAGACTTCTACTAATGGCAAAGAATCTTATTTGAATTCTAATTTATTTTACCTATCAATGTGCTTAGTGATATCAATATTTTCTTCTATTATATACTTTGTCTTTCAACCTTATGTAAAGTGAGTTCTCAATTAGAATTAAGGGGTTTCCATCTAGATTACTAATGACCCTCTTACATTATTTTTAAGTTCATCAAATTAATTGTCTATGTATTCGGTTTATAGTATATTTCTTAAGATTATTTCTACTCCATTAAATTTCCCTTATCTACACTTTAGCAATTTCCCATTATGAGTTTTAAGTTCAAGACTTCTAATGGGTAAGGCATTGGCTAGTTCAAATTGTTTAGATGACAATTATAATGTGTTTACTAATTTACAAGATTATGAGCTAGGGTTTTCAAGACAAAAAGTCTTGTAGTAACTTCAATGTGAAATTCTAGGGTTTTCTAATGTTTAGACAATTTTCTTCAAGGCTCCTCCTTATTCTAATTCATTCAAAATATTTATCCTACATCATTTCTATTTATTCTACCATCAACATAACTCTATGGAGGCTTCTAAAAATGTATCTATGGCAATGTATGACATTCATTTTCTTAATTTAGAATGAGGAAATAATTTAAAGGTGTAGGACTTACCTTGTGGGCTTAGGAGTGTAGATGGCAATTCCTCCTTTCTATTTTGATTAAGACCTACATATTTTAGCAATTTAGTAAGTCTACTATATTTTATGAAATAAATAACTAACTTATAAATTCTTACCCTTGCCTTCTTAATGGTAGAATGATTGGTGGCTTTCTATAATGGTAGTTGAAGCTTAGGTTATGTGTTATTTAATTTGTTGGAAGGTTAAGTGAAGGCTAGAGGTTGCAAAGAGGGAAATTTGAATTTGTAAGTGAGTGTGTGTGTGTGCTGCATCTGTTCACGTGGAGAAGGGGGGAAAGTGGCTGGTAGTTGGAGTTTTGACTTCCCAAATTGTCTTAATCTCATATTTATAGATATATGTAACTTGTAGAGTAAGTGTTTAATTAATTAATTAAATTTTTTGTCTAATTGTGGCTTGTAAAGGGGCTGCCACGTGAGTTCTGGTGTGGGGGAGGCTATTTCCAAGCTTCTTTTGCTGATTTGTAAGGGTCTTATTAAGTGTAATGATTAGAGCATTGGTGGAGCTTTTTAATTGGTTCATTTGTTCAATTTTTATCCTTTCATTCTAACTAACTTTGACTTGTGCAGGTGGGATGTGGTGAAATTTTTGGGCAGCAATTTGTAACCTTTATCCACCGTAAATCATGTCCACTTTTTAGGTAAATTAGTAAAAATTTAAATATCTAACTAATTACGTCAAAAACTACCCCTACACGTATATTAATATTAGTTTCGTAAAAGTTTTTTCTAAAAAATTTAATTTAGGTCCCAAAATATTTCTACAATATGGTTGACTTCAAATTTTAAGTTTAAAATTTACGCGATTTAGTATTTTTAAAGTTTGGTCTTACGATTAGGGTTTCGGGGCCTAAAAGGTCAAAATATAAAATTGGTATCTATGGACTCTAAATTTTCTAACTAATATTATGGTGTGGTCAAAATTTTTATTTGAAGTCTAGATTATTAATTATAGGCTCGTTTATAGCTTTTTAGTACATATTTATAACCCTAACGGTTTATCTTTAATGGATCATTTTCATTCTATATATACTACAAGTCATTGGCTTTCTAATGTTCTTGAAATAAAATTTTATTTACACTTATTTTCTAGATTCTAGACTCAGATTATAAAATTTAGCTATAGTTCTTTTAATATCTAAAAATTCCCGATCTAGGGTTTTTAAATCATAAATAGGTTTATAATACTCTAGAATTTCTAACTAAGGCCTAACCGGGTAAACGAACTCCAATATCTATCTTAATTGTTACTATCCTATTTCCTTAGAATTCTGGGGTTTACACTTATTAGCTAGCCTTGAAGGCCACCAAAGCTTCTTCAAAATATAAGCCACCAGCCTTGTTTTAAATCTGTAATGTACTTTTTATTGAGGGTTGTTTTATTTTTTCCAGTGTTTTGGTTATTTTTGAAGACTATAAAACCCTAATGTATGCTTTATTTTAGACACTTACCATTTGAATGAAATTACATCTTGTGAGAATACTCTCTCTTGTTCTTTGTGAACGAACTTCATCTGATTTCTTTGATCTAATCACTTGGGGAAATCAACGTGATAACTCATGTTTCAATCAACAGGTTTTGTTGGGGTCTAGTTCCATTTCACCACTTGTTTCAAGCGTTCCTTGGGATTCAATTCCAATTTACGATTGTTGGGTTCTAGATTTAATATACCTAGGGTCACATCATTTGGTATCAAAGCTTCGGCTTCTTGAAATCAAGTAATCCTATCCTTTATCTTTGTCATTTCTTTTCATTTGAATTGTTCTTGCTTTTTAGATTAGTGTGTTGATTAAAAAAAAGTTTTGATTTTTTAGGGTTCGATTTGGATTTGGAGAAAAAAATTCGTACAAAAAAAGAACAAAAAAATGGATTTTGATTTGTTGTTTAGGGTTTGATTTTTGCTATCTAGGGTTTGAGTTGTCTTAAAAAAAAAGAAAGAAAAGAGGAGGAATTTCAAAAAAAAAAAAAAAAAGAGATTGTTGTTATTGAAACAAGACATCAAAATCACCATGGAATTCAGGTTTATGTCCATTGTTTATTTGTTGAGTCTTTGTTCTTGATCTATCGGAATCACCATGTCTTGTTCCTACCCTTTCCAATCCTTTGTTACTAATTCATGTCTATTTGATTTGGGAACTATGGTTGTTAAGTTGAATTTGCTTTGGTGAATTATGTTGAGGAAATCACGAGCGAGTTCTAAACAAAGAACCTGCAAGAGTGGTTGAGAGGAATACCTTTGTGGAGCGAAAACACGAGAGTGTGTGTAATTATCTCTGGAGCGTAAACACGTAAGAGAGTGTGTGAGGACTAATCAAAATATTTTCTTTCTTTAGTATTCATCTCTTTTATAGGTTTGGAAATTATGAGTAGTGACAACGAGCCAGCGGAGTTTGATATGAAATTGTTCGTGAAAGCAGTGCAAGAGCAATTTAAGGCTTTGAACTTGAGGATAGATGACTTCACGTCAACCAGCAAATCTAAATTCCATAGGAATCAATCTCTTGTGGTAGAAGACAAGGAGGATTCCGACTTTGGGAATGACAAGTTCATTAGGAGAAGAGGGACTGTCCAAAAGTAAGATAGTAATCTGGGAAGCATTAAGATGAAAATACCATCTTTCAAGGAAAGAATGATCTTGAACTATACTTGGAGTAGGAGAGAAAGGTTGGACACATATTTAATTGCCATAACTACTCGAAGGAGAAAAAGATTAAATTGGCAGTAGTCGAGTTTTCTGATTATGCTGGTGTATGGTGGGATCAGCTAGTGCATAATAGGTGAAGTATAGTGAAAGGCCTATTAGTACATGGGATGAGATGAAGTCGGTGATGCAGAAGAGAATTATCCCTAATCACTATTATAAGGATTTGCATAGGAAGTTGTAGGAATTGACACAAGGGTCCAGGATTATAGATGACTATTATAAGGAGATGGAGATTGCCATGATTAAAGCCAAGGTGGAGGAGGATGACGAGGCTACTATGGCTAGGTTCCTCAATGGGTTGAATCAAGAAATTGCAGATGTGGTGGATCTACAACATTATGTAGATATTGAGGAGCTGTTGCATAAGGTGATCAAAGTGGATAAGTAATTGAAATCTAGGGGAGCTTCTAAATCTAGGGTGACTTCTAGCTCTTCATGGAAGACAAACTGGAAGAAGACACTACAGATTCAAAATTAAAAGAGGATTGAAGGCCAAGAGCTTGGTTACTTCCTCTCAAGGTAAGACTGACACTTATCCATCTACTAGGACTCGTGATTAAATGTTTCAAGTGTCAGGGGTTTGGACATATTGTGATATGAACCACGCAATCTATCGACGCAACCCGATACCAATACGTTTGATTTCAATTCCCAAGACCGTTTTGTTTGTATGGTGACCGCGACTGTTGTCTATAGAGAGACAAGAACCTTGGTATCAAGCGAAGATGCCACAATCGAATATGGAAAGTTCGATTGATAAGTCGAAGGTTGAACACTACGGATTAGATCCGATAAGTTCAAAAAAAGTTCACTCAAGAACCTAAGAGAAATTGATGTGAAAAGGGTCAAAAATTCTTCGCTTCATATATCTAGGTTTTTTTCGTCTTTTTAAGGTTTCTAAATATATAAACTCTGAAAAATCTAAAGGATATGGATGAAATTGTGAATTGAAATACGAATCACAAAGACAAACTGGTTTGGAATAGAATTGCAATTCGATATGACTCACGAATTACAAAACATATTACTGTGTCAAAGGAATAAAGATTCAATCAACAGAAAATGAATAAAGGAAATTTCAATATCTCTCAATATTCATAAACAATTGCAAAGATTTGTAATCACAATTCTTATCATAAGAACTCACAAAATACTCTAACCAAGGAGTCTCATAGAGAAAATATCATATATGTTATGTTTGTAAAACTAAACAAAAGTCCTATATATAATAATAACTAAGGAAACTTAAAAGACCTAAAAATAAATACAATAAATAACCCTATTAATAATAATAACTAAACAAATACAAAAAGACAAAATTAAACATCCATGAATTACATATAAGCTGGTAGCTTATATCTCGAACTCTGGCAGCTTATATATTCTACATGGCGATGTAAGCTTCGGCTTTAAAATTTCGCAATCTGGGATGATTCAATGCTGGTGGAAGGCTGGCATTGTACCTTGATACGCCGTCGGCATAGGGCTTCAAAGCCGGCGTAGGACTCTAGCAACCTTTTATCGGCTTCTTTCTTCCTTGATGAATCACAACCTTCGTTACTCCATTGTTCAATTGAGTTTTCCCACATGCATTTGATGCTTGATCCTTCCTTGGAGTCGAATTGGCTTGGTCTTGATGTGTTCGCATTAGAAATACTCTCAATTTTCATTCAACATAATCCGATTTGTTCATACAACCTAAAGGAGTTTATATAACCATATGAAGGAAAACCAAAAGACAAATAATAAAATAAATTGTCACACAAGAAAAACTGACAGACTTTAAATTGGAATTAAAATTCGGAGCAACTTCTAGTCTACGCAGCGATCGGTGTTCTACATAGGCTGGCCGTAGAGAACGTTTTCAAAGCCTGCTTGCTTGTTTAAAGGTCGGCGGCCTATAGTAAAAGCTGGCGGCTTTCCTTGCCAGCTTTGATCCAATTCGCTTCAAACTTGTTCTGATCCATTCTCGAGCTTGCCTTAATGATGTTGATCAGCTTGGATTCATTCTGGATGATATGAAATTGTGTATCCTCCTCTTAAACCAACCGTTGATCGCTTCCTTGAATCTTTTAGCTCGGATCGTAGAAGCCGGCTCAGGTGGCATCACAATTGGATCTACTCTTGGTCTTCTTGCCACGACTCCATCATTCCCTTCCTCTTAAGAAGGATTTGTCCTCAGATCTTCATCATCTGCATCAAAAGGACTTAGATCAGAAACGTTAAAAGTAGCGCTTACTGTATACTCACTTGGTAGATCAAGCTTGTAAGTGTTATCATTGATTCGCTCTAGGACTTGAAAAGGACCATCGCCTCTTGGAAGCAACTTGGAATGCCTTTACTCAGGAAATCTTTCCTTACGCATGTGTAGCCAAACCCAATCATCGGGTTCAAACACCATCTAACGTCGTCTCTTATTAACTTGCTTAGCATATTGTTCTGTATGCCTTTCAATATTAACCCTGGCCTTTTTTATGAATTTTCTTAACAAACTCTGCTTTTTTTTACCATCTAAATTAACAAATTCAGAAACAGGTAAAGGTAACAAATCTAACAGAGTCAGTGGATTAAAAACAATACACAATCTCAAATGGTGAATATTTAGTAGCAGAATGAATGGTACGATTATGAGCAAATTCCACATGAGGTAAACATTCCTGTCAAGTTTTAATGCTCTTCTTAATGATAGCCCATAACAAAGTAGATAAATCCTATTTACTACCTCAGTTTGACCATTAGATTGTGGATGACAAGTTGTAGAAAATAATAATTTAGTTCCTAACTTACTCCACAAGGTCTTCTAGAAGTAACTTAAGAACTTTGCATCTCTATCAGACACAATTGTTCTAGGCATACCATGAAGTCGAATAACCTCTCTAAAGAACAGATCTGCAATATGAGAAGCATCATTAGTTTTGTTGCATGGAATAAAATGTGCCACTTTAGAAAATCGATCCTCTACAACAAATACAAAATCTCTACCATTCTTACTCCTAGGCAATCCTAACACAAAATCCATAGAAAGATCTACCTAAGGCTCACTAGGAATCGGTAATGGAGTGGACAAACCATGTGGTTATACTCAGGACTTAGCTTGTCTGCAAGTGATACACTTCTCATAAACTCTCTCAACATCTCTTTTTATCTGGGGCCAATAAAAATGTTCCTGCAAAACAGTTAAAGTCTTTGCTACCCCAAAATGACCCATTAATCCACTACTATGACTTTCCCTCACCAGCAACTCCCTTATTGAACAATCTGGAATACACAACTTATCTTCTCTAAACAGATAACCATAATGTCTAAAGAATTTTCCATAGGCAGTCTTTTCACAATTTGCACAAGTTTCAACAAAATCTTGGTCCACAACATATAATTCTTTAACATGTTCAAAACCAAGTAACTTAGCATCAAGTATTAAGATTAAGACATACCTAGGGGAAAGAGCATTAGCAACAAGATTTTGCTTACCTTGCTTATAGCGAATGACATAAGAAAATGTCTCTATATACTCCATCCAAAGCGCATATATCTTGTTCAATTTCTGCTGGCCCTTCAAATGCTTCAAGGATTCATGATCCATATTAATCACAAATTGCTTTGGCCACAGGTAATGCTGCTAGGTTTCTAAGGTTCTAACCAATGCATACAGTTCCTTATCATAAGTAGGGTACTTCAAGGCTGCCCCACTTAGCTTTTCACTAAAATATGCCATGGGTCGTCCTTCTTACATTAGCACTACTCCAATCCCTAAACATGAAGCATCACACTCAATTTCAAAAGTTTTACTAAAATCAGGTAAAACAAGTAAAGGACCATGTGTAATCTTATCCTTTATCAACTTGAAAGCTTTCTCCTAATCTTCTCCCATTTGAAGCCCATATTCTTTTTGATAACTTCAGTGATTGGTGCCGCAATGCTATTGAAGTCCTTCATAAATCTCCTATAGAAGTTAGCTAGTCCATGAAAACTTCTTACTTGACTCACATTTGTTAGATTAGGCCACTCCTGGATAGCACGAACCTTCTCTTCATCTACCCGTATCCCCTATGCATTAACAACAAAGCCAAGAAATTCAAGCCTATCTGTGCAAAAATTGCACTTCTTAAGGTTTGCAAATAATCTCTCCTTTCGAAGCACATCAAGAACAGATTTCAAATGTTTCACATGGTCTTCCAAGTTCATGCTATAGATCAAGATATCATCAAAATAAACAACCACAGACTTTCCAATGAAAGCACGCAAAATATGGTTCATCAATCTCATAAAAGTACTTGGTGAATTAGTTAAGTCAAAGGGCATAACTAACCATTCATATAACCCATACTTTGTTTTGAAAGCAGTTTTCCACTCATCTCCTTCCTTCATTCTAATATGATGATATCTTCTTTTTAAATCAATTTTAATAAACACACATGAGCCATGTAATTCATCATATCATCTAAGCGAGGAATGGTGATGAGGATCATCTACCATCAAGAATTCAAGAGCCAAAGTCCAATGATCCACTCAATGGCATTGGAGGACCAATGACAAGAGCTAAAGCTAAACGAACGAAAGAAGCTTTGCACGGTCTATTGATGGAAGTGATGGAGTTGCAAGAGAAGGAGTCAAACTCCACCAAAGAAGAACCGATATTAATTCACATTATTCAAGCTTCCAAATAGAGATGGTCAAAGGCATGGAGAATCCCGGGATGAAAGTTACATTGAATGCTGAAGACTTCAAGAAGTGTAATAAAGCTTCTTGGACCGGTTATTAATATTTAGATTTTTCCAATGCATATTTTAGTCTCCAACATTGTTTTTAAGTTGTTTTATGCTGGGTTTATTATTTGTTTTGGGAATTGTTTTATGTCGACATTTTGGGTCTTTTCTCATGTGTCTTTTAGTCTTTTTCTTTTATTATATATAGCCATATATGGTTGTAAACACGAGAATATCATTGAATGAAAAACATAAATTTTGAGAGCATTCTCTCTTTTATTCTTTGAAAAAGAACACCTATTTCGATTTCTTCAATCTAAGTGCTTGGGGAAATCATCTTGATAACTTAGGTTTCAATCAACAGGTGTGGTTGGGGTCTAGTTCCGATCCAATCTTGTTCAAGACGATCTTTGGGTTTCGATTTCAAATTACAATTGTCGGTTTCTAGGTTTAAAATACCTAGGGTTCGCATCATTTGGTATCAGAGCTAGGTTTCTTGAATGAAGTAAATCTATCCTTTATCTTAATTATTCTTTTCAAATATTTGTTCTTGTTTCATCTCCTTGGAATTCGTATTAAAAAAATTGCGACTTTCGCAACATTCCAGTTCATTTGTTCCAATTTGTGATTTTTTTTTTCAAATTTGCAAAATAAAAAAAGAAAATAAAAGAGAAATTAGTTAAAAAGAAGAAGAAAATTCGTCCAAAAAAAAAAGAAGAGAGAAGATTTCGGTATATTGTCCTATATCGTTTTTCCATTCTGGTTTATGTCATTGTGTATTTGTTGGAGTCCTTGTTATTGTTTTTGTTCATCTTTTATTGATTTGAATCATTTGTTGGTTAAGTTGAATTCCCTTAGTGATTTATATTGAGGAAAGTTATTAAAGAGAGTTATGATCAAAGAACCTATAAGAGCGAGTTGAGAGGAACATCTACATGTGGAGTGAAACACAAGTGAATCCACATCTATGAGTGTAAACATGTGAGGTAGTGAATTGTGAGTCTATATTATTTGTGTTATTACTGATGGAAATAAATGCAACATTCAAGGATCCTCTATTTATCCAAGGTGGTCCAGTCACGCGAGCTAAGGCTAAGAGGATGCAGGAAGCTTTAGGAGTATTCATTGAAGATACTTGGAAGAAACAAACTTTGCATTGAGATTTTGTGAAAGAATTGGATCTAGATGAAGATCAGGCCTTTGTGAACATCATCCAAGTGTCAAAGGAATGTCAAGAGACCAGCCAAGGAGAACGCCTGCCAACAAAACCGCCGGCTTATCTTTAAGTTATCTTTTATTCCGTAACCATCTGCTTATCTTTTAAGTTATTTTTTATTCTGTAACCGCCAGTTTATCTTTTAAGTTATCATTTATTTTCGTAACCGCCGGCTTATCTTTTAAGTTATCTTTTATTTCGCAAGTTATCTTTTATTTTCTATAAATGTTGGTGTTTGTCATTTGTAAAAGAACAACTTGAATATTGAGAATACAATTGAGAGAGTTTTCTCTTCTTCTCCTTTGGAGAACTTGTGAACTTATCAAGATCATTTCTTGTGGTTTAATCCTACACTTTGGTTCTAGTTTGCAATACAACTGTGGGTCAAAGTTTCCTTTTGATCTGATTTAGCTTTCCTAGGGCAATGTTTCCATTAACTTGTGTGGGTTTCAAGTTAAACATACTTGGAGTTCGCATCAATTACTAACCTTTTTGTTGCAGCAATATGACTGATCAAAGTCTAACTGACGAGAGAAAGGAGAAGTAGATAATAAATTGTTGATTGACGCCTTACTGGGTGAGATGAGAAAAATGTTAACTGCTGAAATGGAGCAAGTCCATGAGAGGATGGATAAGATGGAGCAGAGTAAGGAACCATCAGGTAGCAATTTTGTAGGGCGAAGAACCAATAGGCCTTCAAGAGAGTGAGGTTAGAAAAGAGGGAGGATACTGATTCAGGGGAGTTTAGTTTCATGAGGGGGAAAGGGAATACCCAAAGGCGAGACGGTAATTTGGATAGTATTAAAATGAAGATACCTTCCTTTGAAGAAGAATGATCCAGAGTGTACTTGGAGTGGGAGCGAAAAGTGGATCATATATTTGATTGCCACATTACACTAAAGAGAAAATTAATTAAGTTAGCTGCAGTTAAGTTTTTTGACTATGCCAGTGTATGGTGGGATCAGTTGGTGCGTAATAGGCAAGGTATGGTGAGAGGCCTATTAGTACATGGGATGAGATGAAGATAGTTATGCAAAAGAGATTTATCCCTAGTCACTATTATAGGGATTTGCATAAGAAGCTGCAGGAATTGAGGTAAGGGTCCAGAAGTGTAGACGGCTATTTTAAGGAAAATAGAAATGGCAATTATCTGAGCCAAGGTAGAGAGAATGATAAGGCTACAATGGCTAGATTTATCAATGGGTTGAATCGGAGATCGCTGATATAGTAGATCTACAACATTATGTAGATATTGAGGAGTTGTTGCATAAAGCAATCAAAGTTGATAAGCAGCTGAAGTCTAAGGGAGCTTCTAAATCTGTGCGACTTCTAACTCTTCATGGAAGTCAAACTGGAAGAAGAACACTACAAACTCAAAACCAAAAGAGGATGTGAAGGCCAAGAGCTAGTTACTTCTTCTAAATGTAAAACTGACACTAAACCATTTGCTAAACTCATGATATTAAGTGTTTCAGGTGTCAAGGGTTTGGACATATTGCATCTCAATGTCCAAATCAAAGGGCCATGATCATGCGGGATAATGGAGAGGTGGAGAGTGTTAGTTCCGGTGACGATGACATGCCTCCATTGGAGGATTGTAGTGATGTGGATGTGGAGAGACCGTGAGTAGGGAATTGTTGGTCACTAGACGAGTCCTTAGTGCTCAGCCTAAAGATAAGGCTGAAGAGGTACAGTGTGAGCACATCTTTCATACTTGGTGCCAAGTGCAAAAGAAGGTATGTACGCTGATCATTGATAGTGGTAGCTGCACTAATGCTGCCAGTACTTTGCTGGTTGATAAGTTGAGGTTGAAAACTGTGAAGTATCAAAAACCCTACAGGTTGCAGTGGTTGAATGAGTGTGGGGAGATGAAGGTGGCAGGTTCTTATTTCCTTTTCCATTGGGAGTTATCATGATGAGGTGACGTGTGATGTAGTTCCCATGTAGGCTAGTCACCTATTGCTGGGTAACCATGGCAGTTTGATAGGAGGGTGACGTATTTATGGGTACAAGAACCAATATTCATTTGTTCTAAATAAAAGGATGTGGTTCTAACTCCCCAGAAACCGTGGAAAGCTTGTGAAGACCAAGTGAGAATAGCAAAAGAATTTAAAGAAAAACACCCGAGTGTACCAAAAAGGAGTGAAAAAGAAAAGAAAAGTGAGAGACAAACACTGGTGAGCCAAGAGAGAGAAGGATCTAAAATACCGAGTGAGAAGGAAATTGCAAAAGAGAGTGGAGTTGCAAAAAAAAGTGAAGTTAAGAGAGCAATAGTGGCTAGGAAACAACTACTTGTACTCATGTATAAAGATGTATATTTAACTACTACTGATCTTAACTCTTCTTTACCAAGTGTAGTTTTGTCTCTTTTGCAGGAGTATGAGGACTTGTTTCCTAAAGAAGTACCAAGGGATTGCCTCCACTAAGAGGCATTGAGTACCATATTGATTTTATCCCAGGTGCTTCAATTCCTAATCAGCCAGCTTATCGAGCCAATCCGGAGGAAACAAAGGAGATCCAGAGGCAAGTTAATGATCTGATAGAGAAAGGGTTTGTGAGAGAAAGCCTCAGTCCATATTCAGTTCCTGTCATTCTGGTTCCAAAGAAAGATGGAACATGGCATATGTGTGTCAACTGTCGAGCAATCAACAAGATCACAGTTAAGTATAGACATCCCATTCCTAGACTTGATGATATGCTTGAGTTGCATGGTGCTTATTTGTTTTCCAAAATTGATTTAAAGAATGGCTATTACCAAATTCGCATGAAAGAGGGAGATGAGTGGAAAACAGCTTTTAAAACTAAGCATGGTTTATATGAGTAGATGGTAATGCCTTTTGGATTAACAAATGCGCCTAGCATGTTTATGAGGTCAATGAATCATGTCCTTCGTGCTTTTATTGGAAAATTTGTTGTTATATACTTTGATGACATCTTAGTTTACAGCAAGACTTTAGATAAACATGTTCAACATTTACAACTTGTTTTCGCTATGTTGAGAGAGAATAAGTTGTATGCCAACTTGAAGAAGTGCACCTTTTGTATGGAAACTGTGGTTTTTCTTGGGTTTATTGTAGGTGCAAATGGGATTGTTGTTGATGAAGAGAAGGTGAAGGCGATCAGGGAGTAGCCAACACCAAGGAATGCAAGTGAAAAACTCAGTGGTGCTGCATTAAACTACCCGATCTACGACAAGGAGCTGTATGCTTTAGTGAGGACCTTGAAGACTTGGCAACATTACCTATGGCCCAAGGAGTTCATCATTCATTCAGATCATGAGAGCCTGAAGTTTTTGAAAACTTAAGGTAAGTTAAACAAGAGACATGCAAAGTGGTTGGAGTTCATTGAAACATTCCTTTATGTGATTAAATACAAGCAAGGGAAGGAGAATGTGGTAGCTGATGCACTTTCTGAAAGGTATTCACTCTTGACTTCTCTACATACTAAGTTGATTGGGTTTGAACTCATTAAAGGATTGTATGAGACTGATGTTGATTTCAGTCAAATTTGGGCTACTTGTGCTGAATCTGGTTATGCTGATTACTTTAGGAATGATGGTTATTTGTTCAAGAAAGAAATTGTGTGTGCCTAAGAGTTCTATGCGTGAATTGCTTGTTAAAGAAACGCATGGGGTGGGCTAATGAGACACTTTGGTGTTAAAAAGACTTTGGATGTATTGCATAAGTATTTATATTGGCCTAAAATGAAACATGATAGCCAAGCTGTTTGTGACAAGTGCATTGCATGTAGACAGGCTAAATCCAAAGTAATGCCTCATGGAGAGTATACCCCATTACCTGTGCCTAATTAACCCTAGATTGACATCTCTATGGATATTGTGTTAGGGTTACCACGATCTCAGAGTGGTAAAGATAGCATATTTTTTGTTGTTGATTTGTTCATTGCCTGTTCTAAAACTAATGATGCACAACATATTGCTGATTTGTTCTTTAAGGAGATTGTGCGTTTGCATGGCTTGCCCAGATCCATCGTGAGTGATAGGGATGTGAAATTCTTGAGTCATTTCTGGCGTACCTTGTTGAATAAGTTAGGCACTAAATTATTATTTTCCACTATTGCACATCCTCAGACAGATGATCAGACGGAAGTAGTCAATAAGACTCTTTCAACCTTGTTGCGTGCTGTGATTCATAAGAACTTGAAACAATGGGAAAAATGTCTGCCATATGTTGAGTTTGCATACAATAGGACTGTGCATTCCACTACATCTTATTCTCCATTTGAGATTGTGTATGGTTTTAACCCATTGACTCCATTGGATATTTTACCTTTGCCTGCTAATGAATGCATTGATCTTGATGGAAAGATGATGAGGACCGGATGGCGTCATTTGTATTTATTGCTTAGTTTGAATTTCATTTATGTCTTTCATGTATTTATTATTTAGTTGCTTAGTTTTTAGGCTAACTAAAGCCTATAAAAACCCATCATGTGTAATCTTTTCAAAAATAATGGAATGAATGAAAATTTGAGAGCTTTTTTCTCTTTGAGTTATGGAAAGAACTTATTTCGACCTTATCGGGTTTTTTCCCGTGGCGTTCACCATGACTTATCAATCTGGTTTTCCATTCCCGATTGTGGTCCTCCTTTATACTAAGGTTCTTGGTTGGTATTTCCTAAAGGGTCAAGATCCTTATATCAAGGTTCTTAGGATTAACTAAACCAAAGAGTCACGGTTTTCTACCAGGTTTCTTAGACGATCCTTAGGATTCGATTCAATTTGACGAATGTTGGGTCTTAGGTTTAATATACATAAGGTTTTCCGTATCATTTGGTATCAGAGCTTTTGGTATTCTAAGAATCCATATCCAGTTCGACTAGAGGTAACTCAAGTTGTTCATACCTTTGTTGTCTTGATTTTAGGTCTAGTAGTTTTAGTGTCTTTTATATTAAAAAAAAAAAAAAGAGAAGAAGAGTTAAAAAAAAAGTCATTGGGTTTTAGATTTTTCGCTTATCATCTGTTTAGACTTTCGATTGAGTTGTCTCCAAGCATATTGGTTTTGGGTCTTAAGGCAACTTTCTTGTGGTTTGCATCAGTTTGGAGATTCAAGGACAAATCTTTTTTGAGAAGGAGGAACGATGCTTCCAAGCGTATTAGTGTTGGGTCTCAAGGCAGGTCGCTTGTGGTTCACGTCAGTTTGGAGATTCGAGGACGAATCTTTTTCGAGAAGGAGAGAATGATGAGGACCGGATGGCATCATTTGTATTTATTGCTTAGTTTGAATTTCTTTTATGTCTTCCATGTACTTATTATTTAGTTGCTTAGTTTTTAGGCTAAATAAAGCCTATAAAAACCCATCATATGTAATATTTTCAAACAGAATGGAATGAATGAAAATTTGAGAGCTTTTTTCTCTTTGAGTTATGGAAAGAACTTATTTCGAACTTATCGGGTTTTTTCCCGTGGCGTTCACCATGACTTATTGATACGAGAACCCTTGCAATCACGCTTGAGAACCCTTTTGATTATTATGGACCCCCAACACAGTAATATGAAAACCACGAATTCTATTGGAATCAAACCCTAAGAAGGATTAGATATAGGTTTGTCTTAGTTTTCTTGGTGATCTAAATAGTTAGAAGTTGATGCCCTAACCAAAACACTTCACAAAAAAGATGATCAAACTTCCTTGAATGTTTCTAAAACATGATTCTTCTCAAGAACACAAAGAACAAGCAAATAGCTTTTTAGTATTCAAATATGTCAAAACTTGTTTCAATACATTCCAACAAGACTATTTATAGTCCATGCAAATAGGCATAAAAAAACCCTACCAAAACTAATAAAAAAATAAAAAAGAGAATTCATCTATGAAAGGCCGGCCCATAAGCTTCAAAGGCTGAGGCCTTATATATTAAAAGAAAAACCAGCATTGAAGGACCTTTATGTATTTTCACTTGCACTTGAAGTATATTGACTTGTACTTGATTTCCACTTGTTCCAAAGCTTTGATACCCATGTAATCCATCACTAGTATACGTCATTAAACTTTGGAAGTGTTGATTGAAAGCTTGTTGAATCTTCTTAGTTCGAGATCTCGTGATCAGTCCTTGAGGTAAGTTAATTGGACTTGAATTTCTTTGAACTTCAACCGTAGCCACTTGATCTTCATGTTGACTTGGCTCATGATCTTGGATCGTTGGTTCATCTATAACACTTATCAATCTAGTTTTCCATCCTCGATTGTGGCGTCCTCCTTTATGCTAAGGTTCTTGGTTGGTATTTCTTAAAGGGTCTAGATCCTTATATCAAGGTTCTTAGGATTACTAAACCAATGAGTCTCGGTTTTCCACCAGGTTTCTTAGACGATCCTTGGGTTTCAATTCCATTTGACGGACGTTGGGTCTTAGGTTTAATATACCTAAGGTTTTCCGTATCAAATGGGATGACGATACTTTACCGTGATATTTTTGATGGCTCAGTAATCAACACACATCCTCCATGACCCATCCTTCTTAGGCACAAGAATCACTGGTACTATCATATTTAAGTTTATGTCTTTTTGGGATATTTATTATTTTTCTTAGGGATATTTATTGTATTTATTAGGGATATTTAAGTTTCTTTGTCTTTTTGGATTTCTTTTTATATCTTTTCATATTTCCTTATTTAATTATCAAATTTGTCTTTACATATATCCTAGGAGTCGTTAATAAGTTGTTTATTGTCTCGTTAGTCTTTACATATCCTTAGGAGTCATTAATAGATTATTTTTCCTTATTTATTGTATCTTAGTTTTTAGGCTAATTAAAAGCCTATATGAACCTATGGGATGTAACATCTATGACATATTTTTGATAATGAAAATATGAGAGTTTCTTCTCTTTGAGTTCTGGAAAAAACCTTTTTATGAACTTATTGGGAGTTTCCCTTGGCGTTCAATCCCTTTGACTTATCAATCAATTTGTCATCGCCGGTTGTGGCTTCTACGACTATATCAAAGTTCTTGCCTCTATATAGGCAATGGATCACGATTTCCACTAGTTTTCTTAGATGATTTAGGGATTTTATTTCCAGATCTCGATAGCGGGTCTCGTTCACAGGTTGGCGTGGTTCATATCACATCATTTGCTATCAGAGCATAGGATTTCTAAGAATCCATATCTAGTTCGATGAGAGGTAACTTGAGTCGCTCATATCTTGCTTGTATCTTTGTTTAAAAAAAAAAGGAAGAAGAAAAGGGGAAGAGAAATTTAGTTAGATTTTTGGGATAGAAGTTTCCAAGCATATTGGTGTCGGGCTTTAAGACAGATCGCTTGTGGTTCACATCAGTTTGGAGATTCAAGGACGAAACTTTTTCGAGAAAGAGGAGCAATGTTTTCTAGCATATTGATGTTGGGTCTCAAGGTAGGTCGCTTGTGGTTCGTATCAGTTTGGAGATTCGAGGATGAATCTTTTTCGAGAAAGAGGGAATTATGAGAATTAGATGGCGTCAACAAAATATATATATATATACATATCATATTTATGTTTGTGTCTGTTTGGGATATTTATTGTATTTATTAGGGATATTTAAGTTTCTTTGTCTTTTTGGATTTCTTTTTATATCTTTTCATATTTCTTTATTTAATTATCAAGTTTGTCTTTACATATATCCTAGGAGTCGTTAATAGGTTGTTTATTGTCTCGTTAGTCTTTACATATCCGTATGAGTCATTAATAGGTTATTTTTCCTTATTTATTGTATCTTAGTTTTTAGGCTAATTAAAAGCCTATATAAACCTATGGGATGTAACATATATGACATATCTTTGATAATGAAAATATGAGAGTTTCTTCTCTTTGAGTTCTAGAAAGAACTTTTTTATGAACTTAATGAAATACTTATTAGGGTATTTCTTCCTTGTTAGGTGATCCCGAAACTGACGAATCCTTGCCACCCGATTACTATTACTAAGACCAGCGAACCATGGCGAGTGAGTATCACTTCCGATTTCAATTATTGTTGTGATTGTAATGATATTGCACTAGTTACTTAGCAAAGATAAAATGAATATGCATGATGGGGTTGAATGGGAATTATATATGTTTGTTGTTGTTGTTATGTAAAGTTAAATTTAAAGAATATCGAAGCCGGGTGATTAATCATTGCTGTATAGATGAGCTAGGATTGACTGTCTGTGAATATTGATTGGTCACCTAAAAGAAATGGTATAATTGATTATTCGAAATTGAAGATGAAATTGAACTCATTCATAACACGATGGGGATGGAGCATTAGTATTTGTTGGTTTTCCGTGAGCCTAAATGGTGTAAAAGTTGGTTAATCATGATCTGTAAAACGAATTAATGAGTTGGTTAATTGTGATCCATAAAACGAATATATGAGTTGGTTGACCATGAGCCTAAACGACGTCATATCGCAGGATTCGTTAATCTACTAACCCGAGATGGAGGGCGCAAGTCCATCCACATATGATTTCTGGCTGGTCATATGTTTGATGAATTCACGTGTTTGATGCATATCATATGTCTGATTAATTACTTGTCTGATTGATATGTTATAATTGTGATCATGGAAGTTTTCACTCACTAAGCTAGTATAGCTTATGCCCCTATAGTTTCTATTTGGTGCAGTACGAGTTTATTTGGCTTAGACCGAGATAGGCTACAGCTCAGGTACAAGAGCTGGGCGTTTCCTATAGAAGTTGTATTCAAATTGTTTAGATTTCCACAAGAAACCAAAAGACTCTGGATGACTGTAATGGACCTTTTAATATTCTTTTGTGGGGGAATGCTCCTTAGATTTTGTAACTTATTGCATATGCATTTTTTATTTATTATCTAATGCTATTGAATGCCGGATTAAACTACTTAACTCCATTGGATAGAGTATTCTATTGTCGTAAAGGGATGCCTTATATCTATACGAGACTCCCGAAAGACTTAGATAGTAATTCGAGAGTCTTATATGATATGTGGTGGACTGTTAGGTTTAGGATACCCTATAGGGCATGACAAAAGCACCATGAGCAGGTAAGTAGCTTTGATCTATTATATTGTTTGTGTTTGTAATTTTAGTTGCACCTAAAATCATGTATTTAAAATGTTTGTATGATGCATGTGGGGATAGGAACCATGTTATTGAAGTGGTGTATGAATTGGATGCCAAATCATACTTATTAAAAGTGATAACAAAATTATTATGAATAATTGTTGAAGTATGTTGGATATTGTCTGTAAACTGCTTAGTTACCTTAAAATTTACTTATAACTGACAGGCTTATGATTTAAAGACCATGCATTAC
Source organism: Combretum micranthum (assembly GCA_024138025.1). Classification (NCBI taxonomy): domain Eukaryota; kingdom Viridiplantae; phylum Streptophyta; class Magnoliopsida; order Myrtales; family Combretaceae; genus Combretum; species Combretum micranthum. The sequence goes on from JAMXBD010000051.1 coordinate 2,367,541, forward strand.
ATTACCTGCATATACTACATAAAAAGAGTGACAGCCCGCTCGTATTAGTATTTCGGATCTTGGTTAATGCTTGGTTTTTCTAGATGTAGATATCCAGGTTTTTCCAAGATATAACTTGTTCTGTGTTTCATGGAACTACTTGGCAAAAAGAAGGAACGCGCCTATGTTATCGACTTGAAATGACTAATACTTAATGGAGTCTCTTTGTTCCAAAAGGAAATTGAGTGAAGAAAATATATTTAATAAAGTGAGTACTACTATTCCTATGGTTCTTTATTTCTCTTGTGGGTGGGTCATAAGGATCTGATCCTTGACTAGGCTCCTTCAACCGGAATGGGAGGGCATAAATCTACATCCTGTTTGGATTCTAGTTGTCCAGACTTGTAATTGTACATATGTTTGAGTGATGCATTACACTTGTTTGATAAATCACTTGTTTGTTATGCTTGATGTGTAATATGTGATGGTTATTCACTGAGCCGTAGAAATGGTCACACTCCAACAGATTTTTCAAGATTATCCTCCACCCATTACTAGTACCATCGCGGAGGCTAGCGCGGGTAAGGAATAAAGCTAGCAAGTTATGGGAATGGATAAGAGGATTATTGATCTATTGTATTAGTAAACTTATATCTATTTTATGTTCTTAGTTTGTAAATTGATAAACCAATCTGTAATAGTTTTATTCAAACTTTATAGAAAATTTATTTTCTCTATTATTATATATCTTATGTATGTACATAATTTTTTGTCAAGTAACTCAAAAGATCATGTTTGTATGTCACAACTCTTAGAGTGACTAGTTGTATTGTATAAGAATCAAATCTATATACAATACAGTATAACTAAGGTACCTTATGGGGTGTGACAGACATAAAGGATGGTAGCTTAAGTCCCTACGCCAGCGGTGTAAACTTCAAGGCCAATGGCGTTAAGTAATCCAACATAAGCCGTTCAAATTTGACGTTTTCTAAGCTGTCTTCAATCAAGTAGGCCGGTGGTGTAAAGTCCAGCTTTGCCCCAATTTGCTTGATTCGTGATTTGGTTCATTCCCGAGCTTATCTTGATGATATTGATTAGTTTAGGATCATCCAGGATGGTGTGCAACTCCTTTAGAACTATTCGAACCAAACCGTTGAGTGCTTCTTTGAATCGCTTAGCTCGAGTCCTTGAAGCGGGTCCAGGTGGCATCACAAGCGGGTCTATTTTTTATCTACGAGCTACGTTCTCATCATTCCCTTCCTCTTGAGAAGGATTTGTCCTTAAATCTTCATCACCTACATCAAAAAGACTCAGATCATAAACATTAAATGTAGCACTTACAGAATACTTACCTGGTAGATCAAGCTTGTAAGCATTGTCATTGATGCGCTCTAGGATCTGAAAAAGGACCATTGCCTCTTGGAAGCAACTTGGAATGTCTTTGCTCAGGAAATCGTTCCTTTTTGCATATGTAACCAAACCCAATCACCAGGATCAAATACCATCTTATGCCGTCCCTTGTTAGCTTGCTTAGCATACTGTTCAGTACGTCTTTCAATGTTAATCCTAGCCTTTTCATGAATCTACTTAACAAACTCTGCTTTCTTTTTACCATCTAAATTAACAAATTCAAAAATAGGTAAAGACAACAAATCCAATAGTCAACGGATTAAAACCACACACAATCTCAAATGGTGAATACTTAGTAGCAAAATGAATGGTACGGTTATAAGCAAACTGAACATGTGGTAAGCACTCTGATGACGATCATTTACCATCGAGAATTCAAGGGCCAAAGTCCAGTGATCCACTCCATGGCATTGGAGGACCAATGACAAGAGCTAAAGCTAAACAAATGAAAGAAGCTTTGCACAGTCTAGTGATGGAGTTGCAAGAGAAGGAGTCAAACTCCACCAAAGAAGAACCGACACTAATTCACATTATTCAAACTTCCAAACAGATGGTCAAAGGCATGGAGAACCCCGAGATGAAGTTACATTGAATGCCGAAGACTTCAAGAAGTGTAATAAAGCTTCTTAGACCGGTTATTAATATTTGAATTTTTCCAATGCGACTTTTAGTCTCTAGCATTGTTTTTAAGTTGTTTTATGCCGGGTTTATTATTTGTTTTGGGAATTGTTTTATATCAACATTTTGGGTCTTTTCCCATGTGTCTTTTAGTCTTTTTCTTTTGTTATATATGGTTGTAAATAGGAGAATATCATTGAATGAAAAACATAAATTTTGAGAGCACTCTCTCTTTTGTTCCTTGCAAAAGAACTCCTATTTTGATTTCTTCAATCTAAGCGCTTGAGGAAATCATCTTGATAACTTAGGTTTCAATCAATAGGTGTGGTTGGGGTCTAGTTCTGAATCCAATCTTGTTCATGACGATCTTTGCGGTTTCGATTTCAAATTACGGTCGCTAGGTTCTAGGTTTAAAATACCTAGGGTTCGCATCATTTGGTATTAGAGCTTCGGCTTCTTGAATCAAGTAAATCTATCATTTATCTTAATTATTCTTTTCAAATATTTGTTCTTATTTCATCTCCTTAGAATTCGTATTAAAAAAAATTGCGACTTTCGCAACATTCCAGTTCGTTCGTTTCAGTTTGTGATATATTTTTTTCCAGATTTGCGCAAATACAAAAAAAAAAAAGAAATTAGTAAAAAAAAAAAGAACGAAAATTCGTCCAAAAAAAAGAAGAGAGAAGATTTCGGTATATTTTCCTATTGTCTTTCCATTCAAGTTTATGTCATTATTTATTTGTTGGAGTCCTTGTTATCGTTTCTGTTCATCTTTTGTTGATTTGGAATCATTTGTTGGTTAAGTTGAATTCCTTTAGTGATTTATATTGAGGAAAGTTATTAAAGAGAGTTCTGATCAAAGAACCTATAAGAGCGAATTGAGAGGAACATCTACTTGTGGAGTGAAACACGAGCGAATCCACATCTGTGAGTGTAAATAGGTGAGGGAGTGAATTGTGAGGTCTATTATTTGTGTTATTACTAACCTTTTTGTTGCAGCAATATGACTGATCGAAGTCCAACTGGCGGAAAGAAGGGAGAAGTAGATAATAATTGTTGATTGACGCCTTACTGGGTGAGATGAGAAAAATGTTAAGTACTGAAATAGATCAAGTCCATGAGAGGATGGATAAGATGGAGCAGAGTAAGGAACCATCAGGTAGCAATTTTCTAGGGTGAAGAAAGTGAGGTTAGAAGAGAGGGAGGATACTAATTCAGGGAGTTAGTTTCATGAAGGAGAGAGGGGAATACCTAAAGGCGAGACAGTAATTTGGGTAGTGTTAAAATGAAGAAACCTTCCTTTCAGGGGAAGAATGATCCAGAGTTGTACTTGAAGTGGAGCGAAAAAGTGGATCACTCGACTTTGGCTCTTGAATTCTCGAGGTAGATGATCCTATCACACTCCTCTCAAAGTTTGATGTTTTTCTTTATAATAGCCTTAACAATGTCGATAAAGTCCTATTTACTATTTCAGTTTGACCATCGACTACGGATGGCAAGTAGTAGAAAACAATAATTTAGTTCCTAACTTACACCACAAGGTCTTCCAATCATAGCTTAAGAACTTTGTATCACTATCAGAAACAATTGTCCTAGGCATACCATGCAAACGAACAATTTCTCGAAAGAACAAATCAACAACATGGGAAACATTATCAGTTTTGTGACATGGAATAAAGTGTGCCATTTTAGAAAATCGGTCCACAACCACAAAGATAGAATCTTTACCACTTTTAGACCTAGGAAATCTTAACACAAAATCCATCGAATATCAACCCAAGGCTCAGTAGGAATAGGCAACGGCGTGTACAAATCATGTGGTTGTACTTTGGATTTAGCTTGCCTACAAGTGATACACTTTTCACAAATCCTCTCAACATCTTTTTCATCCGAGGCCAATAAAAATGTTCCTACAAAATAGATAAAGTTTTTGCTACCCCAAAATGTCCCATCAAACCATCACTATGACTTTCCCTCACCAACAACTCCCTGATTGAACAATCTGGAACACAAAATTTTCCTTCTCTAAACAAATAACCATCATGTTTAAAGAATTTTCCATAAGTAGTCTTTTCACATTTAGCATAAGCTTCAACAAAATCTTGGTCTACAACATAAAAATCTTTAATATGTTCAAAACCAAGCAACTTAGCATCAAGCGTGGAAATCAAAACATAGCTATGAGAAAGTGTATCAGCAACAATGTTTTCCTTACCCTGCTTGTAACGAATGACAGAAGGAAATTTCTCAATGTACTCCATCCAACGTGTATGTCTTTTGCTCAATTTTTGTTGGCCCTTCAAATGCTTCAAAGATTCATTATCCATACGAATCACAAATTCCTTTGGCCACAGGTAATGCTGCCAGGTTTCCAAGGCTCTAACCAATGCATATAGTTCCTTATTATAAATAGGGTACTTCAAGGCTGCCCCACTTATGATGTGATCTTAAAAGCATCAAATTAAATCCGACCAAGATCAAGTCCAAAGCTTTGCTTCAAGGGATTGGAGATTCAATAGCCGAGTTTCAATGTTAAAAACCAGAGTCAAGCGAACCAAGGATGTTCACAAAATAGTTTTGGAATCGAAAGATTGAAGTGTGGAGCTGCTGCACAGTACGCCGCCGGCCTTCATGATTAATATGTTGGCCTCCATTATAATTTGATGACTTTTGGAATTTCTTTTGTGGCTTTTCAAATTTTTTTTATTTTTATTGATGTAGGATTAATTATAATTATGTTTTTTTTCCAGTTACGTTGTCGGTTATGTAACTGTAATAATTATGTTTTTTAGTTATGTTGTCAGTTATGTAACTGCTACAATTTTATTTTTAGTTACGATTATGTAACTGCCTTGTAATAGCCTATATATAAGGCTAGTAGACATCTAATGTAATAATCAGATTATGAGTTATTTCTTTTAAATGAAAATGAGAGTTTTCTCTCTGTGTTCTTGAGAACATGTTCATGAACTTATCAGATTTCATCCATGGCGTTTGAATCCTTTGACTTATCAATCGAAACTTCATTACCAGTTGTCATCTTCATTATACCAAGGTTCTTGCCTCCATATAGGCAATGGGTCGCGGTTTCCACCTAGGTTTCTTAGACAGTAACTGGGGTTCAATTTCATTTGACGAACGTTAGGTCTTAGGTTTAATATACCTAAGGTTTTCCGTATCAACTTAGCTTTTCACTAAAATATGTAATGGGTCATCCTTCTTGCATCAGCACTGCTCCAATCCTAAACCTGAACATCACATTCAATTTCAAAAGTTTTTAGTAAAATCAGCAAAGCAAGTAAAGGAGCATGTGTAAGCTTATCCTTTATTAGCTTGAAAGCTTTCTCCTAATCTTCCCCCCATTTGAAGCCCACATTCTTTTGATAACTTCAGTAATGGTACGGCAATACTACTGAAGTCCTTTACAAATCTCCTGTAGAAGCTAGCTAGTTCATGAAAACTTCTCACTTGACTCACGTTTGTTGGACTAGGCTACTCCTGGTGATGTGAACCTCAGGTATATTAAACCTAAAACCCTACAACTTGATTCGGAAGCAGATCTATAGGAAAGCTAAATTAGATCGGAGATGGATCTTGACCCAAAGTTGTATCTCAAACTGAACCACAGATATATAAAGATGGAACCTCTCACCTTGAATTGTATGTCAAACTAAAACAAAAGTATCGAATCAAGGATCGCCACAAGAAATTAATCGTGATAAGATCACAAGTTCAATGGAACCAAAGGAGAAAACTCTCTCAAAAATATTTCATTCAAACAAAATATATATAACAAACGAAGGAAACTGAAAAGTCTTCAAAAAAATGAAACTGAAAGTCATAAATACTAAAATTGAAAAGTCTTAAATAATGAAACTGAAAAGTCTTGAATAATGAAACTGAAAAGTCTGATAACTGAAATCTCAATAATTCTCGCGCATAACATACGTTGGCGGTGTTGCGATGGAACTCGGCAGCGTAAGGCCAGCTGCTCCCTACAAGTACATTCCAATTCTAATTTCGTTGGAGAATCTCCAAAGGCTTGTATAACATTTACAATGTTCGGATCATCATCCAATGACAGATCGGTGATGAAATCTCCATGCAAAGCTTGTTTCCTCCATGTTTCTTCAACGAATGCTCCTAACGCCTCCCTCACCTTCTTGGCTTTAGCTTGCATGACCGGTCTAACTAGAATGCATAGCGGATCCTTGGATGCTGCTTCATCACTTGGATAGCACGAACATTCTCTTCATCTACCTGTATTCTCCGTGCACTAATAGCAAAACCAAGAAATACAAGCTTATCTGTGCAAAAAGTGCACTTCTTAAGGTTAGCAAAAAATCTCTCCTTTCGAAGCACATCAAGAACAGATTTCAAATGTTTCACATGGTCTTCCAAGTTCATGCTATAGATTAGAATATCATCAAAGTAAACAACCACAAACTTTCCAATGAAAGCATGCAAAATATAGTTCATCAATTTCATGAAAGTGCTTGGTACATTAGTTAAACTAAAGGGCATAACTAACCATTCATATAAACCATACTTTGTTTTGAATGTGGTTTTCCACTAATATCCTTCCTTCATTCTAATATGATGATATCCATTTTTTAAATCAATTTTAGAAAACACACATAAGCCATTCAATTCATCCAACATATCATCTAAGCGAGGAATGAGATGATGATACTTTACTGTGATATTGTTGATGGCTCGGCAATCAACACACATCCTCCATGATCCATCCTTCTTAGGCACAAGAATAATTGGTACTACACATGGACTCATGCTCTCTCTCACGTACCGTTTTTCCATCAGCTCTTGAACCTACCTTTAAAGCTCCTTAGTCTCCTCAAGATTGCTCCTATAAGCCAGTTTATTTAGAATTGCAGCTCCGGGTACAAAGTCAATATGGTGCTCTATTCCACATATTGGAGGTAATCCTCTAGTGATTTCCTCAGGAAAGACATCCTCATAAACCTGCAAAAAAGACACAACAGCACTAGGCAAAGTGTCAAGTAACTCGTTAGTATTCAAACAAGTTTCTTTGTAAATCATCAACAGCATTGGCTGTTTCATTACTAATGCTCGCCTCACAATACTCACTCTAGCCATACAACTCTCCTTTTGCAAGGCTGCAATCTCCTTTTCCCTGACCACCAAAGTTTATCCCCTTTTGACTTGGCCTCTCTCCCTCATTCCAGCCTTCCTCTCTTTTTTATTTTCTTTTTCTTTTATGCTCTCACTCTCTTTTGCCTTTCACTCTCTTGGTGTTTCCCACAAGATTGTTGCAATTGTATTTGATCTTCATAAATTTGTTTAGGAGTCAATGGTTTGAGACTGTAACTTTTACCATGATGAACAAGTGTATATTTATTTGAAAAGCCACTATGAATCGCCTTTTTATCAAATTGCCATGCCCTTCCTAACTATGACAAGCCTGCATTGGTATAACATCACACAACACTTCATCTTCATACCTTCCAATGCGAAAAGTAATCTTAGCATGTCTAGTCAACTTGGTCTCTCCACTATCATTCAACCATTGTAATTTGTAAGGACTCATATGTTTAGTAGTTTTAAGCCCCAACTTCTCTACAATGAAAGAACTAACAGCATTTGTGCAACTACCACCATCAATAATCAAACTGCAAAGACTATCACCAAAACACTGAGTGTGGAAAATATTTTTCCTTTGTACATCAGTCTCTTCTTTCACCTATGCACTCAAAGCACGCTTCACCACAACCACTAGTTTACCTTTAGCAGCTTCCTCATCACTAATATCCTCTAAAGGTGGCATTTCATCATCCTCGCTTTCTCCTTCAGTTTCATACTCCCCATCACGTATGATCATGACATCTATTTGGGCATTGACTAGTAATGTGACCCCTACCTTGACATTTAAAACATTTTATATCTCGATTTCTTTGAGTAGAAGAATTAGATTTACCTTAAGTTCCAGAGCTGGTCATGTCATGTTTATACTTAGATTTTGGCTTTGAAATGGGTTGCTTCTCCTCCATCTTCTAGTATTTTGATTTGTAACTGGATGAACCTGCATTAGAATCAAAAAGGGATGCACAACTACCGTTCCTCTTGAGTTGGTTCTCAATTTTAATGGCCATGTGCATCAAATCATCCAACTCAACATAGTGTTGCAATTCTATTACATTCTAAATATCCCTATTCAATCCTGCAAAAAATCTACCCTTGTAGCCTCACGTCTTCAGCCACATTTGCCCTGATCATTGTCACCTCCATCTCCTTGAAATATTCCTCTACACTCCTATTACCTTGTTTAAAGTTTTGCAACCTATTAAACAAATCTCTATGGTAATGAGATGGTATAAACCGCTTATGCATTACTCTTTTCATTTCTTCCCAAGTTTCTATTGGTGGCTCTCTATTTCTTCTCCTATTCAACAACAATTGATCCCACCAAACAATGGCATAATCAGAAAATTCAGTAGTAGCAAGTTTTACCTTTTTGGCTTCAGAATAGTTGTCACAATCGAACACCAAGTCAACTTTCTTTTCCCATTCAAGATAGGCTTCAGGATCATTTCTCCCCTGAAATGGCGGAATCTTCACCTTTATGTTTCCAAGATAATTATCCTCCTGATTCCTAACTCCTCTATACCTTCCTCCATAATACTTGTTACTTTCAACAGAAGCCCTATTGAATTCTTCTTCAAAACCCGATCCTTCATATTCTCGATTCGACACCTAAACTCCTCTTTTAGGAAGTCCACCTATATTAACTTGAGGAGCATTCCTTGATTGTTCCATACCCTTCTCTAATTTTTCATTGAGCTCATCATCCCTTCCTTAAAAATCTTCCTCATCTCAATAGACAAATACTCCAAAATTGATTTTGTATCAACTCCACTCTGCTTACCCTCAGGAACACCTTGTTTAGACATTTTCTTACCAACAAGAAACAACGTTAGCAATAAAATAATTCATCATAGATTACTCCCTTACGTGTTTACACTCAACAAGATGAATCACTCAAACCCTCGTATTTTCACACAAAAATCAGATTTTGACCCTCTCTCAAATTCCTCTTTCTTTAAGAACTAATTCGAACAATCCAAGATCTAATCAATGGAATCAATCCAACTTATTAAGGAAGAAGATGAATGAAAAATTAGGTCAAGCAATAGCAATGAAGTGTTGAAACTAAGCAAGAAACAAATTTTTTTGACACCCTTAATCAATTGGACAACTATTTGTGACAAATCTCTCAAGAATTTCAATCTATCAATTTTTTTTGTATTTTTTTACAACAATTTTTTTTATTCTTTCTCTTTTTTTTCTTTTTTTTTTTATCACAACTATGACTATCAAGATGAAATCTTTGATTCAACCAAGATCTGACAAAAACTCAAAGAACGTACCTTTGACAACCCTAAGATTGAATCTTTAATCAAAGGAAAGGATAGGCAAACCTCAAACAAACCTAGGCTTTGATACCAAACTGATATAAATCACGCCAATCTATCGACGAAACCCAATATCAATTCGTTTGATTTCAATTCCAAGACCATCGTGTTTGTATGGAGACTGCGACCCATTGTCTATAAAGAGGCAAGAACCTTGGTATAAAGCGAAGACGCCACAATCGAAAGATGGAAATCTTGATTGACAAGTCGGAAGCGAATGCCACGAAGATCCGATAAGTTCAGAGTTAGTTCCGTCAAGAACCAAAGAGAAATTCTCTCAATTTTCATAAAATATATTCTGATCTTGTTCATACAACCCAAAGGAGTTTATATAACCATATGAAGGAAAACCAAAAGACAAATAATGAAAAAAATTGTTACACAATAAAAGCTGCGGCCATAAATACAAAGCTAGCGGCCTCAAATTGGAATTAAAATCCGATAGTAACTTCTAGTCTACGTCAGCATAAGGGCCGGCGACTTAAGTCCTTACGCCAACAGTGTAAGCTTCAAGGCCAACGATGTTGAGTAATCCAGCATAAGCCGTTCGAATTTTACGTTTTCTAAGCTGTCTTCAATCAAATAGGCTGCGAAAGTCCAGCTTTGCCCCAATTTGCTTGATTCATGATTTGGTTCATTCTTGAGCTTGTCTTGATGATATTGATTAGTTTAGGCTCATCCGAGATGGTGTACAACTCCTCCAAACTGTTCGAACCAAATTGTTGAGTGCTTCTTTGAATCGCTTAGCTTGAGTCCTTGAAGCGGGTCTAGGTGGCATCACAAATGGGTCTATTCTTGATTACTAGCCACATTCTCATCAAAATGCAATTGAAAAGTCAAGGCAAAGTGAAAGAGAATTGTTGAGGGAAGCTTGAAGGCTGCCGGCCTTTTTTTTGTACATTGCCGGCCTTATTTAAGGCCGCCGGCCTTGGTTGTTGGCCTAAATTCAAGGGCCGGCCTTTATTTTATTTCACTAGTTTTTCATTTATGTCAGTTTTAATGTTTCCCATTTTAAACTTTATGCACTTTCCTTTATTTGTTTCATCTCCTAGGTCATTTGTGAGGCCTATATAAACCTTTGTATCACAATTATTCATTATTATTATTGATGAAATTATATCTTTGAGAGCACTCTCTCTTTTGTTCTTTGCAAACGAACTCCTTTGCGATTCCTTCAATCTAGATGCTTGGGGAAATTGGCTTGATATAGGTTGAGGTCTAGTTTCGATTCATCACTTGTTTCAAGATGATCCTTTGGGATTCGATTTCAAATAACGATTGTTGGGTTCTAGGTTTAATATTCCTAGGGTTCTTCATCATTTGATATCAGAGCTTTGGCTTCTTGAAATCAATTAATCCTATCCTTTATCTTTATCATTTCTTTTCATTTGAATCGTTCTTGCTTTTTAGATTAGTGTTGATTAAAAAAAATTTTGATTTTTAGGGTTCAATTTAGATTTGGAGAGAAAAAAATTGTATAAAAAAAGAGGATTTTGATTTGTTGTCTAGGGTTTGATTTTTGCTATCTAGGTTTGAGTTGTCAAAAAAAAAAAAAGAAGAGGAGGAATTCACACAAAAAAAAAAGAAAGATTGTTATTATTGAAACAAGATATCAAAATCAGCATCAAATTCAAGTTTATGATTCATTGTTTATCTGTTGAGTCCTTGTTCTTGATCTATCATAATCATCGTGCTTGTTCCTATCCTTTACTTGTTTCTGAATTTGTTAATTTAGATGGTAAAAAGAAGGCGGAGTTTGTTAAACAAATTCATGAAAAGGTCAGGGTTAAAATTGAAAGGCATATAGAACAATATGCTAAGCAAGCTAATAAGGGACGACGTCAGATGGTGTTTGAACCTGGTGATTGGGTTTAGCTACACATGCGAAAGGAAAGATTTCCTGAGCAAAGGTGTTCCAAATTACTTCCAAGAACATGGTCCTTTTCAAGTCCTAGAGCGCATCAATGATAACGCTTACAAGCTTGATCTACCAGGTGAGTATACATTAAGTGCTACTTTTAATGTTTTTATCGAAGTCCTTT